>JAZDUH010000471.1:5822500-6262500 GCA_036419115.1 Scarus forsteni
CCTTTTCTTTTCTGTTGTTGAAGATCAAACTAAAACTGCAGCATATTTCAGAAGCATTGGCCGTCAAAATGAGCTTTTCGGATTTCTGCCTGTGAGTGACCTTTGTTCTTTCAAACTTGATCCAAGAGTAGTACCTGCACTTTATTTACCCATCTGCCTCATCTGTCTGTCCGTCAGTAAGCTCCATAGAGGTGGGTCACCATGGCTCTAAACATCCCTGGTGTGGTTGCGGTTGTGTTCTTCTACATCTTGATTCTGGGTACGGGGATGTGGGCTGCTCGGAAGTCCAGGAGAGCTGAGAGGAAGAGCCAAGGAGACCGGACTGAGGTGGTGCTCCTAGGAGACAGGAATATCAGCTTACTAGTGGGGATATTCACCATGACTGGTAGGATGTTCTACTCTGCTCATAATCTCTAACCATTGCTTAATTCAAAATATTAAGATTTTATTGTTGTTGTTTTTTTACAGTTTGGTTGTTAGAACAAAGTATCTCTGTTAAAATGTTTAAAAGCTGCATTAAGATGCAAATCTCTTGGAATATCATTCAAAGCAGTGACTTTATATTATTGCATTATGAAGTTAAAAATCTCAAAAATAGGTGTCTGGCCTTGTGAGCTTTGCTGGCAACCTGTCCAGTGGAGACAGAATGAATATTAGAGCACCAAATCAGTTTTTCTGAGCAGCTGTGGATCGTCACAGCAGCAGTAGCCAAAGACAAGATAGAAACAATTAAATTACACTTCTTGTCTGTGCTTTTCAAAGTAAAAGCTCAGCTTGCTATTTTTGTGGATAAACTCCCTTGTTTGCACGCAATACAAAGTTTCCCAGGGTTAGCTGTATGAACAGGTCACTTTCAGTGAAATTCGTTGTGGTTCTACCATAATTTTCAACAGCAGCACTTTACTGATGTGATATTTATGAAGGGACAGAGCTGTCGCAGCAGAGAGATACATGCATCACCCACATATCTGTGAAGGCCATAGTGTCCTGAGCCTGAGCTCATCAGCCTCATACAAACATTGTGTCTGAGCCATAACCGGTCTGCAGCATTAAGGTTCTTGGTGTGCACCTTGTGGATGATCTCACCTTCACCATCAGCATCTCAGCCATTTTGAGTTTAATAGCAGCTCCACCCCCTCAGGAGACTGAAGAGGGCAGCTCTTCCAATCCCAGCCCTCAACTGGGGCTCTGTTTAGAGTATTTTAGCACATACACTGATTTACTAGTTCAACAAGTGAACTGTCAGCTGGTCCATCATAATGTAGATTTCCCTTCAGTTTCGTGGACAACAAATACCATGACATAACTGCTGACATGTGCTGTAAAAGGCTCTGTACTCCCAGAATGGCACACAAAAGAGCAGCTTTTTGTGTCTTTAGTCATAGTTTGTTTTTATTTTTCTGCAGCCACATGGGTTGGAGGTGGATTCATCCTGGGTGTGGCTGAAGCTGTGTACTCTCCTAAAATGGGCTTGTTATGGGCCCTCATGCCTATACAGTACTCTGTGTCTTTCATCATTGGTAAGTTACAGCGGAAACTTTTGCCTTTGTGGGGCTGAATTAACCTGTTCTACATACAATTCATAGCTATGTTGAAATCTGCAATAATCAGGGATTGTTCATACGAGTTGGTGGATTTAACTGAGGAGGGGCAACACCAGTTGAGGGCCAAATTCAAAGAGATGATAACTCATAAATCATTTTATTTAGTGTAGGGGGAAGGGCTAAAATCCCAGTCCAGCAAAGGTGATTGGACCTATTTTGGGTACCTCACTCAGACTCTGCTTTCCATATCTTCTTTCTAAGTAATCTCTGTCTTCTTTGTTATTCCTCCTCCTCTACCTCTTCGGTTAATAACCTTAAATTGTATGATTATATATTTCAATGGGAACCTTGGGACATCAGTAGCTGCTGACTTGCTAGGGCAATCATAGACAGGTAGTATTTACATTATCATTACCTGAATCTTGCATCGAGCCTGAGTCTGCTGAAAATGATGAGGCTGTTTAGGCTATGATTGCCATGTGGTAGAGAAGATAAGACTAAACAAGTGGGACTATAGGAGGCACTCATTAATCTAAATATTCATGTTTTGGGGGGCTGTGAGGTAGCAGGTAGCATCAGTATTGTCATAGTGTTAAGCTAGCATGTACCAGGGACTACTGTAGGTCACAATGCTGTGCAACGTAATGCCGTTTTGTAGATAATCTAACTCATAAGTAGTGTATTGGAATATGAGTGAGATTGGGGGACTCTTTGCTGAGCACTTAGCCTTTTCACCATGGCACAAGTACCCTGTGTACAAAGCAAAATGCCCACAGAGAGATAAGTGGCATGACCACCTTAAAATCTGATTAGCCACTATACATACCAATGGAACAGGATTTTTGCCTCATCAGTTTTTTTTCTAGCTGTTTAAGCAGGATGCTGTGTGTTTTCTTGCTGTTAAATGTGACACTATATTCGATAAAATTCAGGAAAATACTTTGTACGTTGAGGATAAGGTCTGTACCAAAATATGCTAACAAACTCACAATGGCTTATTTGAATAAATGCATTTGTAGGTGATGTTCATTACTGAAAGATTTCCTGAATTATCATCATGTCACTATAATTTTTGTAGTGCAGTGTGGTACAGCTGAAAGGTCTACAGATTACCATGCTGAGTTTCCTTTTAGAATTGAAAAACTACACATAGGAGTGTAACTTCCGTTTACACTGTATTTTCTCCTGTGTGTTCACAAACACCATGCCTCCCCCCTCCCAGGTCAGTACTTCAGTTGGGCCAACACAGCCATAGTCTGGACATGCCCCCTGCCCACCGTATCAATGATTCAGTTCAGAGGGAGAACAAAACATGCACTCTTACATGAAATATTCAGCCAACATGTCATGACCACTTTCTGTCCGCTGCACAAGGTGGACTTTTCTTTGCAAAGCCAATGAGAGACAAGAAGTACATCACAATGATGGACCCCTTCCAGATCAGGTATGGTAAAGTACTGAGTGGTTTTCTGGTGCTGCCCTCCCTGCTGGTGGACGTGCTGTGGGTGTCCTGCACTCTGCTTGGCCTAGGTAAACAAACATTTGACTGAGTAAAACTAACTGTAAACAAGTGAGAAAAATGATTGTGTTCAACATCTTAGCGTTTTTGCTCTGCAGGAGCCACTATGAGTGTGATTCTGGATTTGCCCTATGGCTATTCTATATGGATCTCCTCTGCTGTGGCCATCATCTACACTTTGTTAGGAGGTCTTTATTCAGTGGCTTACACAGATGTCATCCAGCTCTCCTTAGCGTTCCTCAGTTTGGTGAGTAATAGTGCTTCAGACAGAGCATTTGTTTAGTTGTTCAGGGTTTTTATATCCACATTAACAAAGCTACACCAACTAACATGAACTCAGTCCACAGTTTAAAACAACCAGTTAATGAATATGAGACCTTTGTATTTTGTGATTTAATGTTTGGATGGGTTTATTTAATTTGAATTGATGGCAAGAAA
This sequence comes from Scarus forsteni, assembly GCA_036419115.1. Taxonomy (NCBI): domain Eukaryota; kingdom Metazoa; phylum Chordata; class Actinopteri; order Labriformes; family Labridae; genus Scarus; species Scarus forsteni. Next base: position 5,826,002 of record JAZDUH010000471.1, read on the forward strand.
ACAACGCAAATTAACAGAGATCCTATCTGATCTTGTTTTTATAGATTTTAATGGCTAATATAGTTATTCTTTTGTGCATCGTATAGAAATACTTCCTGCATCTTATTTTTCGTCCAATGTTATGGAAATACCTTTTTAAGATACAGTATAACTTCAGTCTTTGTTCAACACATGTTAAAGTGTACCCAATATGTACAATGTTTAGCTATAATGACAACTGACAACCAGTTAACAGAAAAAAAATCCCAAAATGTTTTCATTTGACAAAAAATCTCAAAGAGACTTTACTAAAACTATAACATACAGAAGATAATGTGGTTTCATATGATTAACTAAAACAGAACTACATTATTGACAGAATGTCCTAAGTTACCTCCACAAAAGTTATGTTTTTGGATCTGTATGTTTGTTTGTTAGCAAGATTAAACGCACACACACAAAAAAATACTGGATGGATTTTGCAGAAAATTTCAGGGGATGTTGCAAATGATTAGATTTGGTAGTGATCCATAAAACTACCATTAATGAATGGTCTTTTTGCTCAAAAACTGTATAACTTGTAATGATATCAACATGATTCCAAGTGCACAATGGATGCACCATTGACCTGCAGTATCCATGCAACTGGTTCGTCAATGTAGAGAAAGTGGGGAAGTGACAGAATAAGCCCAGCAGCAGGAACAACTATGACAGAAACTTTTAAAGACAGACTGATATATAAATTGATTGACTGATAAATGGATGTTTTGCGGGATAAAATAAGTTCAGTGTATTGAGACTGTGCAGTTGCCACTTTGTGTTGCCATTGCTGTTTCTGTGTGTATAAGCTTAATTTATCTTTAAAAATCTGGAAACAGAGTGCAGACTGTGCTAATGATGAGGTCTGGTCATCAGTAGCCTTCACATATCTGTTGAAATTAATAATTTATATTTTGATGGTCTAACCCTCAGTCTACCTCTCTAACAGCATGTATGTGAATAGGGCCTGCAGCCTTTGTGCACCCTCTAGTGATGTCATCCAGTAACATGTATTACATACAGGAATTTACTCAAAAGCTCTCACAATGCCAGCAAACACATTCATTTTCCCATCCCTGTGACTGCTGGTTTGTCCTAAATCTAAGTGTCTTTCTATAGGTATAGCCAACTTTGCTGTTTGGATCATTATTCTGATCATCTTATAATTTCCTTGCAGTGGTTGTGTGTCCCTTTCCTGATGCTAAACCCCATGTCTGTAAGCATCACAGAGACTGCATTTAATAACACGTTCCAGGAGCCCTGGGTTGGAGAACTGGGTCGAGACACTATCTGGAAGTGGGTTGATGATTTCTTAATGCTGGTGAGCTGAATACAAATTTGTTATAAATTCTTCTCAATTTTAAAGTCATATGCCAGTGCAAGGATGCACTTTTGTGTTGATCTGAAATTAGGCCACACAACTTTGGGTCATTGGGCTTTGCAGAATGGCATTTTTTCTGTTGATTTAAGAAACAAAAGCAGTTTTCCTCTATTTTTTTTTTAAAGTCAGGTTTTTTTTAAGGAATTAAAGACATTAGACATTGTGCTATGATCATGATAGCAAAATGTTCAGGAGTCAGGAGAAGGAAAAGTCAAACTCTTGTGTTTTGCACAGTATGATCATAGAGAGAGACTTTGGGACTTTGTAAGGCAGATTTGCATCTTTACAATTCCTATCAAAATTAAATTATGTCATTATTTCTTGGACAGCACAGTGATGAATTAACAACAGGTTTTGTGTGCAATTAAAGACTGGGGCCCCATCAGTGGTCATGGGAAATTTAAGTTTCATGAGGCACAGAGGTTTCTGCCTGGATTTACCAAAAAAGGTTTGTGATTTGGGGGTTCATTCCAGGGAAAACAGCAGCATCTGGTGGCACACTGAGTCTAAAGCAGCATGATTATAAAGCAGCAAGATTACAGACATAAACAGTTTGTTTGTAATGTACAAGAAGTGCTCACTTGAAAAGCACAGTGCTGCTTATTCATTACACAGGTCAGTGTTTGATAAAAAATCAAGTAGTACCTAAATTCTCTATTGCTCATAATTGCTAAATACAACTGCATGGATGTAGGCAGCTGTTGATCCATCAGGTATATGGGAATAATAAGGTGTAAGTAGTAGAGAGCTTATGGCAAGGGGCAAGTGTTTTTGCTTAACGTTTTATATGTTTGTTTGTTTTTTCATTAGAATGTATTTCTCGACAAAGTCTGGTTCATGTTGGCCCATTTTATGGCTGGCAGTTTCTCCAGCCTTGGAAAAGTATTTTACTACCCTATCTTAAATGGTGTAAACAGCTCAAAATGTTCCAGGCCGGCAGAACACTATTTGTTGTTTATTCCAAGGGCATTCTTCCTTAAAACGCAACATCATTTAAAGTCACTGAGACATAGCCTACAAGCACTAAAACCTTGATGCATTGAAGTAAACTTTTGCAGCAGCTGGACCTGCCTGATTCAATGTCTATGATAAGACAAGCTCCAGTCTACAATGATTGTCCAAAGCTGCACAGCCTAATCAGTATCCTTTAAAGCACAAAGAGGAGGGAGCTATGAGCGAGAAGAAAGCAGGAAGTGATTGCCGTTAAAGAGATTAGCATAGATGCTAACAGTTTCAGTAGCAGTTTTATTGTATCATGACTGCATTTACTGGTTCACTGAAAAACAACAACACTACACTTTTCCCTACAGTGAGGATATTTGTGCTCCACATATATGTTTTGACAGTTGATTGTTTCATCAAGTGGCTTATGTTTAATTGTGCAGTAACACCGGTCTACTGCATTATGTGCTTAGCCTGTAATAAATGTGATTGACAGAACAATGTTCCAGTCACCTGTCAGATTGGCTTCTGAAAGGTTCTGCCCTCTTCAAACACTTTGTTTGGGCAATTTCCCAGATGAACTGGTGAACTATATTGAATAACCCATCTGGTGTGTCAGTTTACTGTGAGGTCCAAAGCAGCATACAACATCGGTCACATGACAGTTTTCTTTTAATACAAACTCTGACATTCAGGGCTCTAATTTCATGGCCCATTGCAGGCTGGCAGAGCCTGGCACACCCCACACAGTGGTCATCATATACTACTGCTAGCCAGTCCCATTAATAAGACTCCTAACAGTTGTTACTGTCATAGTACCCTTCGGATCTTTCAGAGAGTCCTCATCCAACTCCTCCATCCCATTTTCCATTTCCATATCATCTGTCATCTCTCCTTCTGTTTGTTTTTCCATCTCCTCAAACAACATGGCCAAAGGACTTTTCTTCTATGCCCTCCTTGAATCACCCTGCTGTTCCTCTGGGAAGTCACTGAAAAAGAGGGTAGCTGGGCTGAAGCACTGGCAAACCATCTTGCTGCAAAAGCAGGATAGTTGTCTGTGGTGGATCCTGTTCTCATGTGCGATGACCTGGCATATTTGTCTTGTTGAAGGAACCTGCTTGAGATGTTTCATGGGGAGTTCATATCTTTGCATTTCTTCTCCTGCAATGCTGTACAGATGAACACCCTCATCAGACTGATGGAGACCTTTTCAAGGCATGTCTTTCCACCTGTCACGTCATTTCCTCTCAGGACCAGGCTGTCAGACGTCCTTTTTACTGTTCCCCCAATTCCATCTGGAGCACCCTTAGTGTTGGAAGTGGGGAAGAATTTCCATGTTGCTCTTTTAAACCCCAGTGTAGATGGGATACGAGGCAGAAGAAAAAATTCTTGTTTTTGTACTGTTTACTTGGACCATCAGACCAAAAGTGCACTGTGGAAACCTGTGGATATTTTTCTTAATATCTTTTAGGACAGGATCCATGTATGTCCAGATTGCTGCAGCATCCTGTCTCTTCGACTCTGAAAGTGTGCAAAACCCAGCCTTTCTACTCTTAATGTAATACATTCCAGTGTGTAAAGTTATTTGTGGAAAATTTTCTTCAAAGTGTCAGGCCTGGACTTTAGACTGATATTTGCATGTCCAGGATTCTGAAAAGTCAACATGGATAGTTGCTGTACTTTCATCACAGGTCTCGATTGTGTTTCTGTATGCTTCTGACTGGTTTTTCACTAAACACTAAACACACATGTTTTGTGGTTTCATTTCTGAGTCTTTGCTCATAGAGTTTGATCAGCTCTGAAAGACTGCCAGCGTATTGGATGAGCTTGGTGTTGATGTGGCTTCCCTTGACTGTGTCTTCTTCAGCTCTCCACTGCTTCCACTGAACATGGATTTTGTCTTGCTCTTCCGTTGTGGCTGTACCTTTGTTTAGTGATCGTGGGCAAGTACGAAGAAGGCAGGCCTCACATGCTGGGGAGCAACGTACTAATTGAAAACTGTCATCCACTTTGTTTGTTCCCAAAACTTCATAATTTCTAAGGACCTCTAGCATTTAGCATGCATTTTCATGCATTTGACACAAACATGTCTTCTGATCAGATGTTTTTGGTGCTGTAATGAAGAATGGCTTCAGAGCACAGAACGAAGAATAGCTCAGCTTTACAGTGGGGTTTCTTATGAGAAAATCACATGCGGAGATTGATCATGGAATCTGTAAGGATCATTCTCTGGTGCCTCAACTTGTTCTTAGTGATGGTGTCAGGTTTATCAGTTGTCATATGAGAAGAGTTCAAGAAGAAATGCACAACTGTCTGTGTTATACCTTATAGGAATGTTGGCTTCTTCTTTTTCCCTTTGCCGCCTCTCATTAATTTGTAGATCAGCCCAAACTGGTGGATCTGGTGGAGGAGATAATATTTTTTCTGAATTTTACCTGATGACACAATCAGTGCAGGTTCTTGATGCCATGGTCCAGGACTTTGTTTTTCTTTAGTTCTCTTTTGAGGATGTTGTGAAATAGAAGGGCTTTCTTGATTTTTGGATTGATATTTTTGCTTCCTGATAGCATCTTCTTTGTTTCTGTGCCCGGGGAATCCAGTGGTGTTTCATATGTAGCCCTTCTTCTTCGCCAGATTTGTTTTCTCAGTTTGTTCTGTTGCTTAGTTACCTTCTTAAGCTTCTCTTTCAAAGCTTTTACTTCCCTTGAATGCCTTTTTCTGGTTTTTCCTCTCTACCTTTGTTGTCTAAGAGTATGTGTCCTGTGCCTGTCATTGCATTCTGGACTATTCTGATTATTCTGACCTTGCGGACTATCTGGGGGGGTTTCAGCCACCAGCACCGCACCCTCACCGGACCTTTTCTGTCTCTACCTTTTTTGTGCCCCTTTTCAATACTTTCTCTGCCTCCTCTTTGCCCTGTCTCCCATCTCCCCTATCTGTATTACTTTTTTGTCTTGAACTCTTTTCTTCCACCTTTGTCTTTCCTTCTCTTGCATGTCTTGTTTGCCCTCTTGGTCTTGGTTTTTTCTCTTCTCTTTCGCTGGTACTCTCTATTTCTTCTCCTTTGCTCCTCAACTGACAATTTCTGTCTAGCCATACTTCTCTAAAAAAAAATATAGAAATAATGGAAAATTATTTCTTATTTTACATATAACTGAAGCAAGAGTTACCAAACAATAACCAGACCACAGCCTGCCCATTCCCTACAAATCAGAAGTATAGGTTATACACTAGGATTAAATAATGTATTGCTGTATTTATTAAATAATGTAATATATGTACATTCATGTGTAAATAAATCTCTGAAAAATCATTTAAATCCTCTGCTATGTTCACAAATAACAATATTTAGGACATTAAGAGGTAATAGGTGGATTTGTCAACTCCATCAGCTTACATGTCAACTCAGTCAGATGTAGAAACTGATGTCTGACGGAGTTGACATAGGGGCATGCATTTTCCCTCCAAAACATGTACTGTACACTGCAGCTAGCTAGTTCTCCCTCAGCTGTTAGCTGTCTCAATAACCTCTTGAAAAAACTTAAAGTCAATCCACAATGATTTAAGAAAATGCATCATAATGGAGAGATGGAGTTGACATGATCCGGTTGTGACCATAGGAATATTGACATTGTTGGTCTAAAATATCAAAAAATGTAAAACTTACCAGAGCATGTGTGGTAGTGTTAAATTCAGCACAGGCAGGAAGATGACAAGGGGTCCTCAGGGGCATAGCTGACCATGCTATTCCCTGATTTAAGTAGGTTTTATGAAAAATCTGACGGAATTGACAGAAACTAAGGACAAAACTTTAATAGGCAGATTTTTACTTATTTGATTATTAGATTATTTGGTTGGTCCCTTAATGCATTGTTTTATTATATATTAAAAGACATTCTTTTTTATTTGATGTATATTAATTTACAGTTGTCAATATTTTCAAAATATTTTTGGGCTAGTCATTACTATGACTTATTGCTGAGGACAAGATCAATAACATGGACCTTTTAACCTCAGATGAAAGTTTCACATAAATTTCCCCCCAAAAAATACACATTTTTGCAAAGAATTGTTACAGTATGAGTATACACAGGTCATTTGGATTTGCCATTTAAAGTGTGTCAATCATGGTGAATATCTTGATTTTTGATGTGAATCAAACTTTTCACTGTAGGACATGTTTTGTCCCAACTCTCAAGAATCAGTATTCACCTTTTTAGCAAAAGAATTGTATTTGTGCTATTTGACACATTGTGATCCCTATTTTCAATGAGATTCTACAACTTGAGACATGATGTTCAACCTTCTCTAAACTTTAAAGGCAGATGTGGCCTTTAGAAAATGCAGTGTGATTTCTTTAGAACTAATTAATGAAGACAAATATAAAGACTCTTTGCCCCCATCTGCCTTCCCCTTTACTTTATTTGTGTTTCCCCCCTCTCTTTTCTGTCCCAACACCTCAGGGTCTCGGCAGTGTCTCTTTCCAAAGCTTCCACCAGAGGACGCTGTCTGCCTCCTCACCACTCACAGCCCAGTTAACATGTTATGCTGCAGCCATTGTTATTGCCACACTGGGTATCCCTCCTGTCTTGATTGGAGCTGTTGCTGCTTCAACAGGTGGGAAATTTGTATTTAATCCAGAAACTTGAATTGTTTTGTTTGATTTAACATTTGCTGTTGGTTATTTTGTAACACAGTGCTTCTTGCATGCCTTCCTACTCCTTCAGTTAGCCACGGCACATTGTAAGAATTAGTGTTAGGTAATGAGAGCCTATAGCAGTGTATACAGGGAGTAATTTTCCTCCCTGAGGTCTCTATACAGTTCAAACACAGATCACAGGACTGAGATATGCTGTATTACTGGAAGCCCAACCAGGCTACAGTGGATGTGCCAACCCTTGCAGATACCAGACATTTTTTAGAGCTAACTGTGAGATCTTTGTTTGTGTTTTTCCCCTGAAATCACCATTGCTCATCTCCTGACTGCAGCAGAGAAAAGTCTGTGAAGTGATAAACACAGCTGCTCTTGACAACAGCAGTCTTCTTCTGCTAGTGCTTATAATAATAATAATACTTTTATACTACTTGTTAGATATAGCAAGAAATATCAAAGGCAGTAAAATTAATAAAAATAAAAAAGGTACGGGGTGCTGGTTTGGCGTAGTGGTTGGCACCCCATGTTCATGCTTCTGCCGGTCCAGGTTCAAATCCTGCCTGAGACCAGTTTGTAGAGTGTCTTCCCCTACTCTCTCTCCCCCTTTCACAAGCCTATCCACTGTCTCTCTCCTATCAATAAAGGCACAAAATGCCCAAAATATATATTTAAAAAAATAAAATAAAAAAGGGACATATAAAATAGATAAGAGTACAACAATTATTTAAAACATAAGGAAACGTAGGAAAGCAGGTTGCAACATGCAGAATCTTTCAGCTATACCAACTTTCTTATGAGGGAAATAAATAAAAAAGTAACAAAGTAAAAAAGTAAAAATAAAGTGAGTAATACAACTACTATTACTACTACTTCTAGTACTTATAATTTTAGTAATAATTGAAATAATAATTGTGAGTTGATTTTAAAATGCAGAGAACCATGAAAGTAGAACAGAGTACCTGAGTTAAACATCATAAAGAGCTTTAATCCTCAGTGCTGAAGGTATTTCTGTGATATCCTCCGTCTGGTATATCATTAGCTTAAGCACGGTGGTTTTGAGAAGGGAGATACTGAACTGCACTGAAGTGGCCAGCTACCTCAGAGAGGACTGTAACCAAATCAGAGTGAACTGGGCAGATGTGGATTTTAGTTTTTATTGAATTGTATATTTTAGCTGTGTTTGTTTAATTATTCTTAAGAATCTTTCTTTTTTTTTTTATCAATCTATTTAGGCTGTGAAACATAACTTAAATGTAAGTGTTTTGATATACCACACGTTTTTTGTTTACTGGTTTGTAAATATAGTTTGGTTTATACTGTCCTCTGTTATTTTGCTGCTGTTCCTTATTTATGTATTTAATATTACTGTTTTTATTTTACTACAGAGTTTCTTCAGTACCTCACTCTCAAAGTTCTCACTGAGGTCTTTTATATAAGTATTTTCTTGTTTTGTTTAATACGGGTTTGTTTTTTTCTAGTTGGCTTTATTTATGTCAGTCTTTCCTGTTTTCTGCAATTGTTTTCTTTTTGTCTTTGTGCTGCTTTTTTTTTGTATGAAAAGTGCTGTACGAATAGAGTTTGATTGGCTGTTTGATTGATTGTTAGGGCTTTTACCCATTACATAAATTTCCTTGTATATTAATATATAACTGATAGATAACTTGCTTGTCTCTTGTTGACCTTTCGTTGCTTTGCTGCGATTGGATGCCACCATCAACAGAAGAAATACTTTGGGGTGCTGGTTTGGCGGAGTGGTTAGCAACCAGGCCCCCCATGTTCATGCTTCTGCTGGTCCAGGTTCAAATCCTGCCTGTGACCAGTTTGCAGAGTGTCTTCCCTTACTCTCTCACCCCCTTTCACAAGCTTATCCACTGTCTCTCTCCTATCAATAAAGGCACAAAATGCCCCAAAAATGCATTAAAAAAACAGAAGAAATACTTGGGCAAAGTTGAGAAATTTTCACAATCTCTAAGTGTCAAAATGAACCTTGCAGTGCAGATGGATACCCCTGAATTAATGTATGTAGTCAGAAAAATCCACCTTGTGAAGTGTAATCTAAAACAATTGTGAGCCGTCAAAATTAACACGGCCCAATCAGTGCCCTTTAAAGCAGGAAGAGGCGGGAGCTACAAGCAAGATGGCAGCAGGAAGTGACTACTCACAAAGCAATTACCAACAGCTTCAGAAGCAGTTTTATCAGATTTCAACCACATTTTTTGTATATGAAACAAATAACCCTACAAACTCTTCTATAGAAAGGATATTTTCGCTTCACTTCAAACATGTTTTGTCGTGAGTTTGTCCTACGAAGTGGCTCACATACTGCACTTTGGACCGCAGCAGTAGTGCCTGGCTACTACATTATCTGATAAAACACTTGCAATGGGCTTTTTCCTGATGGCCTTATGAAATCTGTTGGGTCAGTTAAGGTTAAAATGGAGATCATATAACAACACTGCCAAGTTTTTTATCAAGACTTTTTATTTTTAACAAATCACCTAATTATTGATTTATCATTTAAGAACCTCAAATACAACATTTTTAAAGAAACACTTTTTAGTTTTAATATAAACTTATGGATGAAATGTATTTTCCTAGAAGTCCCCATTAGAGTGCCAAAGGGGTGAACCACCATACACTTAGTCCATGTCATGATCCGTCAAAGGCTCAACAGATATGAGTACATCATGTTCATGTTATCCCTTTAAGGGTGACGAGCATTCTCATAAAGTATGAATATAGCTATGAAGGTAGTCAACAAACATTTCTAGCCATGTTTTTTTAATTTACAAAATGAAAACTGTTGCATTTATGGAAACATCATAAGATTACTGCATGGATAAAATATATAACAGTATATTTTTTCTCTCTTGCACAGACTGGAACCAAACACTGTACGGTTCTCCAACTCCGTACGAACGTGGTGAGCACACTTTGGTCCTACCTTTGACCCTTCAGTACCTCACACCACCTTACATTTCCATCATTGGAATTGGAGCAGTGGCCGCCGCTGTCATGTCATCCACAGACTCTGGCCTGTTGTCTGCAACCTCAGTTTTCTCTTCAAACATCTACAAGAACATCCTGCGCAAACAGGTAATGGGAAACAATTGATGTTGGCAGCAGATCAATAGCACAAATATTCTGAAGAGTTTTATTGCCCTGTTGGCTATCTTCTTGCAAACAAAACAAATATATTTTTTTCTGATCTCTCTGTAGGCGTCAGACTTTGAAATGCAGTGGGTGATCCGAGTCACAGTGGTGGTGGTGGGTCTTCTTGGGACATCCATCACCTTCTACACCAACAGCACCCTGGTCCTCTGGATTCTAGGAGCAGACGTCTCCTACACCCTGATGTTTCCTCATCTTATCTCTGTCCTCTTCTTTGAGGTGACAAATGGTTATGGTGCCATAGCTGGTTACATCATAGGACTAGTAATAAGGATTTTGCTGGGAGAGAACTCAGTAGGACTCCCTGTTGTCCTGTGCCTTCCTGGTTGCACTCTAGAAGATGGTATCTATGTCCAAAAGTCCCCTGTCAGGACAATTGCCATGCTCTGCACATGTGTATCCATCTTGTTATTTTCTGCCATATCTTCATTCATTTTTAACCGCGGCCTTCTGCCCGAGAGCTGGGACCTGTTCAAAGTAAAATGTAATGTTGTTGCAACTCCAGCAGATGAGGCCACACAGAGTCCTAAGAACGAAACTGAAAGTGAAACTGAATGTGAAGACAACAGAAATGGAGTTCCATTACAGCCAATATTAGAGAGCAGCTCATAGCTCTTTCTCTTTATTTTTTAAAGCTGCAAGGAAAAGTTAAATATGAACTTTTTGAGGTAAGAGCAATAAAATTACTTTTTCAAAAGGAGCTTATTAATACAAGATAGGCTGTTGCGATGGCACTTGATAAAATACATTACTTTTATTCTCAAAAATTGTTTGTTTGTACATTTCTTTCCTGACTAAACCAAATACAAAAACACTCAAAATGCTTTTGAGTAACAAGAGCTTCTTTTTGTCTTTACATGCACTGTGGTTACTATATGGGGAAAGCTAAGCCCAGAGGGTTTCTTCTGTGCACCTTATGGGGTTTGTAGGCAAAATTCAAAGTAAGATTCAATCACTTTTTAAAATGCATTTTAAACGTTTTAAGTTCCCGGTGATGATGGTGAAGAAAAATTATTTAAATAACTCAACACTCAGGATTATGAGGATTCGGCATCCAATCTGATAATCATCATACTGGATTTCAGTGGTAATGTTCTGGTATCGTAATTCCTGAAACCTTAAATGGAAAGTTTAGGATTTTTTTACTTGTGGTTGTCTGAGGTTCATTTCAATGAGGAATACTATAGCCACAATGCCTTTGACCAGCTCTGCTCCTGCATGGACTGTGTTGGCTCAGATGATGACAGTCTATGGAGAGGACTGAAAGATCAGAGTATTTAAAGAGTTTTGGGAGAAGAAAAAAAGATTGATGAGGTGTTTGTACATTGTACTGAGCACATTTACAATGCGAAACTTTTCTGATTGCCACTTGTTGGGCTGTTCGTCTCTCCAGGAGGAATAGCACACAAGCTATGGATTGCGCTGTGGCTCTACTAAAAATCACTGTAGATTATGCTTTTACTTTTGAAATGAACCTCTTTCACTTTAAAACTAATGAATTGTCCCATTAACATAAAATATTTTTCAAGGTTAACTGTCCAAAACTGGATGAAAGTGTGGATCCAGCTTAAATACATTTGTGTGTGTTTGTCATGTAGTTTTCTTGTGGCTAAGTGATTTGTTTTTATATGTATTTGTTTACATATCATTCAAAACATTCAATTTAAAAAACTTTAAGGTTCATTTTTTTTGCATTTAATGAAATAAAGAACATTTCCTGAAATAATCTTTCAATTTTTTATTTTTATTTTATTTCTATTTCATGAAACAACAACATTTCCTGAAATTAAAAGGATATGGTGCCTGGGGGGGACCTGTGTAGAGGTCTTGATGTGGCTGTTTGCTCACTTAAGGGGAAGTCTTGACTTCACTCCAGAGCATCTGCCATGTTACAGGCCATACCATACAAACTTTCAACCTCTCTTTTCAATAACAGAGAGTTGGGACAGGGGCAGATCACTGAATCTTTGCAGTGTTTTCTGGGACACATGAAACAAAAATGTATAACCTGCCTATTTTCACAGTTACAACTACTTAGAATTACGAAATTAGTTAGTAATTATACACCAATACTCTCCCAAGAGTTATGTAATAGTTTGTGTTGCCTATCAGACCTTGCCAGTGGGCTAAAGTAGCTTCCTCATGAGTGTATAAAAAGCTTTGGAGGGCAGCTCATTTTCACCCGTCAGCCTTGTCATTGGCTCTGGGAGTTAACACATGGTGCTCTCTATCTACAAAACAAACCTGTAGATAAAATTAATCTTTATGAAGGGTTTGATCATAACAAATATGCCACACTTACATACATGAAGTGAAGATGGGATCTAAGCTACAAAGATATATAACAAACATATTCAGTGACACACTTTGAGCTGACTGTCTGCCAGCATGAGGTGTCCATGTGCGTGGGTCATGGTGGAATAGTGTTGAATGGGCCCTATAGACTTGCATAGTTAAGATGTGGGTCAGTCTATTCTGGCAGGCTTGCGTCATAAATTTAGAGAAGATTCCCTGACCTACATGTTTCATTGTGACGTGACTGGTGTCGCGAAGATCCCGACACATACCTGTTACTTAAGCTGAAGCCTCAGATTCAGAAACAGAAATAGTGCTCAAGAGTTTGGTAGCTTTAACGAAGGGGGTGGAGGGCTGGGGTGTATCCCATATTTTAAGCTAAAAGACAGCTGTTTTACATTTCATGAAAAGGTTAAAACAGGATCTGAAGTTGCCCCCACCCATAAACAACCTTCAACCTTGTTGGAGTTATGTCACAGACAAAGTCAAAGAGGCAGTTTATCCCATGTTCAATTGATTTATAAAGAAAATAGTAATGATAAGACTTAACACACTGGATACCTTCAATTAAACCTTTTGTATTGTCATCAGGGCTGGACAGTTGTTTAAGCCTTAAAAGATATGTTCTTGTAATTTCAACATTGAATTATATTATTATATACATGTATTACAGTATATAATAACATTATGTATAATAATAATACAATCTATATTATGCTTTTTATTTTTACGTATGAAATTTTAGTAATATTATTTCTTTCTTCTGGCTTCATTGGCTAAAGGTAAAAGCAATGTTGGGTAAATTTATTAAACAGCAGTTGTCAGAGCTAATGCTCAAAAAAATGACTGTTTATATAATAAGAACCACAACAGAAACATGTTTAATCATCACAGGATAATCTCTATCAAATGACAAGGCTAAATTAACGGTTTCATGGTTGTTTGCTTTTCTGTTGCAAAGGCTTTTGAAGTGACACATGTAACTGGAGATTAACTCCATGGGGCTCAGGCCATGTAGGACTGCCAGTTGTATGAGAGGTTCAACTGCCAACTAGTGATTTCACCCCCAGTGAATGAACACTCACTGTCCACTTTATGAGGAACAACTGTCTGGCTCATGAATGCAAATGGTTGTTCAACCAATCACAAGGCTGTAACTCAATGCATTTAGGCATGTGGACATGGTCAGGATGACCTGCTGAAATTTGAACTCCTTGTCTAAATTGGTAAGAAAGGAGATATAAGTGACTCTTAGTGTGGCAAAACTGCTGATCTGCTGTGATTCTCACACAAATAGTCCCTTGGGTCTACAGAGAATTATCTAAAGAAGAGAACATACCCAGTAAGTGGCAGTTTTCTGAGTAAAAGTACCCTATATGATACTGATATACCACTTCTGTATGTTCAACAAGTTAAATCTTGAACAGATGACCTACAGCAGGTGAAGATCACAATAGTCAGAAACAACTCTTGTCAGCTAATAACTGGAAACCAAGGCCACGATTCACACAGGCTCATCAATATTGTATGACAGAAAATTGAAAAGTGTTGCCTGGTCTGATGAGTAATGAGTTTTACTGTGGCATTCAGATGGTAGGATATGAGCGCTTTATAAAGGCTTCATCCATATTGTTGTCCATCCCCTTTTGGCCACTGCATATCCCTCTTCAAACTGCCACTCCAGCAGGATAACAAGATTTGAGTTGATTTAATTTATTTCTTTGTTAGGGACGATGCAGTTTGACATTGTTCCATCACTGAGCATGAATCTGATGTGCTGCACAGAGAGTTTATAGCAAAATGTTAATTTCAAAATCTTGTCCCTATTTGGGCCTGTGAATAAACAGAGCATAAAATGTACAATGTTTAACAGCATAAAATAACACAAAAGTCTACAGAATAACAGTAAAAGACATGTTCATGTAAAAAAAAGAATTATACAAACCAGTTCAAAATAAGTTAAAAACAACATGGCAGACTAATAATTATTACAGTTGAAGGTTTTTTGTTTTGTTTTTTTTGCCAGCACTTGACCTTTGTAGCGAAGAGTTTTAAATCTGTGGTTAATTTGATTTTAGTTAGTAATGAATTCCAGAGTTTAGAGCCTTTAAAAGAGAAAGCTGACTGTCCAAATGTTGACTTACATTTTTGTTTGCTACAGTTTCCGTTCACATTACTTCTTGTTACTTTGCTGCGGTTCTGTCTTTGAATACATTTGGATGAGGGTTCAGGGGCGAGATTATTAATACATTTAAAAACTAACATAAGGAAAGAAAACTGCATGAAGCATTGAACGGTCAATAAACAGTATTTTTTTTCAAAATGTGGCAGTGATGCCAATGGATGGGTTTTTTCAATACCTTTTAGAGCTTTATTATACAAGGATGAAAAACTCTTGAAACTGTCATACAGTAGGAGAAATGAGAAAAGATCCCAGAGTGCATAAATATCTGAGCTGCCCGAGCTGGTATGTACTGCCTTATTAATTAAAACAGCTTAGGTTGCTCTTTACTGATTTAGTAATTTTCTTCACATGTTTATCAAACATGAGTTGTGGATCTAAAATGACTACTAATAAATTGAATTCATTGACTTCTTGTATTTCTTGAGCCTGTATCATGCCATGCCACAAAACTCATATCAAATAGAAAACTGGTTCCTTGAACATAACAATCAGTCCATGCTTCTCTATTGCTCTCCACAGCCTGCAGATCTCAGTCCAGCAGAGCGCTTCTGGTGTATACTGAATTAACTTGTTGATCATGCAACAGAGACTCTATTCCCGAGCAGGACAGAGATCTAGAACTTCAAAAACGTTAACTGATCATTAATTTATTAACAATTTAGATATCTGCTAAGAGCAACATCATAGCGACAATGAAAGAATACATGTTGAAAAAAATAACACACATTTTTTCACATTTACAAACTATTTTTAGATGTGTGTTTTTAGCGTGTTCCAAGAGTGTAACTTACCCACCACTCGTGAATTTCCAATAACAGGCACGGAAAACAGGTGCAAACTCTGGGGACCCCGTGTGCTTACTCGGCAAAAAGAGCAGGGAACCACCTCGAGTGCCTGTCCTCCACCACTGGAAAGCAACCAAGTTCATTATAGGAGATAGAAATTAAATTAGACTACAGCTCATACAGGGTTGAATATGAAGATGCATTTGTAAAGATGGCTTGAGGGGATCAGTAACACAATATGAAGCAAATAAATCAAGCAATGAAAAAAAACACAAGAACAACTAGTTAGCACAAACAAACAGGCAGCAGACAGACAGGAGACCCAGGGTCAGGGTTTGTCCTATTTAAGAGTCTGCAGCTGATAGAGTGCACACTTCTGGGCTGAATATGTCACACTGGTGTCTCAGTTTGAAGGTTGCTCCATCCTGAAGGCTGTTCTCTGGAAACGTGCACCCAGTCCTGACTCAGCAGAAGATTTATTCAGTGATGTCTCAATGATCTGAGGTGCCATGACTTATATAGGACCCTTTCCCCCGAAATGCAAAAATAAAACACAACATAATTACACAATAAATACATACAGAGCATTAGTTTCTTGGAAAAAAGGTATAGAAATAAAATTAATGAGAGTAAATGTAAGGCGTGAGAAGCTTCACACTTTGGAATATAGATATGTGATATTCAGATTTATAAATCACCACATTTTTTGGTTGAGTTTAGCCTTGTTGTTCAGAAACACTCCATGGCAAAGGGCAGCTGTTATGCCACGTGCTGTAATTGAGTCCAATTCAATTGAGGGTTTGAGACAGAGAATGAGGTGAACTTTATTTACCAGGGTGCATTCAAAGTCAAGAGGTATAGGAGAACACAAATATTGTGCACTTTGGTGCTGAAAATAAGGCCAGTATATACATATCTATGCATGTGATTGTGTAAGTTAAATAAATAAACTCTTGTTTGTTCAGGGTATCAAACGACCTTGTGACTCTCTGAGTGAGCAGTGACTATGCCACGCTGTAAATAGAAAAGGTTTACATATATGAGTTAACATGTTGAGATAACTAGATTCTCAATGCTCATGTCCCCCTGTTTGGATTAATCTGAGTCAATGGAAAAAACACAAACAGTCAGTACTGGTTTGATGTAGCACAGTTGTACACTTCTGCTCAGGAGGGCACTTCAACCTATGACGTGGTTGTTGTTGTTATTTAATATGATGAAGTCAAAACTTATGTCACAGTAACCTGAGATGCCCGATAGGCTGTTCAATATGGTAAGGGTCTGCAGAAAGTGTTTGGGGAGTGCAGAACCTTTCATATCCTGCTGGGGACAGTTGTTCCTTCGATCACATTCATCAAGGGCCTAACAGATAATGTAGTACTTCAGTGCTACTGTGATGGTCTCAAGGACAGAACATAAGTCACTGTGCAAAACACACTCAGCAAACACTGAAGTGGCATAGAAATGTCCTGTTGACGGAGAAGTTTACAGTGTTGGTGTCTGTTTTTCATTTATTAAAGAAATGAAATCTATTTCTGATAAAACTTCCACTGAAGCTGTTAGCATCGATGCTAATCTCTGAGCAGTAACCTCCAGCTCATAGGGCCTGATCTACTAAAGATATGCGAGTATAAAACACGTGCAAAGCTGATCTACTGACAGGGTGCACTGAAGATTGTACCTGTTAGACGAGATTACACGTGTAATCCATTCAGCATGTTTGCCCTCAAAAATATGCAGAATACATGCAGATCATCAGAACACGCGAAATACTGGGAGGAAGAGATGCAAATCTAATCTTTTAGCACATGCAATGTGATTCATCAAACCTGCAAGTGACTGTGCATGGTATTTTTGCATCTGAATTTAGTACGTTTGAAAAGCAGGTGCAAAAAAGTCACAGTGCCACGAATGGAGGGCTGTGATCATGGTGGCAAAACAGGGGTCACAGTAACTGAATATTTTCTATCACTCACTGAATTTTTTGATGAAAAACAGAAAGACTTGGAGGCTGTCAGTCAGAAGGACTGGAAAAAGAGGAACAACCCAGTCTGCCAGGAAGACGCACGCGTTAAGTAAACCCTCTCTGCTTTGCACTCTACATTGCAAAGGAGGTAATTTAATCCATGTAAAAAAAAAAGAAAAAAACATTTACAGCCATAATTGTGTGTGCGTAACTGTGTGACTCCTCTTCACTTGAGAGGTTAGTGATAATAAAGTTGTGCAACTATGTTAATGCTGCCATTTAGATTATGTTTCATTGCAATCAAAGAAGGGAAATTAAAAATAACAGACAAAAATATGGCATGAGAGAAAAGTGACGATCTTGTCCATCAAATTGATGTGGCAAAAAATTACAGAAAGTATGTTTTCCTCAAACTCCATTGCTTCAAACTTCATTTTTCTTTTACAGCCTCTCTGCTCCCCCAAACTCTCTGTGGTGCCAGCTAGTAGCACACGCAAAATCCTCCTTTAAAGAGTGTGGTCCACACCACTTTTGCTCCTGTTATCAATTGTGCACGCAGTGATTGTAGATCATACGCAACATGCCCACTAATAGCATGTCCAATATTTTAGTTTGCACATGCAATTTGGCACCTGTTCGTGTGGATCTTAGTAGATCAGGCCCATGTTCATTCTAATATTCATTCAAATCTTTTATTTGTGAGGTCCATGCGATCATACATGTGGATAAAGTTCAGTGTACAGTGTGACATATCTTTGTAGGCCAACTAGTCAGGATATTTCAATGAGTTTTTGGATCATTGCTAATAATATTATTTTTAAAGCATTGAATAAAAAAAAACCTCGTCAGGCTATTATGAAACTGCAGTATAGGTATACCATGCTAATATTCTTTTAGCTTATATCACACGCTTTACCTCTTATTAAGGAGAATTTCCCCTGAAAGGGTCCTATTCGAGTGAATGCTTTTGGCACAGGCAATCAGGTGTGCAACAACATTTCCTAAAGTTGCTCGAAATTATAACGCGTCATTCCCTGGCTATTTATGTCATCCTTCATAGCAGTTCATTAGCAACCATCCATGAAAGGTAATGGCACTTTGAAATTCATAACTGGGTTAATTTCAGATGCATTTTATGTTGTAGAAAAAATGTGAAACATAGACTTTAAATAATCAAGGCATCTGTCTGAAAATTGATATTGCACTGCTCTTCTTTTAGGTTTGAGGTCTTTTAGGTTTTAAATTGTTACTTTACCCCATGATGATTACTTCATCATCAATGTACCCAATATAACTGTGTCTTGACATAAATTGACTAAGCCCTACAATATGTATTATTAGAGTAGTCCACAGCACTGGTGTTTAAAGTTGAAGATGACACACAGATTTTAACACAACAATCTACAGTAATATTCATTCACGCTCTGAGGGATTATGAGGCAGTATGTTAATTTGTGTGTCACAAAATAGAAATAACAGAAATCACCAAATACGTTGGTTGCCAATCTTGAGGGGAAATGACAGGCTGGTAGACAGACAGGGGCATGTTGTTTCTGGTAAGTCCTCTTAAATTATTAGTTTGGCTTGAACAAGCCAAATGCAGTGTCAAATATACATCGTTAAAGCTGCAGAGAGGAGTTTTTAGCTTGTTATATAACAGACTGAAATGAATACAGTGGCCTCTATATGACCTTCAAAAGCAAACAAGACTATCAGGGTCAGGATTGTTTATGGCTACGGTGTATTTTTAAAGACCTTTTTACTGCAGCCCCAGGGTAGCAGTCAGACAATCTGATTTACAACATTCTACTAAAACAGCCTTGTTTACATGTGTTCTGTCAAAGGTTAACAGGTTAGTGTCATGTTTAACTATTAAAAAGGAGAGTTGGGGGATTTAGTCAGAAAACACCCCTGTGCCATACCAGGACAAGATCAACCATGTACTGTGATGTAAAGTCTTTCCAAAAGGGGGCACAGGACTAGACCCAAGCAGAAGTTTACTTGTGTGATTTAATAGCAATTTTTTCAGACTTATTTTTAATAGATTATGGTCAGGTACAGAAACAACGCTATGCAATGAAGCAAAGGAACTACAGGAAACATATCAGGGTTGTCCACACCATGTGTTTAAAATGATTCCAAAATCCGCTCACTGGTGGCTTGATTCACAGTGTAACCTTGTGCTACTGGGTCAAAGGGCATGGTCTAATTCATAAAATGTTTCCAGATGGTTAAATAAATCCTTAGCAGTAGACTACACTCTCATAGACATGTTTCTGTGAAGTCACTCAGGGTGGGAAACACCAGTGCTGTAACCATGTCACAATGTTTGTTATATAAACCTTCAAATCCTTAAAACTGTATTTTCTCTTTTGTTTCCCAGTTGAGAAGAGATTACAGAGACAACGTGAAGTAAAATCCAGGAGATCAGATCACATCACATGTTAATAAGCAATTGATTTGCTATTATATGCTTTCATTCATGTTAAATAATGCTGTACAAACAACAGAAGACTTGTGGTTATATTTGAATTCAAATCTTCTTCAGGACATGGGAAAATCCATTCGACTGCCTACTGAAGGGTATCTGACACTAAACTGCCTAAATCCAGCAGTGAGCTGTGGTCCTTCATCTGGGCCAGCTACCCCCTGGCATCTGACCAGCTCAGTACACTGTGTCCTCCTATAGTTCTGTAAAACTATAATTACACCTCTAAGATATAAAAAAAATAAAACTCTAAAGCGCATTAACTATGCAAATTCAGCATATTTGGTGCAACAACAAGACAGTTTGGCAAATGAGGGTTGAAAACAGCTGTTTTTATAAGAATCATGCAAACTGTCCCCCAGAGGACATTGACATCATTACACAAACTGTACATGAACTTTTAGAACAAAACTGACAACAGATTAAAGTGTACAGTTATGAACGAGACTCTCACCTTTCTATAACACATTACTAATAGCTCACATTTACCTACCTGTCACTCTAGCACAATCAGTGTGACACACACTTCAGGACTTTAAACAGTGAACAGGGAACATGACATTTAGAGCTCAACACCACAAACAGTTCAGTTTGACCACACATAATATAACTAGATTGTAATAGAGAGAGAAATCTTAAAGGAAAGTATTTTTGCCCAGTAATTCAGGGAGGGAATATTGTAGTTGGGAGACACACCATGCTCTCTAGTTTAATCATTTACAATCATCTGCAAACACCAACAAGTTTTTTTATATTAAAGTTGTTGAAGTGTGTATGTAAGCTGTAAAATTAAATATGTTAAATGTTACTTTTAAAATACTTGTGTCCTGTGGAAGGGCCTTCATGGTTCTCAACTCTTTCATCTTCAACTGCGTACCTGAGTGCCACCTTGTAATGTCATGTCCATCACTATAGTCATGGCACACTTTTATGGCTCTATGGTCTATTGTCTAATCTAAGTGACCATCGTAAATCTTCCATACAGCATAAATGTGCACTCTGTTGAAATCTGCATGCATGAGCTGCCGGCTAACCAATCATCACTGGAGTATGCAGAGCAACACATAACGATCAAAGATGTTAGCATACCAAGAGAGATTTTCTAAACTATGTGTGTTATTTTTATAAAAGGTGATGACTTTTCCCTGTCCTCTCTCTCCTCTGGCAGCTAAAGCCATGAGAAGGAAAACACTATGGCACCCTTTAAGACACCCCAGTTAATCACAGAACAGGACAACAGTTTTAGCAATGGCTAAGCTAACAGACAACAGATTTGCACCTTCCTTCACTTAATGATGTGAACTTTTTCCCTAACTATTGACAGCCTTTTTTTGAAAACTCCCTCTTCTCTGGTCACTCAGGTCCTCATATTCCTTATCAGGCCAACTCTCCCACAGAATATTGTTTCCCTTGTCTTCTTTAGCTTATGCATTCCTCAGATACCAAGCAGATATTTCCTGTCATCTGACAGACCCATTTTTCAGACCCCAGAATCTAAACATGTTTACTTTGTCTCACTGCATTCTCATAATGCCATAAACGCTGGGCAAAGAATCAATGATCAGATGAATGAATGTCAGATGAAGTAACTGAAATTAAACTTTTATTTTCTTTCTCGTGAAAATTGGTATATTAAGTGATGGAAAGATACAATGTAAAAGCAGAGTCTGTCAAGGATGACTGATGGACCTTGATGGACTCTTAAACCAGACTCTGCCTCACCTGTCCTCTCTCTAAGCTTTCTTACCAGACTTTCCACCATCTTTCTGTGTCATTGTGCTCTCTTCATTTTTATGTGTAATAACAGATGACAGAGTGAGCTGTTTTGTTACCTGAAACATAAAAATACAGAGCTTGGATCTGTAGATACTGATTGTGTTTGGGCCTTAAAGGCTATATAGCATATTTGATGATTAGAGTTAGCATGGGAGGACTGACCAGAGATCCCTATCAGACCTCTTGGTGATGACTTGCAAGTGAGTTGGGGGCCTAAAAGTAAGGGGCCATTTTTGGCAGCATATGCATTGTTCTTTCCTTTGGCTTAAATGTACAGAGCCTATGTCTCCTGAAAGCAGCAATGCTGTGGCAGGTAAGGGTCATGTGGTAGATTTGCATCATGGAGTACATCAGGATATACACTTATCACTCACTTTATTAGGCATATCTTGTTAGTGCCCTACACTTACCACAAAGATTTAAGTCCATATTGACTGGATAGCATCACACAGTCTCTGTTGAATTATTGGCTACAGGAAATAACTCTTTCTACCACACCCTAAAGGTGCTTTACTGGATTGAAAGGGTGACTCTGGGGACCACTGGAGTACAGTGAACTTAGAAAATAGTCTGAGAAGATTTGAGCATTGTGACATGGTGTATTATCCTGCTAAAAGTAGTCATCAGAAGAGAAGTACTCTGGTCATAAAGGGTGGACATGGTCAGCAGCAATACACAGGAAGGCTTTAGAATTTTAATATAAGCTAAAGTGATGGTCCCAAAGACAGCCAAGAAAATATCCTTAACATCATACCCAAGACTCATCAGACCGGGCCACATTTTCCTGCTTTTCCATTGTCCAGTTTTTCTGAGTCTGTTTGAGTTGTAACCTCACTGTTTTCTCTTTTATAGACCATTCTCTGTAAACCCTAGAGATGGTTGTGCAGGAAAATTCCAGTTAATTATCAGTTCCTGAATTAATCACACCAGCCTGTTTACCTCTGCCCTATTTTGATGCTTGATTTAGACTAGGGATGGGACGTTTGAAAGCAAGCCAAGTCTTTTGAACAGCCCTTTTAAAGAATAAGTTCGGTTTCTACAGCTTTCACACTGTTTATAGAATGAAGTAGAACAATATACTCACCCAGAAGGCTCTCCTGATCCAAACAGTGCTAAGCACATAGGGCATACATAGCGCCGCTCCTAAAACTGCATTAATCGTCCAAAAACTCAAATTTTCCATCATGGTCCACTCGGGCTACTCCTACTTTACAGTCTGTGTCGCTCCAGACATATCTTTGAGCCTCTGCTGACCTCTGAGCTGAAGAAGAAGAACGAGTGTACCGTGCAGGCGCAGTACACTCTGGAGAGCAGTAAACTCTCTTTGCCTCCGCGTCCTCCTTTCGATGAGCTCCTCATCTGTAAACTCTGGCTCAAAACTGTAAGGACACCCATAATATTCAAAGTTCTCCTCCACAACATCTTCATCCGATACTTATTCATCCATTTTGCACTAAACTGGAAGAAGAAAGTCGTTGTGTAGCCACCGCTCGCCGCTGAAACAATGAGCTGTACTGTGCATGCGTAGTACACTCCTTCCTCTTCTTCAACTCAGAGGTCCGCAGAGGCTCAAAGATATGTCTGGAGCGACACAGACTGTAATCGAGGAGTAGCCCGAGTGGACCATGATGGAATATTGGAGTTTTTGGACGATTAATGCAGTTTTAGGAGCGGCGCTATGTATGCCCTATGTGCTACCATTATACGGATGTCCGCCGCTCGATTTTGGATCTAAATATCTCTCGAAGCACTGTTTGGATCAGGAAAGCCTTCTGGGTGAGTATATTGTTCTACTTCATTCTATAAAAAATTTGAAAGCTGTCGAAACCAAACTTATCCTTTAAGTGAATGATGAGATCCGATTCAAAATTGTGAGTGAGCTGTTCATAGGAAATTCATTCAAACTGCCAATGCAGCATGAGTCTGAGCGGCTTGAGGCATGCTGACTAATGTCATCTCAGGGCTTGAGTTGCTATACAAATGTGAATTGTGCAGCACACTATGAGGAGGAGATATTATTGAGTGCCGCCTGACTGACTGAAGACATTTGCCGCTGTATTACCAAGAAAGGGGAGAAGAGAAAGTAATGAGTGCCCAGTACTGCCTGAATTCAACTTCCTGGACTGGATCCAGTATTTGCGGCTATATTGGGGGGAGGAGATGGCATCTGAAAAGCACCCACAAAATGAGAAATGTATCTTGTGGACTGTGATTGTGGACATCATTTTGGACCATGAATCTTTGACACCAGGAGAGATAAATATACCGTTCTATCCGGGTCAACAAATAATCCACACCACCACATAAAAAACTCAGTACCTGATGACAGTATTAATGTCAGGTGTTCAGCAAGGGTGGACTGACATTGGCAATATTAAGAGTGACGTCTCTGTCAGCCCCTCCACCTTCACTGAATCTGCTAGGTCTGCTTTCACCTCAGGTAGTGTAAGGTGCCAGGCCACTATTCTGTCTGTCCCCAGTATCGCCTGACACTCCCTAGGCGAATGAGCCAGTCTTCTGAACGGCTCTTTGTAAGGAACGGCTCTTCAAGATCTGGCTTCCTGTGGCCAGTGAGTATAACTGAGGATGGGGGCTCTAATGCACCTCTGAATCAGTGTCGGGCAGGTAATTTATTACTTCTGATACAAGTTATTGAGTCAATGAATATGACACTTTATTACTTTTTTAGGAGTAATGAAAACAATTGTACTGGTTGGTTAATACTTTAGTATCTGGTCAGGATAAGGGTTTCCCTACCAGAACCTTGACGCAATCCCAAATTGTAACTAAAGTAATATGTAGCAATTTAAACTAACTTGCCCTGTAAAAATCCAAAATAGATAAACTTGGGAGATTAACTTTAGCTTGTCATCTGACCAATCAGCAGCATTTAACACTGCCCACTCAGGATTTATACAGTGATGGAACAATGGTTAGTGAGGTAAATGAGGCTAATCACATCAGTGCACTTTGACATACATTTACACATCGACAGGCACAGCAGTGAGAGTAAAGTGGGGTTAAGTGTCTTGCTCAAGGACACGTTGCCATTTGACAGAAGACAGGATTGAGCCTCTACACATTCTGGTTAAAGGATGCAAACTCTTGCTGACTCATTCTTAACTCTATCCAGTTCTCTGAATTTGCTTGTGTTTATGCGTTTCTCGTGAACTGTTTAACTTTTTAATCTTGTTCCTGTATCAGATCTTTTGTTTCTGTTCTCCAGTCCTGACCCAGTCAAGGACTCTACACCCATCATCACCCCACCCCTTCTCTCTGCTCCAGTCAGTGTGTCTTTATTCTGGGCCCGAACTCTGGCTCCATAAGGGACGATGCCAACATTCTGCCTGTCCTCGACTCTCTGCGTGTTTGCCTGATCAGACCGCCCTGCCTGTTGACAGCTGCTGAAAGACCTTGTCCTCGTAAACGGCCTTTTAACTCTATCTCCCCTGTACTGGTGTCTGCATATTGCTCCAGCTTTCATATTTAAGGCGTGCAGTTCGTGACAAGTTTAATGAGTGCTAGTCATCTCTATCCCATGTTGGACTTCAGCCCATCCTTCAGCTTGAATTATTAAATTGGTGCTTAGTATCTTATTACAGTTTTTTGTTCCATGAGTATATTCTTTCTCCTAGAACCCATCATTAATATGGTGATCATGTATGATCTAGGTCAATAATCTTTGTTAGACTTGACATAGAGTCAAATGGGGAATTCATCCAGAGCCAAACATGTTATTCAAACCTTTTCACATTAAATCTATTAATTATTATTGAACTTCGAATTACTGTCAGAAGTTTCTGACTGATAATAAAAAAAGTCCTAAACTTCACACTGAGGCTGTCAGTTGTAATTCGGTACATTTAAGCAAAGACTAGAGAAAAATCTTTATCATCCATTTAAAGTGATACCTAAGCGCTACAGAAATATAAAGCAGGATGAAATACATCTATGCAGCCATTTACAATTTAATTTGAAATTATCCCCTTTGTTTAATCAGATTTACCAAGTCAAAAATGAAATTAGCTGTAACAAAGGCAAGGGACCCAGGAAGCGAGGGAAGCATGGTGGCGTGAGGCAACACGTCTGGGTGGCCACCAAGCTATCTCTGCCACCGATGCTGCTGTGCAACCTAAGCTCACTCAAAAACAATGTGGACAAGTTGCACCTACAAGCTGGACCCTGCTTTGCGTCCTGTGAGTCTGAAATTAATGTTTTACAGAAACAGTGACAGTGAAGGTGTAGCGGACGGCTTCATACAAGTTGATGGGTTTACACACATACACCTGAACAGGAAGGTCTGGCAAACTACGAAGATGCCTGCCAGGTTTCTATCAGAATGCTCAGTATAGCACCATGAAGAATAGACTTGAGACAAGCGCTGTGGGAACATCAGAGATGCCTGCACAGACAGAGCCAGACCTCCCATAGGCAAGTTAGATCACACTGTCATCCAGCTCCTTCCCACCAGCTTTTCAATCTAGTAAACCTGAGGTCCATTCTGTCAAAGTGTGTTTTGCTGATAAAACTGAGGTGCTGAAAGGAAACTTCTTTTGTAGAGATTGGGGCATTTTCTTCCAGAATGCAAACATCAGCATCCCCACAGAAGCAATCACTGGCTATTCCCCCTTCTGGGTTGATTCGGTCATTCCCAAAAAATACTTAAAAAGTACCCGAACATTAAATCTTACATCACACGTGGAATAAATGGATGTAAGATTTACAGGAAGTAAACAGCTTTAAAGCCAGCTTGCAGTCTGTTCCCGACACTGCTGTGCATCAGGATGAATGACTTGTGTTGACCCAGGCCACCATGCCACTAATTTTGTCAAAACCATGTTTGAGGTACAAGTAATAGGTGCATTGATTTCATGCCGTTTTAATTCACATAAATCAATTTATTTTATAGCAATGTGAGTGCATAAATTCCGGCGATTACATTTGGGAAACCAGACATTGCCGCAAATGCTTTTTAATGTTGTCCTGTTCACCCACCCAACGGTTCATGTCCATAATACATTCCAAAATGGCTGGCATTATTGAGCTGAGGACAGAATCTAACTGTAATATATTGTACCCAAAATGGGTTTTAGACAGAAAATGTAACATTATATATTTTAATCATATCAAACACATACCTGTCAGCTAATTCCCCCTGGAAGGAGCGCGTTGCCAGAAAGACCAGAGTGGTCTGCACCTGTATGTGCACTGGAATGGCACGGTTCCAGTGGGTGATTCTGTCTAATACTGGGCTCAGCGCATAGATCCGAGACTACTAGCCTTGCAGAGCAGACGTACCTGCCTGATTGTGAAATCATGCATCTCTGTCTTGCCAGCCTCCATTGTCCAATGGTTTCACTCGGCTAAATGCTAAACGGCCCAATCAGGGTAGAGACGCGGAAGCAGTGGGAGCTGCGGTGACGACAACAGGAAGTGACTTGACAGGAAGTGAAATCACTTCCTGTTGTACAAGTAATGGCGGCTAAATTCGATTAGCCTGTGGTCATCATGGTTACTCAGTTATATTTGGCGAAATATGCTCTCCTCCTAAGTTTACTTTGTAAGGTTCATGTCACATATAAGTGTTAAATGATGCATCTTTGTGGTATAATTTGATGTGAAATTATAGTCTTAAGGTAGTTACACTATCGGCTAATGGCTGTTAGCTGCTACAGCTAATGGATAACAAGGGCAAACAACAGTTAGCTGTTGTTAGCCGTTAGCTGTAGCGCCTAACAACAGCTAGCCGCTACAGCTAACGGCCATTGTAAGCCATTAGCCGCCATGTTTAGCCGCTACATATGCTATGTCATAGCAGCGCTGCTTGATATGGATCGGTCTATAATAAGTCTGATGGGCCAAACGATTGTCCAATTACAAGCTGCTGTTGTTTTTGAAGGTTCTGCCCCTGAAAACATTTTTGCAGGGCTCCTCCCCAGATGGATCAGTGAAATATTTCCAATATGAAACTGTTCATCTAGCGAGTCAGGTTACGAGACTACTGCTCTAGGTAATAAATTGGATTATAAGTCAGTCATCATCATGGGGCAGGAAATCTTTATGGTCACTAAAGACTCTCTCAATCTTGATCCACCATTTGCATGATCTTCAGCAGTGCCAGTGCATCCATTATACTCAAGTATTGCTGCACTACATAAGCTTCCTCAGCAATTTGACTGTCACAATTAATACAAATCAATCCGTGCAATCCACTACTCAATGTTATTTGAAGTCGTAAGTATGATATTTGAACACTGCAGTCAGTAGTAAGCTTAATGGCTCACTAAAGGAACAAATCCACAACACAGCAGACTTGGGTGTTTATGAGTAGGCGGGTCTGACATCAAATCTATAAGATAAATGTGGCTTCAATTCACAACATCAGCATCTGAGCCGCCAATTTCCTATCTCCAAAATGTTATGGGGAGTTCCAGTTGTAGTCGGAAGTCGGAATTTCCCAGTTCCGAGTAGGACATTTTATCTGATATGCCCCCCGAGGTCGGAATTTCCAACTAGGAACTCGGGGAAACCTCGCCACCCCCGAGTTGACAATCGAAGATAGCAGCCCCCAGTGTGAACAGTTATTTAGCTCCTGTAATAATCAACTCATTTGCACTTCTGACCAGAGTGACGTTCTAAGTCAGCTGGACACGAAGTAGTGTCAGACTTATATTTACAAAAATGCTGCCATAGTGATAATCAAATTCTTCATGTGATATTTGTGAACAACAACGCAGGGCATGCTAACAACAGCTAACAATAGAATGGTCGATCGGCATGTTTTTTTTCCGACTTCAACTGGAACGCCGATAAGTCGGAGATGACGTCACTCCCATTTCCCAGTTCCCAGTTCCGAGGTAAATGGGATGAAGCATTAGTGCTCCAGGATCAAAGTTGCTGTTCTGGTGCGCACATTCTCATTCCAAGTTTATTTTTATAATTCACACACTTTGCATCAGAACTGTCGTATGCCACTTTCAAGTCCTGTTTTGTGCGCAATCAAGCTTTGTACACGAGGCCCTGATCTGTGTTTTCAACTGGGATACCTGGAGCTGTGTGCAGACTTTGGATCACTCTAATTTTGGCCCAGAAGCTCATTTATCATTCTTTTTTTTATCAATGGACTAGTTGTGATAAAATAGAAATACCACTGTCAGGTAGTATTCAAACAGAAATACATTTTGCAGGGCCAACATTTTCATTTTCCCCCTCAAGGTTTCACAATTGTTATTTTAGCCTGTCAGTGGAAGGAGAACAAGTATGCTTTCGGAGAATCTTACAAACATGACAATCTGAGCAAAGAGGTAGCTGCACAGCTCAGTCCAAATAAGCAACCGAGTTCATCAGGACCTACAGCTTATTTCATTCAAGATGGACAAATGTGAGGTAAAGATATTGTGAAATGTAGAAATGTGAAGTTTCATTTAAGGAGTGTACATATAGAAAAAAATAGAAGTTGTGCAGTTGTGTTAGTTTTGACAAGAAAAACCACATTTCAGCTGAATGACGGCATTCTAGTGTGCTGCATGATTTGAATGTTAGTGTTGCAGAGGGCATGTCATGACCAAATGCATCAGAGGAAAATATGTCAAAGCTTAAATAGATTGCAGTGGTTTGTGCAGTATGCCTTGACTGTTTGTTTCTTGATTCTTGAACAAACTTTAGGTTTGTTTATTAACCCTGACATCCACTGTGCAACCTTTTACATGCCATCACTTGTGACAGAGCTTGCCACATTGCATTTTGAGCTGACCACAGCTTGTGTTTATCTGGTCATTTCAACACACCTTTTTCTGCTTTTTACTTCTATTTACTTGTTAATGTGCATGACAGGAAGATTATTGTAAACCTGAAAGCTCAAAATCACAATGTTTAGCAGTCAGTGTTGCATCATTTAGCTAATCTGATAGAATGTTTCTATAATTTCTTATCTATTTTAACAAGTTTTAGATGCCTTCAATCAATGAATCAATCACACTTTATTTACATTGCACTTTTCCTACAACATATTTTACTCAAAGTCTTGTGGATAAGTCTTAAAGGAATGTTTCACCCAAAGAATGATATGCCTTAATTTTCTACTCACCCTCATGCTGAGCAACACTCTGGAGCACTTTTTTGATGTCTCAAATGCAGCCGGGGGTCCCGGGGGATTTTCGCTGTCAACAAACGTCCATTTAACAGGGGACAATGGCGCCTTTAAGAAAAAGGTCCATAAAAGTCCACAAAAACGTGCCTATTTTCCCTCATACTGCTCGTCCGCTGTAATCCAAGTGTCCTGAGCGGGTAACGTCCATAATTAGTTCGAAACGAGGTCATTTAGTATATTTTTCGAACCTAAACAGTGTTATATCGTTCTTCCGCAGTGCACGTCTATGCGCGCTCCCTGCACTACATAAGCCGTCTGGATTAGTCTGCCGTGGCTTAGAAAATTAAGGCATATCATTCTTTGGGTGAAATATTCCTTTAAAAGTGCTATGAGGAGAATCTATTTCCGAAGACATAAAGACTCTGCTACCCATGTGCATGCGCAGCGACTGTTGTAATGCTGCGTTCCAGTAACCTCGGAACTGGGAGTGACATCATTTCAGAGTTATCGGTGTTCCAGTTGAAGTCGGAAAACCAGGTGATTGTTAGCTGTTGTTAGCACGCCCTGCATTGTTGTTCACAAATATCACATGAAGGCTGTGATTATCACTATGGCAGCATTTTTGTAAATATAAGTCTAACAATACTTCGTGTCCAGCTGACTTAGAACGTCACTCTGGTCAGAAGTGCAAATGAGTTGATTATTACAGGAGCTAAATAACTGTTCACACTGGGGGCATCCATCTTCGATTGCCAACTCGGGAGTGGCGAGGTTTCACTGAGTTCCCAGTAGGAAATTCCGACTTCAGGGAACATTCCAGTTGCAGTTTCCTACTAGGAACCCGGAATTTCCTACTTCTGACTACAACTGGAATGCACCAAAAGACGTGACCCAAGTTAAAGCCTGTGTTTGTTGTGATGCTAATGAATGCATTAATAGCATCAAAATAGGTTATCTTTAAATGCTATTCCTTAGCTTAATGGTTGGGTCAGACAGGGCTGGACTGGCCAGGATACTCAACTTCGGGAACAAGACAATTAAAACTAGAGCAAATTTATATTATTTGGACACGTCTTAGAGCACCAGGCTGTAAGTAGCGATATATAGCCGGCTACAAAACTATGATACTAAGTTTTCCAAAAATTGCTTGTTGCCACACATCAAAAACTACCGCTACGTAACTAGAAAGAGATACATTACCTCGTCACTTTGCATCAAGTAAGTTGTTGAAAAAAGATGTTGTAAAGCAATACAGAGTTCTGAGGAAGGTCCGAGCATTTATTAGCATCAACAAACGCACGCTTTGACTTGGGACTGTCTTTACGACAGTGGCCATGCGTGCTCATGTGTAGATTATTTATGTCGCCGGAAATAGATTTGCCTTATAGCACCTTTAAATGTTAAATGGATAGTTTGGGATTTTTTATGAGGGCTTATATGAAGTGCATGGTATTAGCCTGAACACTAACCACAGTGACAAGGATCAGCTCTGCATCTGTGGAGAAACAGACAGCATGGAAGTTAGTTCCCTACAATGCTGCAGATGGTACCACTGACTTTATGTAATCAAAAAACTTTGGGGCAAAAACAAGCCACAAAAAACAGTTTATGCTGATTACATGCTTGCTCAGATTAATTAAAAAAGCTTGTGTTTTTTTTAACTTGCAACTCCCTACTACTTTGTTGTATGGACAATATAGTTATTTAACATTGAAAACAACAACAAAATTCCTGGAAATTAATTTGGTTCACCACCTAAGTAATTTCACATCCTCAGATTTCAATTTCAATTTACTCTTAAAATAATTTAATATTTCAAGATTGATTTTTTTTCTCAAGTTTCACATCATTTCTATAATTTCGTATCATTTTTTCAACAACCCTACTTGTTGAGGAGAAAGGTTTCCTTTGGAAAGCTGCATCACAGGAAGAAAAGTCTCCTTTTATTTTTTATTTCCTCTCCTTATATCTGCGCAGTCCTTCACAGTTGATATTAGTGTCTAATCAGTTTTCAAGGTCTAAAATGAGCTCTTTAGTCAGCAGCAAAGCAGTGAGATATGGACATATCTGTCTTGTACTTACTGAGTGAGAAAAAAAAACAATTTCTTCTCTCTCTTAGCATGGCAAATGAAGTGCAACCATTCACCTGGTTGTTGTTCCTTCACTCATATGGTATGCCATCAGAATGAAGTTTTCATTCCTATTAAAATATTTTTGAAGAACTTAAGTCGACCGATGCAACAGAGGAAGATATGGAAAAATACTGATAGAGGGTCTTTTTTCATTTTTGTTTACTCTCTGACAAGGCAAATGTGACAGTTTGTTTGTTTGTTCAAGATTCACTACACTGAGATGTTGTTCCTTCACTCGGCTGATGGTATGCCATCAGAAGTGAAACATTTTCAGCTCCCCTGAGGAAGAGTACAGAATTACTTGAGATATAAATAAGTATATATGAGGAAGATCTCTCTGAGTTTGTTCTTCTAAAAGCGAAAAAATACCATATTTTAAATGTACTTATAGAGGTCACTTGTTTTCACATTTGTAATTACCTCTGACAAGGAGATTATGTTTTGACAAGTTTGTTTGTTTGTTAGCAAGATTTTCAAAATATACATGGATTTTCAAATTTTCAGAGATGTTGGTAGGAACTTAAAATATTAGAATTCTTGTTGACCTAGATAAGCCATACTAGCTAATGTTTTTAGGTCAATAACTTTTATAATAATGATAATACATATTCCTACTTTCAGGATAAAACATATAAATCAAACCATCAGCAAATAGTACGTAACAGCAATATGTGAAATGGTAGTATGCAGTTGTGAACAGGTGGGTTCTGAAATATGTGTTTTATTTGTCACTTGTATATTTCACTTCAAC
This sequence comes from Scarus forsteni, assembly GCA_036419115.1. Taxonomy (NCBI): domain Eukaryota; kingdom Metazoa; phylum Chordata; class Actinopteri; order Labriformes; family Labridae; genus Scarus; species Scarus forsteni. Next base: position 5,858,635 of record JAZDUH010000471.1, read on the forward strand.
ATATAACAGTGAATTTAAAATTTGCAAGTATTTATGTTGTTTTATCAGTAAATTACATTTTGTTCCAATAAATTGACCTTGATGTATTGCATCTGTGCATAATTAGTTTTCAAGATTTAAATACTTTCCTCTAGTTTTCAAAGTAGCCAACCATAAATCATGTGTTGTGTCATATTATCAGCTATTCTGTAATTGGCAGGCTACATAGAGGCCACATAGAGTAGCCACAGTACTGCTCATTAAACAAAGCAAAAAATTTGTTTGGTCTAAATACCATTTGATTTTCTAATTCATTTTTCTTAAGCACCTCCATGACACTCAAACACTTACAGTAAATATTCACATAAATCAAACACAAAACATAAACTCAGCAAAAACACAAATACAGTAAAAGTGGATGTAAATCAAACTTTCTGTTGAGATGTGGTATCATTGTAACATGTTCTAAAATCAGTGTTAAGTATTTTTGTCACCCTCAATGTTGACACTTTCATCAAATAACCATTCTTCATAAACAGTGTTCAAAGCAATGGTTGTATTTATAAAAACTCTGTACCTCACATACATTTTGTTTTCCAACAAATGACATGTTTGGCTCTGTGGACCATCATGCTAACACATGAGCATTTTTTCAGGAAAGTAGTAGTGCCTCAGTCAGCAGTGATCCAGACAGCAGTGAAGTGTTCAGTGTGTTTTGTTTCAGAAACTTATCATCTCAGATGAGCAGTGATAAACTTGGTGATGTAAAACTATGCAAGATGCTTCATCATTTTTCTTATTCCTCTCTGTGTTTTATGATTGGCTCATGCTTCCCATTTAAGCCATTTTTCTCAAATGAAAAGCAGTGTTGCCCCTCCTCTTGACATACTGGACAATGTTTGGATGCCTCATTTCACTGGAGCTGATGTAGATCCAATGTGATGCTTTAAAGCAAAATTTTGGGAGCAGGAACACACCTCAGCCACACCAATTCCTATGTTTCTCTTAATTGAAACCTGACCCTTTATTTCCTTCACATAATGCATAGCACAAAGGCAGAAATGTGACAAACCTCTGCCGTACACTGAAAAGGAATTCACCATCATATTTCAAAGAACAAGCTTGTCAATCAGCAGTTCTCACCTATTAAGCAGACTCCATTCAAATTCCACGCTGGAAGAATGCCAGCTCGGAGGTGCATGAACTTTATGGCCAAGACCCAGCTGAAATGCACCTGACTGCCTCAGAGCCAAAACCCACTGATCCCAACTCTCATCTAAACAGTCCGTCCAGCGCATCACATCTGTTTTGTGGCATGTGCATCACTTTTCATTAAACCTTATTCATCTGAATAATCCCTGTAATGTTTATGACGTCCTTTGATGCCTCAAAACTGAGGAGGATGAAATCCCATCAGCTCATTGTTATGGTGATTCCCCCTCATTAGCACCAGGTTTGAATCTGTTCACCATCATAAGGCTATGTAGTCGGCATAAAGCTGGGCTCTGGTGACAGTGGCAGAGAAGAGAACTGCAGACCATCTGCTGGACATCATGGACAATGCCACTCGCCAGCACACAGTCATCAGCAACCAGAGGAGCCTGTTCAGCCCAAGACTGCTTCTTCCCAAGTGCATGACCAACAGACTGAAAAACCCCTTGTTGCTCAGGCCATCACATTGTAAAACTCTTCACTTGGGGAGAGGAGGAGAAACAGGAAGACTTAGAGTGGGAACAGAAGTAAGTAGCCAAATTTGACTAAAAAAAAGAAGGGTGCAGTGGGAACTAATATGCCAGTGGCTCCATTATTTCCCACAATTATTCTCTGATGACTACATTATTAGTGGGAACCTGGCTTAGGATGTCAGTTCCTCTACCAGCTACCATCATCAACTATCAAGGGTCCTATCAATGGAGGAACCAGGAACCAGGATGTCAGTGCCCTTGCTAGTCACGATCATCAACTTTTAAGGGTCTCCCAGTGGGGGCACCTGGTCCTAGGATGTCAGTGTCCCAGTGGGTTACGAGCATCAGCCCTGGATGGTCCCACCAGCGGGGGCACTGGGAAGACCGTGTCCTGTTGGCCACAATCATCAACCATCCAGGGTAATAATACTGGGGGTACCTGGCACTGGAACGTCAGTGCTCTTGCCAACTACCATCATCAGCCTTTGAGGTCATATCTGCATTAGCACTTCCCACCAGGGCCCAAGCCATTAGTGAGGAAAGAGTACCATTTGTACTAATGGCGACAAAAAAAACAAAACAATAAGTGGGATGCATGAACCAGGTTAACGGCCCAAAAGAGCATTAAATTTAATGGAGGTATACCCCACCATTACAGGTGCTAACGGCAGGATTACCACACCTGTTGAGAGGATGGTGTACATAAGACAAATACTTCATGGAAAACTTACCAGAAATACCGTGGATTTGAAGTGAATCCTCGCTGAACAAATCAATCAAAAAGTCTTTATCCTTCAGTGGAGAGTAAGGTGGGCCTCCACTAGGGATGGGTACCTTTCACATTTGAACCGATACCACACCGATGCCCGGTACCTGGGAATCGGTATCGGTACCAATTTTCGGTACTTTTGCGTGTGTTTATGGGGTAATAAAAATTAATTTGTTTAATATTAAGATCTCAATTTTTTTCAAAGCAAATTTATTTCTCAATATATAAAATTTGGCAGATATCTATCAAAACAACATTCAACTGTTTGTATTGTAACATTGTGGTTTTTCCAAACATTTCTTCAACATGAAAACCAGTTACTAAAATGAACCACAACTAAATGCAGCCCTCACTTTAACTTTAGGGCAGTTTAACAATGGGTCCGACAGAGCTGTAAATAAAAAAAGCATTTACATTAGCATTACAAAGTATGGGGAACCGACCTGATAATGATAACTGACGCACATTAAAATGCCAAGCTAATACCATCTTGAACACGAGGCTTATTTACCTGGACCAGGTATCCTCCTTGTCGCATTTGCTGCCATCACCAAATGTTAAAGCCATTTTTTTCCTGTGTTTCTGGCGGCAGACGACTAGTGGCCAATGGACGCAGGCGTGCTAACAGTGCCAAATGAATCCTTTGTGGTCTTAGATCTGAGGTTATCAAAAATTGTGCACTCTCATCTTTAAGGAAAACTTTGTGCATCACCAGGTGCTTCCTCAGATTTGAAGTATTTCTGCTGCTGGCCTTACACTTGGCATCACAAATATTGCAGCAAGCATAATCTCCATCAAATTTAATAAAGTAGAGCCATACTTTCGAGCAATTTCTCTCAGCCATGCTTGCTTTTTTGACTTAGCCTGCGGCTACTGACGTCATTATGCTCTTGCTGTGCTGCATTCAAGTCTGGTATGGAAATTCACCTACTCTACCCAATATTATGCCTGCTTCTTCCACTCCCTCAAAGTCACAAGGATGCGTTTAGGTACCTAAACATGGCACCGTTTGATTTTACATAAATCGGTGCTCGGTAGTACCTACAGAATTCGGTTGGTGCCTCTTAAAGTACCAAATTTGGTACTCATCCCTAGCCTCCACCTGTACCACATTGATGGCAGTGCTTTTTCCTCAAAGCAGCTTTTAGATTGATGATTACATTTTTGAGATCATCTACCGTGCGCTCGGAAACACCCATGCATTTACCCTGTTCAAGATCTTTAACCAAACTTTCCCCTTATCTTTGTTCGTTATCTTGGACGATTGACTTGCTGATAACAGGTGTTTGTTTATTCAATTCTCCTGCTGTAAAATGTCCATTTCTTCCTCTAACAAAATTTGATTTTTCGGGTCTTCTCTCATACGCAACATTATCACTTGCCATGTTGATTGTTATTGTTTATGCATAGTAGGCATGCACAATTTGAATTCTTTGGATAGAGTTTTTCCAGGAGGTTCCCCAAAGGAATGACATTTTGCACCTGCGTCGCTTTCATGGTGAAATTACTTAACTGGCTAATTATTTTCATTCATGCATGCGGCTAACGCCACAGCCAAACGGGCCGTTCCACAACGGTATGTTAAAGATGTAGTCAGTGATCTTCTAATCTTCTAATCTAATGCACTATTTGTTAAAATCACCGTATTTCTCCTCTCCATCCACAAGATGTCACCACTGACAGCATGTTGAAAAAAAAAGTCAGGTTTCAATACACAGCCTTGGCTCTGAATTTCAGCAGGTAAATACTGTGGCTCGGGCCGAGCCACCAAAACAGGGTACACCCCCCCACACACACACACACACACACACATCTACGGGGGCGATACAGATCAGACAGAGGGGGGAGGGGGAGTCGTAGGTTGCATAGCTGGCGCAGTTAGAATGAGATACAATAGGTGCAGTAGCAATGGCTGAAAAACAGCCCAAAGAAAAAGGTCAGAGGAGTAAAAAGTGAAAAAGAAGGGCTATGACCATGACAGATCGAAGACCCGGGTCAACATTGGTGTTGCTTTCAGACGGTGGAGGGAACTCCGCTAATTAAAAGACCTGAAAACGGACGCGGATGTCGTCATCTTTCTGCTGGATGGGTAAGCAACATTAGCTTTGTGGTGCTTCACATAACAGTAACAGCCATCGGGCATTCATCTTATTGTCTAATCTGCCAAAATGTACTGTTGTCGTGATGTTATCAATGATGGCAGTCAAGTTGTCTGACGAGTCAGGGTTACCTTAGCTATGCTAGTCAGCTACGCAGTTTCTACGGCCATTTCCATGACGATGCACGTCCATCAGCTTTCGGGGGTGGAGCCAGGGGTGAGGTATGAAGGGAGAGGTGGGTCTAAATTCGTTTATCAACAACCTCCCCACTTGTTTTCTCCCACATCGCTGACTACACCTTTAGGACAAATAGTGCCATTTTTGTATTGGCTTGACATGCATATGGGCCCAGGATGTCGGTGCCTACACTGGTAAAACCATCAACCATCCAGGGTAATACAAGTACAGGCATCTGGCACTTGGATGTCAGTGTCCCCACGGGCTACCATCATCGGCCACTGAAGGTCATACCAGCAGGGGCACTTATAATCTGATCCATCCACTTGTTCACTCATTCTTTAGAGCATGTCTGCACATTTACCCCACATGACTAACGCAGTCAATATGAGAGCAGCCTACACCATGTCTATGTGTTGTTTGAAATATGAGATATTAGATTTCAGTACTCGTAGAAAAATATACACACAAAGTATGTGAAGTATTGCTATGTATTAGCAATACTTGAAATACCTAGCTTCTCTAAACTAAAGGAATCAATTTATTTCATTGACAATTTCATTTTAAAAAAAAATGCTTTTTGTGTTTTGAAATATAACGCAAATTTAGATTAATTCTACAACAAATGCGTTTAACCATCAAAAAATCATTAAAAAATGTAGATACTTAAAGGAATGTCTTTGAAAACACATTTTTGTTTGGTTTTGTTTTGTGAATAATTACTTATGACTTCCAAAATGTAACTTTCTTTGAAGTGCACATCCTTGCTCTGGGTTCCTGCTTAGGCTGAGAATAAGTTGTGGCTGTACTGTCTACTTTGTTCTGTGGCCCTACTAAACTGGCTCCCAACAGTTACTCTGGTTGTATAGATACATCTAGCACTTCAGTATGATTCACAAGTTGAAACTCTAACTGTGCTTGACCTGTGGCACAAATGCAATGCACTCTATCCCTTGTGCTAATGGTGAAATCCAAAGGCAGATGACACAACTTATCCTGTCTTTAACATTTGTGCTGACAACCTCTGTGTCAAAGCATGTCTCTGTGTAGCATGCTCAGTGTGCCCGTTAGTCTGGATATACCATTCTCATCTGCTTTATCTAAGTGTGTTAGTCCAAATTTTGATCTATTACTCATCACTTGCACCACGTTAAGATGCATTCTAAGACCAAACACAATGATTGAACTTTTCATATACTAAATCACTGGACAAATGCTTTTTTTGTGTCTGTTGATTGGATATCATTCTGAGCATGCGCTTGCAGCTGTCTCTGACAGATTCTGTCAGTATATACTGACGGTTAGCTGTCAGAGACAGTCAGTCCCTCATATAGAGCTCCCCCAAGCAAAAGAGAGCCCCTTTTTTCAGTTCTATGGTGTTGATAAGATGCACACCAGCTATGTAATGGAAAAATGTCTATTCCAGCCCTGATCAAAATACTCTTTACTGAACGACAACTGACATTAGGGTAAGATTAATTGATCTTGCCTGGAAGTTTCTGTTTGCTTTACAGCTTCAATGTTGACAATAACCAGGCCAGGAACTGCCATGATCTGTTTATCAATGCGTCCATCTTTACTTGCATGCTTTGGTGAGCAGCAGGTGAACTTTTTAAGGTAAATTCTGTATGAAAAACCTTACTGACTGTGTTCACACATGAAAGTCAAAATAATACAATTTTATGTTTATTCATTGCCCTTAAAAGTAATATCTTAAAATGCTGTAAGTCAGTGGCCATCGACTGAAGACCCAGGGGCCTAATCAGGACTCCCAAAGTTCTATTTGATCACTAGAATATGATCAAGTTTAACAAAACGTAAGAAGGAAAAAAATGGCTTTAGGAATGTGTTACAATTTTTCCTACAACCCTACAGCTCCTTACTCTACACTAAAAATAAATATTTTTTGTGCCTTGATTGATAGGAGAGAGAATGACAGTGCATAGGCTTGTGAACGGGGGTGAAAGAGAGTCGGGGAAGACGCTCTGCAAACTGGTCACAGGCCGGATTTGAACCAGGGCCGGCAGAAGTATGATTGTGGGACATGCTTGGTTGCTAACCACTCTGCCAAACAAGCACCCCCCAAAATTAAATATTTTTTGATTAGAAATTACCTATTCTTTTAAAGAAACCCACCTGTACTCAGTTATTAGGGAATATTCAACCAGAAGTACAAGTATATCAATGTCGACAGCACTAGAAACGAGGAGCCAGATTTATCAGTTACCACCATGTGACTGAGAACAATATGCATCATAGGAACTGATCTCACTAAGAATTATGTATAGTGTCAAAGAATCTTAAAATAAGAAAACACTAACGTTAATTAGACCAAAATACTCAATTATTTCTGGTAACTTTAAAATCCTGCCCTCACAGCATCCATCAAGACATAAACAAGCCCTTCACAAATGCAGGTGCTAAATACTGCATAAACAATTTATTTGATATCCGCAGCACGCAGCATCTTTCCCATGGTCCCGCCTCCTCCCTCTACCTCCGGTGAGCAGCTAGCAGCGTTAGCTACTGAACTATCATGGAGCAGGAAAGCCTAGCGCTGAACCGGGAATCCGCCTCCCTCTCCCAAGACAGTCTGGCTGCAGACCACCCTTCTCCTCTCCCTCTCCTCGTCTCCTCACTTACGCAGCATCTTGCCCATGGTGCCGCCTCCTCCCCTCTACCTCCGGTGAGCAGCTAGCAGCGTTAGCTACTGAACTATCATGGAGCCGGAAAGCCTAGCGCCCGAACCCGGGAATCTGCCTCCCTCTCCCCAGCGGAGCTCTGCCCGGTGGAAGCCTGTTAGCGGGCTAACGGCTAACGAATTGCCTCAGACGGCCGTGAGACCTTCAGCATCGGCCGTTTCGCCCCTGGTTGTTCAGGTAATGGCTTTGTTTACTACAGTGGGAGATGTCTGCTGAATAACTCTGGTTAGTTTGTGCCTGCACGGGCTAATAACTTGTGGGGGAGCGGGTTAGCCTGTTAGCCGCTAATCGTTAGCACTGTAAACTGAGCTGGGAGGACAGGCTGAAAAGATTAATCCTCCCCCACAGGCTCTGCTCTGGCGGCGCCAAACCCGCATTGCCGCCGGTCCAGTTGAAATGGCTACTGCTGTGTGTTATAAGGGAGATGTCTGTCGTGTTTGATACTTTCAGTTGAGCTGAGCTGTTTTTGATTGAGTTTGCTGCTGATATATTGTGCTAGTCGCTCGTAGCTCAGTCCGAGGGGGCTATATGAGGCGTCACGAGCTGGGGGCGGGATCTTGGAACACGGAGGAGAGAGGTGAGGGAAGGAGGGGCAGGCTGCGGTTTCAAATCGTAGACACCAGCTTTAACTAGGCTGTTTTTTTTTAAATATTGGATTACAAAGGAGCACGCAAATATCAAATAAGATAACTCCTACAAATTGGTAATTTCTAATTATCTGATTAATATGTGCATGTAAGCAAGCTCATTGATCTGAGGTTAAACTGATTAGATTTTGCAGGCCAAAGCTTTTTGTAGTACTTGTGTTTCCACAAAATCCACTCTAGTCCACTTTCTCACCGAGATACTACCACTGTTCAACTATTATACTTCATGCATGAAGCCACCGGGCAGCAGAGCTTGTTTAAAGCTTGTGGGTTGTTGTGTCAAATTGTGGTTATATCCTAAAGTTCCGCTTTTCAACAAACTCTGTGATAATATGTCACATTTGTAAACATTATGAATTTAAAGTGACTGGATTTGTTAACACTTAGACCAACTCATATGATTGGAGAGACTTAAACAGTGTGATTAAATCAAGTTCCAAAAGCTGCTTGAAACATGTTTTGTGTGTGTTTATGTTGTTTTTGTTAATCTGATCTTTTTCCTACTCTTTAAGCATTGACATACAGTGTGAATCAGTGTGGCACATGGAGACATTGTTTTGTTTCTGTTTTACAATCACAAAGCCCAAGAATATTTGCCTTAACTCTGCTCTTTTTAATGCTGCTTTTGGTTTATGCTCATGCTTATCTTGTTTGTTTGAGCCACATTCACACATCAGTGTATAGCAAGTGACACTAACCAGCACTGAGATACAATCAAAATTTTGGTGGAAGTTCTTAACTGTGTAAATTCTCCTGTGTTTAATGCAGGTCAATGGATCTAAAGCATCAAGAAACTGGTAGAGTGTGATATTCTGATGGTCTGCTGACTAATTGTATACAGATTTGAAACGTTATGCATGGATAGCATATTCAGTTTATGTGAACCTTGGCCAGCATGGCTTGGCACTGCTAAATATTGTACTTTAGTATTGTGATGTCAACTCAACTAGCACGACATAAAATGGGCATAAATGCCATTTCGCCACATGCAGCTTGTCTTAGTATTCCTCTGCCAAGAGGAGGAAAGACTGTTATCAAAAAGGCACCTCAAGTTGTCTAGAAAGAGTCCCATCCTGAGGGGGAAGCAGCTTGGCCTAAAATAATCGATGTGAGTTGAACTTTGGGCAGGTCCAACTTTCACCAACAGAGATGAACAAAGCTGTATCTAAGGGTAGCAAAGGCAAGCAAAGGTCAATACTTGCTGGCATTTACAGGTGTGTTGGTTCAAATGGCAAAAATTTTTGAGCATGACTACAGTTTTTCAGCAGTGCCTGAAAAATGCCTTCCGGTCTATCTTAGTCTGACGTTGCTTGTTGTTTCCTTATAATTATGTTGGCAAAAGCTGGTTAAAAAATCAGTGTGTGAAAGCTACTTTACTCTTCGGTCTTCGTTGCAGGCATCACAGTGTACTTTTATTCATACATTGCCACATAATCCTATTGATCCATCAAAGTGAATCTGAATACCATTCGGATTTACTACACTCATTTACAAGCCATCTCCCAGGAAAAACAGAATGAAAAAAATCACCCCACAACGAATGCAAATTAAGTAATGAAAATATTGTTGAAAACATTCATTCTTATATATAGTTTCTTGTAATTTTTGTGTCAAGTGTGGCCCATTTTGACCTTTTTTTTTAAGTCTAACCTTAAAGGTAGATAGGGTGTCTGCCTCCCGAACCGTCATCGGTAAATGTTTCCGAAAAAGAGACACAGATAACTGATAAATACTTTTAGAGTCTGATGGTACCACAAGCAGGCCAGTATTTTGGAAACATCATGCTGTAGAGGGGCTGTATGGCACTGCATGCTCATTAAGCTCAATTGGTGTCTGCCCATTGAGAGCTTTATAAGTGAGGAGAAGAATCTTGAATTCTCTTCTGAATTTTATGGGAAGCTAATGCAGAGATGCTAATATAGGAGTAATGTGACCTCCTCTCCTAGTTCCAGCCAGTGCACGTGCTGCAGCATTTGAGCCAGCAAAAGGGTCTTAAGCAACTTATTCTGATAGCCTGATAAAAGCAAACAGGTCTAGGTAACAAAAGCATGACTAGCTTTTCTGCATTACTCTGAGACAGAATAGATCTGATTTTAGCAATGTTACAGAGATGAATAATGGCTGTTTCTGAACTGTTAGAGTTAAAACAATTACACATCTACTTCATGTTAACTCTAAAGACTCAAGAGACAAGACGTTTGCATGAGCAAATACCTACCAGGTGAGTGTTTACAAAGGGAGCGTCTAACAGGAGTTTTTGAATAACTAAGGGTGGGACACATTTGAAGAATCAATGAAATTACATAACTCTGGCATTCATCTCATGTCTGAGCATAATTATGAATAACATCGAGATTAGATATACTGCATTCAAGGTAAATGTGTGTCACTGTGTACAACATTCCTCATTTCATTTGGTACACCAACTCAAATACCTGTGAATGCAAATATCTAATAAGCCACTGGGCATGAAGGCAAGTTCAAGATCCACTGAAGTTCAAGCTGAAGAGAAGTGATGAAGATTTGTTTGAACGTGGAATGGTTGTTGGTTCCAGATGGACCGGTCTAAGTATTTCAGAGTCTGTTAACACATCACTGTCTTGAGGGTTTACCATATTGAGAATGATCTGAAACAGAAAAATGCAGTTAGTAGCAATTCTTTAGTAAAAACATATTGTTTGGAGCTGAAGTCACGTGACCAGAATGGTTACAGCTCATAGAAAGGCAAGAATAACCCCAAAAGCAAACCAATGCAACAGAGGTATGTAGAGTAGCTATTCTGACCACACCACACATTGGGCCACATCTACTGGAGGTTTGCCTGTATAAAAACATGTGCAAACTTGATAGCGTGTGCAAAGTTTATATATGAACAGAGTGCACTGAGGATTGCCTCTGTCAAATGAGCAAAATAGCACGTGCAGTCCTTTAGCGTGTTTGCCCTAATGAATATGCAGAATATATGCGGATCATCAGAACAAAGTACTGTACAAAGTACAAAATACTGGAAAGAGGGAGATGCAAATGTGATCATTTAGCACCCGCAATGTGATTTGTCAAACCCGGAACTGATTGCACACTGTGTTTTTGCTTTTAAATTTAGTGTGTTTGAAAAGGAGGAGTAAAAGGCACAGTGTTGCGGTCATTGTGGTGAGAAACAGGAGTCGAATTAACCAAAAATTTTATATCTCAGTCCAGAGATGCACTTTTGGAATGAGGTGGAGCTTTTCATCTTAAATGTGAAGCTAAAAACCTTGCAGTCACTTCATGCTGTCATGTAACTATAGACCAAATCTTCAAAAGAATATTTCCAGCACCTTCTTGGCTGCAGTACATAAAATAAGTCTGATAAGGTGGTCTAAAACAGGAAAAAAAAAAAAAACTTTTCTCATCAGATAAATGTAAGTCTGTCTTGTAGAATAACTTGTTCACCCTGTTGGCATGAACTTTTCATCATGTCTGCCCTCTCACAGCAAGAATTCCGTACAACCCCACAAAAATGTGCAAACACAAAGAGCATTGTAATTTGACATGCACCAGCTCACGAGGTTTGTGGGTTAAAGCATGTAACATAACATGTTATGTGGGCTTCAGAACATAATGTTGAAATACAGAACAGCTTGACGGATGGTCTTCAGTTCCTTGTGTCTTCTATATAAACACACACTGGTACCTCCACAACATGAAACAATCAAAGGCAGGAACAGACAATAAATCACATACTTGGGCAAAATAAATCAGCTATTGTCTTGTTTAAAACTACTAAATAATGCAATTACAAAACATCCAGTTTAAACCTCTAACCTAAAGGGCTGCCATCAGGTAAGTTTACAGAAATACTTTGGGGAAAAAATTAATGGTGCAAGAGTCTCAAATACTATCCCTATGGGTCCCGCCACCACAGCCAGCATCAAGCCCAGCACAATCACTTGGACCACACCTAGTAACATGACAAAACCATCCAGTAATTTTATTCATGTGTAATACAGCATTGTTAACTCTGCCCACTGGCTTGCTAAAACATTAGCGAAACACTCTTTTGCCACTTTTTCCAGTCATGCAAATGATGGTGCATATTTTCAATGCTGAGGACAATGTGATGTTGATTGATTTTGCTTTGCTTTTAATCTTGCGTGTAGGGGCTTGGGGAGCAGAGGAACATGATGGGCTCTAATTTCGTAGACCAGGCGCAAGCGCAGGCGCACCTGCCCTGCACCGGCCTTCGCCTCGCAGACAGGGTGTGACCAGCGCACTTTGCAAGTTTCCTGCAGCTCCAAGAGAGGCGCACTCCAGGAGCAGAGAGGCGCATCCACGCCTCCGTCCCTGCCCCTCAGCGCAAGTGGCAGAGAGGGACGACAAAAGGCGTCAGTGGGTTTAACACAGCCGAGTGCTGTCTTCACCAATCAAATGAGCGCCTCTCCTTGCCTTTAAATGCGTTGCAGCCGAGGCGCAGCGTCTGATTGGTCTGAATGATCCCTGCCGCCTCGGAAAAAGTGTCCTGGAAAGACCTGGTAGCGGAGACGGTCAGAGCCGCTGTCCCTTCAGCAGGAAAAGGGACAGCACAGCGCGCATCGGAGGCCACAAAGCGCGTCACTGTGGGCCAGCTCCCGGGACAGATGTAATCCGTTCCTTTGTCATTAATAGGAGTAAAACATTAAGAGACAGTTACACCGCAGCTGGCTTATCCATTCATAATGCTGTGTTCACCTGCACCCCTGGTTTTTCATCACCAAATAGCAGAACCTTTGGTGATATACTGTATACTCTCCCGGTGTCTCCGCCTCATCCTCCTTGCAATAATATACTCCATCTTTTTAGATCACGTTAAAAATAAAGACTAAAATAGAGGAATATGGGAAATCACAGGTAAATCCTGAGTGACATACATTTATTTTCTCTTTTTTTCTCCGTCTTTTTTCTCCCTCTTTTCTTTGAATTTAATGAAATGAGAGAAGCCAGATATATACTCAGTATCAGATGTTAAGTCTGTTTATTGTTGACTTGTAAGATGTGCATCAAACTTCCAGCTGCCATCGGGTTAAGTTTCCATGATGACAAACAGCTTTAATCCGACATCAGATGTGACGGGACAGTTAATATAGATACAAATGTATATGCTGGTTCAGACGGTTACATTAAATAGTGATTGCTGTAATTGTTTATTGCATTAAAATGTGCCTGACACTCTGGACACCTGCCTCTGAGGCTTTATCGATGTGTGCGCACATGTGCACCTGTCACCAAATTGCAGCTGAGGGTGCGTTTCGCCCTGCGCTGAGAACAGACCAGGTTGGAGCTGGCGAGCTTTCAGCTCACCTTCCGCACGTTTTTTTGGCACGAAATTGTCACTGCACCAACCTGAATCTGTCGGCACCTCCCCCCGGTGTGCCGTCACACCCATCTCTGCGCAGACGGTCTACCAAATTGTCAAATTGGCAGCACATGGCGGTGCGCCGGACGAAATTAACACTGCGCGGGGTGTGCCTGGCTTGCACCCTCTGCGCTGCGCCACGAAATTAGGGCCCGATGACTTTTACTAAAATATCAGTTCATGGAGAAATGTCCTAGTTTTTTAACTTTTATGGGTTTATTATGTAATAGCTTCAGAGCCTCCACCCACATTTGTGTTTTCTGCTTGTCACAGGTAGATGTCATGACCCACAGCCAACATCTCCATCTCCCATGGCTACCTTAAACACAGTAAGGGTCCCTACTCAAAATGGCTTCAGAATCCATTTTCACTGGGTTGTGGTCCCTCAGCCTAAAATCACTCTAATGACTCTGAGAGGTCCTGTTCACCCCCACCGCAACCCTGCTCTCAACATATAAAAGCTGACCAAAATTCTCTTCACTATATTATGTTGATTTATGTTGCTATGTTACAATAGCAACATAACATGGACATTAGGGTCTTAAATGGGGTTTACATGTCTTTGTGGCCTTGTGTTAGTATGCAGTTCTTTGGTTCAGTGTTTTGACCTCCCTAACTTCTCAAAACTGTTTCAGTCATGAAAACAGGCACATTATTAAGGTTTCTTTCCTCTTACCCCACTTCTTCTGTCTTGTTTGTACGGATGCTTTCTCAAGATCCACACATGGTAAAGCTGATGGCAGCTTCCCTTAAAAATTTTCTTGAACAGGGGTTGGCAAATACCAGACCCTGGGCCAACCCTTTCCCACCAGTAATAAGTTCTGGCCCTTGCCATTATCTGGAAAACTTCTTTCATCTATGTATTTACTAATTTTCTACAAACAAAACAATCATAATTGGAAACAGATGAACGTAACGCCTCAGGCACAGCATCAGCTGAAACTTCCTCCTGCCGCAGCCTCCACACCAGAGTGAAGCCACAGAGTTAGACAGAGACTTTAATTTCTGCAGATTAAAGATGATTTTTTAAGTTATGAGGTTGATAAGCACATATTTGACTAAGAAAAGTGCTTCTGTGGTGAGAGAGGTGGACGTGGTGAGGGGCAAACAACACAAAGAAACCAAAAACATGCTGCTCAGTCCTGGAGAAGTTTGTTCCCATAATATTGATCTTGATGTTACAGCAGCTCACATTTAGCGAGACCTTATTAAAGTAATTATGGTTCTATTTGTTTTTATGAATGTACACGTGGCCACTCTTTCCCATCGACCCCTGTTGATGAGAGATTGCTGCAGAAGATGCATAAAATGGCAAAAGCAGGCAGCCGCGTGGCAGTCAGCCATCGCAAAACTAGCGCCCGCCAAGTTGCAGAGCCACAGTTTGGGGGGTGCAGCCACTGGCTCAGAGGTAACTGATGTGGAAGAGTCTTCCAAGCTTATGTCAGCTTGTCCTCATCAAAATGTAAGTATAAGTTCTCTGTTTAATCGACACTGGGTCTATGGTGTCTACAGTCACAGAGAGCTTTTTCCTCTGGCATTTTGAGCCATTGGGACCAGAAAAGCTCTGGTCCTGCCATTGGCTGCAGCTCAGAGCAGCCAATGGAATGGCCATTCCTTATATCGGATACCTGGAGCTTGAAATTGAACTTTGTGGTAAAGTGATGCCCAAGTGTGGTGTGTTGGTTGTCAAGGATTCCCCTAATGATGACTCTTCTTAAGTCCCTGGTGTCCTAGGGATGAATGTCATTCGGAGATGCTATCAGGAGCTCTTTGGACAGCACAAATTGGCTCTGTTTGATTTGCCCTCTGTGTCTGGGGCCCCAGAGGTGGTTGTTCAGGCCCTGCAGAAGTGCCAACAGGCTACTGAGCAGATGCCTCAAGTTACTGGTGAAAGTGAGGGGCAGCCAAGCTTGCTGGATCTTCGGTGGGGTTATTAAGGTTGTTCCTGTCACCTGCTCAGCACAGTATTCTGGCTGCACAGTGTTGTTTGAGCCTGTGAGCTCAGGTCTTCTTGCAGGATTGCTGGCCTCTCTTGCACTGGTTCGGGTGGAACGGGGTAATGCCTACATCCCCACTGTGAATGTGGGTTCGTCTGATGTGTTGCTCTATCCCCGCACAGTGGTAGGTACCTTGCATGTGTGTAGATTACAGGCACCTGAACAACAAAACAAGGAAAGATGCCTTTCCCTTTCCTCACATAGAGGAGTCACTTGATGCTCTGACAGGAGCCCGCTGGTTTTCCACAGTGGATCTGGCCAGTGGGTACAACCAGGTCTTAGTGACAGAGGCAGACCATCACAAAACAGCATTCTGTACCCCGTTTAGGCTCTTTGAATGGAACTGAATGCCATTCGGGCTCTGCAACGCCCCCAGCACCTTCCAGAGGTTGATGCAGCGGATTTTTGGTGACCAACAGTGCCAGTCTCTGCTATTGTACCTCGATGATATTGTGATTTTCTCCTCCACAGTTGAACAGCATCTGGAGAGGTTGGAGGTAGTGCTGGGGAGACTGCAGAGTGAGGGCCTGAAGGCGAAGTTGTCAAAGTGATCCTTCTTTCAGAGGGAGGTCAGTTATCTGGGTCATGTGATCTCAAATCAGGGTGTCTCCACAGATCCCAGCAAGGTGGAGGTGGTTACCAGCTGGAAGCCCCCCACTACTGTCTCCGAACTGCGGTCATTCCTTGGCTTCGCCAGTTATTACCGTTGGTTTGTGCAGGGCTTTGCCAAGCTGGCTGCCCCCCTACATAGACTAGTAGCTGAGCTGGGAGGAGCCAAGTCCAAGAGATCGGGGCGCGCCATAGCCAAGGGTTGGACTGAGGAGTGTCACTGGAGCTTTGAAACCCTGAAGACCAAACTCACCACGGCACCTGTGTTGGCCTATGCGGACTTCTCCCTTCCATTCATTTTGGAGGTTGACGCCAGCCATGATGGTCTGGGTGGAGTCCTCTCACAGGAGCAGGGTGGAAAAGTGAGGCCAACAGCCTATGCCAGCAGGGGTCTGAGGCCCACTGAGCAAAACATGGCTAACTACAGTTCCATGAAGTTGGAGTTTTTGGCGCTCAAGTGGGCAATGACTGAAAAATTCAGGGACTATCTGCTGGGGCGCAAGTGTGTTGTCTTTACTGACAACAATCCACTCAGCCATTTGTCGTCTGCCAAGCTGGGAGCCATGGAGCACCGTTGGGCTGCCCAACTTGCCTCGTTTGATTTTGACATCAAGTATCGCTCTGGGAAAGACCCCAAGAGTTTCAATAGAAAAACTTACATGGGACTATAAACTAGGGGGTCTCCGGCTGCCTAACCTTGAAAAACATTATTTGGCTGCCCAGATGAGACTTATGTCTTTTCTTTTTGAGAGGGAAGATGTCCCACCTTGGGTTTCAATTGGAATGTATACTCTTAAAGAAAATATCCCAGCAGACTTTATCTATAAATGGACACCTAAAGCTATCTCCAGAAGAACTGACAACCCTGTGCTGATTCATATCATCAAAATGTGGCAGGAAGTCCAGGAAAATATTGGAATAAGAAATATATTTTCACCTAAAACTCTATTGAAACAGAATGAACTCATACCCATGTCGGTGGATAATAAGACTGGAAATGTGGCACCAGAAGGGGATTTGTCATTTGGTGGACTGCTATGAGAAGGGATCCCTGGTGTCTCTTGAACACCTAAGGAGGAAGTATGATCTGTCCAGTAGGAATTTTTTTTTGTTATTTACAGTTGAGATCATTTCTATGATCTGTTTTTGGATATGAAATGACTTTACCTGTGCTCAGTGATTTGGCAGGACTGCTTCATGAGGGCAATGCACCACGTCTACTTCAAAAGTGTACTCTCTCTTAATGGAGGATGCTACCACCACTCACTACTCATTTATTTTATTGTATTGTTAAATGCCAAATAGTTTCTTTTTGGCTGCTCTTGGTAAGTTTGTTTTGCACCTGACCATGGTATGCATGTGCACTGCAGAAACTTTTTCAGAAAGAAAAAAGGTCTGAATAGAAATTTGTATATACTGTATATTTGCCAGAGGCTACATCATATTTATATATGTATATATACACATATATATATATATATATATATATATATATATATATATATATATATATATATATATATATATATATATATATATATATATATATATATATATATATATATATATATACATGTGTGTGTGTGTGTGTGTGTGTGTGTGTGTGTGTGTGTGTGTGTGAAGTCTCGAGACTTGACTCAGACTCTAGATCAAAGACTCGTGACTCGTCAAGTCTTGCCCCTCGAAGACTTGAGAATTGACTCAACTCGAAGTCAAAGACTTGTGACTTGACTCAGACTCTAAATCAGAGACTCGTGGGCATCTTTGGAGGAAGTTGAAGTTCTGTTTTTTGTGTTTACATGCATATCTTGAAAAATGCTGAAAATAAAATACTTTTAAAAAAAAAGTATCGCTCTGGGAGAAGTAACAAAAATGCTGATGCTCTGTCTCGCCAGCATTATCCTAGCATGCAGGACATGAAGGCCATGTTACCTGGCACGTCGCTCCCAAAGCCTTTGCAACAGACTTTGTCAGGATCGAAGGCTAGAGCCACCCAGAAATCCGTTTACGCTCTGCCCTCTCACACACCATCTGACATGGGGGAACTTCAGCGAGCTGACCCTCTCCTCAGGGAACTTTTGGTGTTCTGAAGCCGGAAGTGGCATCCCAACCACGATGAGCGGAAGCAGATGTCTCGACCTGCTTTGGCCTTGCTCAGGCAGTGGGACAGGATAGTAGAGAGGGATGGAGTTCTTTTCGCCGGGTCTTTCACCCTGATGGTGCTGAAGAGGTGCTGCAGGTGCTTTTGCCTGCTGCCCTGAAGGAACAGGTGTTGACAGAGGTCCACCAGAGGCATGGCCATCAAGGTGTGGAAAGAACCTTGGAGCTGCTCAGGCAGCGGTGTAATTGGCCGGGCATCTCCTCTGACGTGGCACGTTGGTGCAAGACCTGTGAGAAGTGCCAAGTGGCCAAGGACAACCAACCAGAGGCTCGAAGCTATATGGGACACTTGTTGGCCACTCGGCCTAATGAGATCCTGGCCATTGATTGCACAGTGTTGGAACCCACCCATAACGAGCTGGAAAATGTCCCGGTAATGACGGATGTCTTTAGTAAGTACATGCTAGCTTTTGCGACCCGTGACCAAAGAGCTCCCACTGTTGCTCAGGTCCTTGTTACCGAGTGGTTTTCTAAGTTTGGTGTCCCAGCCGCATCCATTCGGATCAGGGCCAGAATTTTGAAAGCGCTTTAATCCAGCAGCTTTGTGGTCTTTATGGTATTGAAAAGTCTCGCACCACTCCATACCACCCAGCTGGTAATGGTCAGTGTGAGCGCTTCAATCGCATCCTCCACAACCTGCTGCGCACTCTTCCTGTTACTCGGAAACCGGACTGGAGCTCCTGTCTTCCACAGGTACTCTTTTTCCTGATGTTTGGGCAGGAACCCAGGCTTCCTGTTGACTTTCTGTTGGGCCTAGTTCAGGATCCTGTTGGTGGTGGTGGTGTCCATGAGTGGATTCAGGAGCACCAGGCCTGGCTGCACATGGCTTTTGAGGGTGCTCAAGAGAGGCTGAGGGTTGCAGCAGAGCGGAGGAAGAGGTATCATGACCAGCGCGTCCGGGGTGTTCCATTCACTGAGGGCCAGTTGATGTTGCTGCGAGATTTTAGTGCAAAACAGCGTCATAAGGTCCAGGATCTTTGGGGTTCTGTGGTGTATACAGTGGTGAAGACTCCTAAAGAAGGAGGCTCTGTGTACACTGTGGCCCCTGCAGACGATCTTAGCCGTGTCAAACAAGCACACCGTATGCTGTTGAGGGCAGTGGCTGCCGCCAGCCCTTCAGGTAATGTCTCTGTTTCTGTGTCGTCCTCTCTTCACCAGTCCCAGTCAGAGGATGAGCTTTCGTGTGATGGGGATTGGTTGGTTTAGAGACAAGAGACTCCTGCTGTGACAAGCACACAGCCTGCCGCTGTGAGTCAGAGGAGTCCCTTGTTGCAGCTCCCGCTCTCTGACCCAGTCCCTGTTGTGGCAGGTCCCTCAAGGGTTCCTGTGGTTAAGCCTGAGTCACCACCAACTTGTTTGGAGGTTGGAAGACGACAGACAGCTAGGTCAACTGCTGGTCGGCATTCCAACATCCATCAGCTCTCCAGATCTGCAGGGGCAGTGGCACCTGTGGCTCAAAATTCTCCTGGTTTTGTTTCAAATGCAGTTTCTGCTATTTTTAGGCCATGGGACTAGGTTTGACTAACTGCTGTTATCCATCGTCGGGGCGACAATGAAATTGGGGGGGGTAGAATGTAGCAGGATGGGTCCTGCAGGTCCTTGTTTAGTCTGTAATGCTAGCCTATCGCCACCAGGGGCAGTCTATAAAAGGGAGGCAGAGGCTATTCTGCCCCCTCTTGCTCTCCGTAGGCAGACCTTCTCTCCCTTTCCGCTCGCCTCATGTCCCTGCATTCACTGTTTCAGGTATGTTAGCAGCCGGGGTAGTTTTGTGCTTTGACCGTCAGCGTGCTTCAGTCAGGGTGCTCCATTATTGTATCCTTTGCTTGTTGCAGCTCCGAGCCTTAGGTGATTGAGCCGTAGGTCATTGAAGCGTGCCTCTCCCGTGTTCGCACAGTGAACGTCTGACCGGTATGTATGCTAAATGGCGCTTGATTTATTGATAAATGTAACCTCAGCTCTCGCTAATACAGCCTTTTTGTATTTGTTAGGCATGTAACGACTGGTGTGTGCTCTGTGGGTGGGAGAACCGGAACTTATTGCTGCTTTGCTTTCCTGCTGTTTGCTATGCATCTGCTACACTGACTGTCAGCCATCGTGCCTATCTGCCTGCTTACCTGTCTGCCTGCCTGCCTTCCTGCCTTCCTTCCACACTTCTTGCCAGAGCCCTGTTTGTGAGCGAAACTTTGTCCTGCGTAGGCATCTTAGCTGCTAGGTGGCTAATGCGGCCTGGCCTGCATCCCTGCTCACTCTGCTTACCTGCAGAGTGATCCTGCTGTTGCTTGCTGGCGGCTAGCGGGCCTTCTCACAGGCAGTGGGACTTTGCCTGTTACTGCCTTCTCTGCAGCGGTGCTGCCAGGACTGTTTACTCCTTTCTTTATTTTTGATATGAATGGACTTTGGGGGTTATTTTCAGTGCCTTGATTATGTGTTTTCTTTTCTTGTTTGAATTGATCCTTCTTTTGTTTAGATTTACTAACAGTTGGCAGAGTTATTTTGGTTTCTTGTGTTTCTGCCATTAGTATTGGTTTCATTTATTTTGGTGATCTAATTTACCTTTGAAAGAGTTATTGAAGTAACTTTTTTTTTTTTTTTTTAATGTATTTTTTTTGGCATTTTGTGCCTTTATTGATAGGAGAGAGACAGTGGATAGGCTTGTGAAAGGGGATGAGAGAGTAGGGGAAGACACTCTGCAAACTGGTCACAGGCGGGATTTGAACCTGGACCGGCAGAAGCAAGTACATGGGGTGCTAACCACTCGGCCAAACCAGCACCCCGAAGTAACTTATTTTGTTCGAGTTATTTAAAGTTAACTTATTCATCTTTGGTTACCCATTTGCTGCAAATTATATTGTCTGAGTCATTGGTAAATTAGATATATTGTTTCCAATATTAACACGGGTTTCTTTCTTTTCTTTTCTAGTGGCTGAGTCTGGAGGTGGTGTTGGAAATCGGTGGTGGTTCCCTCTTTGTCCAGTTGTGGATGTGCCTGGTTTGAGTTAATTCACAAGAGTGTGTGTGTTGGTTCTTTTTGTGTGCCTGAGGTGTTTCAACTTGATTTTCTTCACTGGGATTCCTCCCCTTGACCCATCTCACCTGGTGAGCCTCAGCCACATGCCCTTTTATCCCCCCCATTTTATGAATGGTTGTTTTTTGTTTGGGTTTCTATTTTAGAATGCAATTTTATGAATTTAAATAATAAAACGATTGTCTTATTGTGAATGCTGTCTCAAGCTCTTCTGTTCACACCCCAAAACCAGTGTGTAGTTCCAGTGTAAATTTACTTTAGAATTCCCTGGGTGAAATTCCCAGGGTGGCGTTGCCTACCCTTGTGCTGCTACACGTTGACAGACTGCTCAGCCATCTGTACCCCAGTAGCAACTGTTTAGAGTTTTTAATTATGGATGTAGAATCAGGATCAGGTTGTTGAAGGCATTATTTAAAAAGAACGGCTAGGTCAAGAGTAACAGTCGACTACCTTCAAGGGTACTACATGTTTTCGAATCTTAATCTGGAGTTTATTGGCCTTGAGAGCACTCTGTTTGAGAACATGTGTTGCTCGTGTTTATTATATGATGGAAGGTGCTAAGAAACTGTGTTAGGGTTCAGTGTGCTTGCTGGCAATCTCTCAAGGTTGGAAACAAAGGTCATAGCTGATGTGTGTCACTCCATAAGTATAGGAAAACAAAAGGGAAGTCTGAAAACATATCTACTGTGAATTGCTTTGTTTGTTTTAATTGTAATAAAACATTTCTAATGCTTTGCCAGAACCATGTATAAGTTCATTGTTGGATTTTTTTTGTTGTATATGGACTTTAAATGGTGAATGGACTTGGGCTTGTACAGCCTTTTTTTTTTATTTAGCCTGCAAGCAATTATGTCTTTGACAGATTTGTGCCAAAGGCAAGGATGTAATATAAGAGTCTTAGATCAGCTCACATGTTGAGGCACGCGTTGGTCTGACATAACATACTTTGACAGTCTCATCTTATCTGAAAACAGGTTTTAAGCTTTTGAATTTGAAGTAGGAATTCTTTCTGAACACTGACACTCCACCCTTAAACACAAACATAGTAAAAATGAAAATGCTCCCCTGTGTGCCTTTTGATTTCACAGGTCTCTGCTCTGCTCTCATTCATATCAGACAGAGTAGTGTTTTTTTTTCTTTTTCTTTTCTTTCTTTATTTTTTGGAGCAAACCTGTCATTAATATACTGAAGTTATATTATGATTGCACACACCTGATTCTGAAGACACCTTTGTGCAGGTGGATTTTTAAAGTCAGATGGTTCCCTGTAAAGATCAAACAATCTGTCTTGTTACCCGATGTCTTGGCAGCGGAGCGCCGCGGTCTTGCTCCGACAGGCAAACCCCACTGAAAGCGGCGCACCCAGAAGCACCACGGTGCGCAGCCCCGTAGGGGGGGGCTGATTCCCAGAAAGCCACAGGCTCTCATGAGAATAGCGATGTCACACGCTCATAAAACGTGCTATGGACTGAGAAAAGAAATACACAACACCTTGCTCCGCTTCTCTAAGGTCCCTTTGCTGGTCCCAACCACACAGCTTCGTGAATTATTCAACTTCTATCCACCAATCTTATATATTTCTGTACCTCTACGATTCACTTTTCTTCGTCCATGGTGTTGTGTTGCCTCTGGGACCCTCCAACTGGCTGCTGATCTGATGCTCGTGCCTCCGGTTTTGACATAATGACAAACAATTGAAGAAAATTACGTGCAAGAGTCTGTGCATTGTGTTTTTTTTTTTTTTAAACTTCCGGTTACTCCACATGGTGACTTCCTGTCTGGTGCTTTCTTAACGACAGTGAATTTACGAGGTTTAGAAGCAGCCGCGCAGAAAATAGACCTGAAGCGTATTTTTCGCGACTTGACTTGCGCCGACGCTTCAGCAACGCGGCGCTGATGCACCGCAGCGCGTGCAGTGGAATTTGCCCAATAGACTACAATGGGAGCGAAGTGCTCCGCAGTACGTTTCAAGGACGCTGCGCGGCACTTTCGCGTCCAGTGGAATTTGGGGGTAAGCCAACCCCTCCTTCAGCATCACCATGGTCCAATAAAACAGTCTAACATAGGTGATGACAGCAATAAGAAGTCCTCAGTGCAATGCACAGGTTCTCCTTTGAAATTATTTTCATGTTTGCAGATGTCCAACACCAACAACAAGGTGATAGTGATTACCATTTAGTCCTATTAACTGCCATGAAATATCAGACAAAAATCCCTATGTATTGTTGTCTTCTTCACAGAAAACATGTCAGAGTGCTCAGTCATTTTGTTAGGGTGACCCCATCATCAAAATACAACTAAAAAACATGTTTGATTTTTTTTGCAAAGATTAAGAATTAAGTAAAAGGGCTCTATTTTTGTAGATCAGGCACAGCACACCTGACCTGCACTGTGCCTGTGTCACGCCAAAGTTGTCATTGCGCCAAGCTGAATCTATTGACACCCTCACCCTGGCGCACTGTCACACCCATCTCAGTGTAGCCAGTCTACCAAATTGACTGCACATGGTGGTGCACTAGATGAAATTACCACTGCGCAGGGTGCAAGAAATTAGACACCGAAGACTTACAGGTACATCTCAAAAAATTAGAATATCATGAAAAAGTTCAATATTTTTCATCACTCATTTCAGAATGAGAAACTCATATATTATATAGATTCATTACTGATAGAGTGAAACATACCAAACATTTACTGCTTGAAATTTTGGTAATTCTGAAATGAGTGAGAAAAAATATTGAACTTTTTCATGATATTCTAATTTTTTGAGATGTACCTGTATTTGCTGCCTGACAGTATGTAGTAAAGTCAAGTGGTGCCAATTTACAGAATGATTATACTGATTTTGAAGGGAACACCCTCCTCTTTTCAATGATCTGAATAGGTTACTGTTTGACGATAGATAGCTGGGAGGAAGAGAGCCTCTCTTCAAGCAACATACTGAGGTGGGGCACTAGCTGACATTAATGATGACAAACACCTTTAAAAAGCTGTCATACTTGTAAAAGTTGGCTCCGTTTCCTCAGTACTGTTTATCATGTTAACAGAACTCCACAAGCATAATTAATCAGCTGATAATAAAATAGCGCAATACAACACAAATGTGAGTGCAGAGGCACTAGTTTGACAAGCAGAGGCAGATCCTCAATATATTTAAGGCAGAACAAGGGCACCTCGGGACACTGATTTACGAAGTTAGGATATGAAGCTTGCGTTCCGGCATGAGTGACTAAAATGTACTAACATATCCCCATTCATTATTTAGACACTAACATTGCATCAGTCAAGGCCTCCTGCAAGAAAATAAGGATAATAACTGGTAGTTAAGGACAAAAGCTGTACCAAAACATTAAATTTAACTTATTTGTTCCAGTCATGATTATGTTAGGAGGTTTTGACAAACAGGGGAAAGTAATTCAGTTTCATCTTAGAAGTCAATGTTACAGAAACACAACACCCAGTAAATGTTGTATCTTACCCTGTATAAACTGGGGGAAAAGGGGAAAGTGAAACAAATTGAATTTTTTTTTAAATTAAAAAAAAAAAAAAAACTATCAAAACGAATGAAAAGTATACAAAAACGATTTCAATTTGTTCGGGACAGTCTCATGAGTTAGCTGATTTCATTTTGGACATCTGTAAACAAAAGTCATACCTAATGAACTCTTTTTGCTTTTCTCTAGAGAACTCTGGTGAGCTTAATGGTATGCATCATTGAGACACTGTGTCCCCAAGAATGGCCTGGAAAGACAGTGGTCTTGACTTACCTCCATGAGTGCATATACAGTATATTCAGCATGTAGGGGGTTTGTGTGACTCATAGCCATAATGCTTTATTCCTTTTGCAAACAGCTTGGTTGTCCCTTGATTGTTCACACGGAAGTTTCACATAAACCCATGACAAGTTATGGTAACTCAAACAGGACTCAAACTTGCAGAAAACCATGAAATTATCCTAAATTTACCCAAGTGAGCTACATGTGTAAACACAAACAGCAGGATTTTTCACTCAAACTTTATCCTAAAATTATCCCCTGGTATTTTTCCATTCCCCTGCCCCTCCATTGACTGATACGCAAACTATTCCACTCTCCCCTTGGCTGAACACAGATGTGGCTATGGAAAGCTAATACACCTCCAGTTTGTTGGGTTAGTTTCTGCCTCTTTTTGATTTTTACCGACCACCTTTACTGCCACAAATCACAAACACCTAATAAATTCCCCCAGCATCATCATATCAGTATGTACAGCTGAATGTACTGATAGCCATGCAAAATGATGAGGCAGATCCATCTTGCAAACTATCTTGGTCAGAAAATGACAAAGCATATTTGCGCCCTTTGAAGGACAAAGAGGCAGTGCTACAGGTGTGGGTTGGTTGTGCAGAAAGTGAGAAGTGTGCAGTTAACCTTTGACTTGGTCTGTTATGAATGTGTTGGATAGATCACCTGTCAATTTTTCTTGAAAAGTTCCTCCCCCTAATCACATTCTATGGGATGTTACTAACATACACTAATACATTTGCTTTCAAATGTTGGTGATGCGGTTGGGACATGGCTGAGGCAAAGGTTCTCTCCTGCGTGTGACTTTCACTCCTCCACAGCCTTTCACCTGCTGTGATTTGATGTCAGCAATCCAAACGAAGACAGGGGCATGCAGGCTTAATCAGACAGTGCTGGCACACACACATAAAATCACATTAAGAGCATGCAAAGAGGATGCTCCCAACACAGCCAAAGAAAAACAGAGAAACACATATTTCTAAGTAAAATAACGAGACTCATAACTCCCATAAATCTACATTTATATAAAGTGCCCCCTGACAAGGCATTAGTTTAGTTTATGCACTTTTATCTATATAGTAATACCAGTACAGTACACTAAAATATTTGAGTTTTGACAATAACAAGGTAGGGAGCAAGACAAATTTATAATCTGCAATGTTTTAACATTTTTGATAGAGTTAGAAGATCCAAGATTATTCAGTACTAAAAAAAAAACTGAATGCTTAAAATGGTCCAAATACCAGAATGTTTCTTATCTTGGATAAGTATTTTAATAGTATTTGTAGCTTACCAGTGCTTTCTCCACTGTTTTGTGTCCTCAAACATAGACAGTGGCCATAATAGTTTAAACCATTCCATTATTTAAATATATTACATAGTTGTATATAGGTGTGTAACGAAGTGGTCAACTCACGAAACAATACGAAATACGAAACAGGGCTCACGATACGAAATACTCACGATACAAAATAAAGATTATAGAAAAACTCCAACAGTAGGAAGTTGTTCAAAAATCTAATTTTCTTTATTTTCTTCCTAATGCAGACTTACAAAAAAATTGTTGCATCAGTACAAAATAAATGCTCTTTGATAAAAACGAAATCGTAGTTTTTCCCCTTATTTTGACTACAGTGCAAATACAAACATTATAACTCTATAAAAAGTGCTTTGTTGTTGTAACAATCAGGATAAGTACATTCTTGAATAAAAAGGAAAACAAACAGCAGTCCTCAGAGCTGCAGTTTAGACCTATAAATGTCTGAACTGTGAACTATAATATTGAGCCTGTAACAGTGCATATACTTCTGATCTTCAAGTATGATCAAATTCTGTCACCTCAACAGTAGATGCAAAAACCAAATATTGATTTTTTTATGCAGACTTACACAAACATTCAGTAGCTTCCTGTCTCCAGGTCAAAGTAGTTGGTAGTTGGTAGTTGTGCTCGCCGCAGTATACGGCGAACTGTAGCGGCATATTTTGCACACAGTTGTTTTGTCCGCAGTCTTCTCACCATTCTCTCGTCTTTTACATGGGTAGCCAAAATAGATCCACACAACCAATTTAATTGACGAAGGAGCATTAGCTAATTCCTTGACCTCATCTTCCTCCATATTGAAGCGAGTGTTTCGCTACGGTAGGCGAGGAGGGTAAAAAATCACCAGTCTCAGTGGTGCGCATGCCCCTCTGCGTTTTTTTATTTCGTGCTTTTATTTCGTGCATGTTTGAATTTTATTTTGTCTTATTTATTCCATGAAAATTTTGTGGCACAAAATTTTGTTACACCCCTAATATATATGTACATATATCTATATCTATATCTATATCTATATCTATACATATATATACATATATATATATACATATATATATATATCTATTTAGATACTTATATATATATATATATATATATATATATATATATATATATATATATATATGTATATATATATATATATATATATATATATATATATATATGTGTATATATATATATATATATATATATATATATATATATATATATATATATATATATATATATATATATATATATATATATATATATATATATGACAAATACCTGTCATTGGAAAATTTCAGGGGTAGTCTGTCTAAGTTCTAAACGGATACATGCAAGCATGTAAAAGGATGAGCTTTTGTTGCTGAGGGTTAAACTTTTGTAGTGACTATCAATCCAATTTTATTCCTAAGCATGAAGAATGCATCCTTACAGGACATCTTTTGAAAATACAGTTTTTCAACCGATTCTTTGTAAAAGGCCTCATTTGCACCATTTCTCCCACTTCAGGCTGATGTTTCTAACCAAGCAATTTTACAGTGTAAAGCATACATCTTCTGGTTTCCTCCCTCATCAAAAAAGCTACACTCCTGGCCACTCTTTTTACATAAGAACATTTAAAGCAATAAATGTAACCTTCACCGGACCCTCAAGTTAAGGTATTAATAGCCTCACTGTAGTTACAAAGAGCAAAGGGTTTGTATGTATTTGTAAAAAGAAATGACTCAGCAACTTTTGATGAAGTTTTATGTTGTTAATATAACTTTGAATAGGTGTAGATTGAACATTTTCTTGAACCCAAGTTTTATAATGTAACACTGTGTGGTTAGGTTTTGTTTCTTTCTAATGAAATACAGAAATAACTACTGGGTGTTGCGTCAGTTTCATTGTTGTAAAATTGCACCAACTATTGGATATGTCTTCAAAGAGAGCTCTTGATCCATTTAGAATGAAATATAATGTTAGTAAAAACATTATTCATTACACAAGTCTCTTTCTGTGGTCCAATTTTGTTGCATTATGCAGTGGTCTCCAACAAAAAAAAACAGGAACTGTTATCAATTTTTGAGACATTTCTATTGTAAACAGTAGTCTTCATACTGGTGCTACCTGTGCACCCAACACGTTCTACCATCAGCTTCAGTTTTCATTGGCATTGCCACAATAAAGATGTCCTCTGCCGTGTGTTGCCAGGTGGATGATGGATGATGCCAGCTGTAATAGAAGTATCATATATTCCTGTGAGGTTGACAGAATGACAGCCATTGTGTTTTTGTTGTGCTTTAACTTTGACTGTCATAGAGATAAAAAACTGAACAGCTTATTTAGAGCTGCCAAATGTGAGAGGACCACACTGGTGCCATATAATCCTGAAAACACGTGGGTGGCTTATGTAACAGTATACCTGCAGATTAATTCCCTTTGTTATTGTGATGGCAGTGACCAAGTGAACTCTACTGGCCACAGGCTAATTAAGGTCCTGTTTTTATTGATAAATTGAGCTTATCGAACAATACTGATAATGTAACAAAGTTATAAATACTTTGATTTCCTCTGTGCCATCTTGTGCTTTTAAAGGCATTATGTATTAGCATCCCTAAAACATAATGTTATAATTTTAATGCCATCAGCAGAAACATGATGATAATGGTTGGACATGTGGTGAAACATGATCAATGTGTTTATAGCAAAATAATAAACTGCAAATGTATAATAATACGATAGAATAAAAACAAAATAGGCTTAATGAGGTATTTTTGGTCATGTCCAAAATTTCAAGGTTGGACCTTGGTAATTCTCTGTTGTACCATGAAGTATGATTGATTCCTACTGATCTCAAGGAAGAAAAGTATGTCTATTGAAATACCAGCATTGTTATCCCATGATAACAAAATAAATGGGTTAAGATTAAAAAAAATGCAGGTACAGTTCAGTATTTTTGAAGGAGAGTTGTGTGAGCTTTATTTCAATAGAAAACACATTAGACACAATGGTTTGATCAACTCTGTCACTGTAAAGAAAGCTCTGGCACTGAAGCTTGCACTGTTCCAGATGGGGCCAAGAGTTTAGCATATTTCTATGTGAAAACAAAATGTAATATATATATATATATATATATATATATATATATATATATATATATATATATATATATATATATATATATATATATATATATATATATATATATATATATATATATATATATATATATATATATATATATATATATATATATATATATATATATATATATATATATATATATATATATATATATATATATATATATATATATATATATATCATGAATGCATGGGGAGAAAATGCAAACTTCACACAGAAAGACCCTGACCAACACAGGGATCAAACAAGCAACCTTCTTGCTGTGAGGCACATGCACTACCCGCTGCAACACCATGCCACCCTGAATGACGTAATTACATTTTTTTAAAAAGCAAATCCCAGTAGAATGTTTTATTTCTCCTTTCTCTCCCTATCACTCCAAAAACTTTTAAAGCCTGGTAAGAAAAAAAAAAAACTGACCAGTTCTGCAACAGATTCAGTCAACAGATTACTGAAAAACACAAAGCAATTACAATAACAACCAAATATGTCCAATATTTTAACCAGTAAAACAAAGATAGTTACATAAAATACTGAACTTATCTTCTTCACTGTTATTTCTCTTTTTGTTTCTTTAGCCCCTCTGTTCATATATTTAACAAAGTCTTTGTTGTTAGGAAAATGTAGTTTGTTAAGACGCTGCTGCACTACTGTTATATATCTAAAATATATATCTGAAAAGAAATATTACTCAGAAAACACTGATGCTACTACAGAATGTTTTTTGCAAATAACACTTTTTTAAGCTATTTTTGGCCTTTTTCTTGCCTTTAATCAGAGAAGAGAGTACAGTGGATAGAGTAGGAAACTGGGCAAGAGTGGGAAAGTGACATGTAGTAAACCCGGGCCACCACTCAAGGGTGAGCCTCGTGGGGCGTGACCTTAACCACTAGGCCACATGCATATCATATGATGTCAGTATTAGTTTTTTGACGGGTTTAATACTAGTTCTGACCTCTGAATTGTCTCACGGCACAGTTGTGACAGGTATTTATTAGCTTGAGCTCTCTCTTGTGCCCTGGGTATAATCCAGTGACATATTTAGTTCTTCAAATATATTTGCAGCTATGTTAACTAGCTGGACGAGTACACAAGGTCATAGGCAGTTTACCTCAGGCCTTAATTTATCAGTAATCAGAGCTGTGACAGAGAGCAGATGTGTCAAGTGTTGACTGCCAATCCACACAGACAGGTGTGACAGGACTCAGTTGATTTTCAGAAATAAAACACACTGTCGGCTTTTTAAGTCTGTTAAAATTTATTAATTAAATGTGTGTATGGCCCATGACCAAATGATCCAGGGGAGCCTGGTACTGGCCTGTAGCCCTGTGTTTGGGAAGCCCTGATGTGTGTCCAGATCTGATTATGACGACAAAACCAAGTAAAATAACAGCTTTCATTTTTGTCTGTTCATGGTTTCTGAACATCAGTCTCTCTGCACCAGCTTTTTTCCAGGCACATGTTCAAGACCAACTTGAAAAAGGTTGTAACCCTCCAGATGCTTTGAAATGTGCTAATAGAGTCTCTTTTACATAATTTTTTACTGGAGCTCCAGGCCATCCATGCAATTTAAAAATGTCTTCCATCAGATCCTCATAAACTTTAAACCACTTTTCTAATAGACCTCAAACTGCGCCCCCGCCCCCAACTCCCACCCCCACATGAATTTGGTTCACTACTTAAGTCAGATTTGAATGAAATTTTAAATCAGCCCCTGACATTTCTTTAGTTGCTTGAAGACTTTTGTTTTTTTAACTTCACGCTGCACATTATGCAACATAAAAGCATTATTTGACATTTTGTTTTTTTCTTTAATCCTGTATTCGTTTCACTTGCTCACTAATTTTGGCTCCCCAATACGTCATTTATATTTTCCACATTGTAGAAATATGTTTTGCAATTAATTAGATACTTTAATGAGTACTTGTTTCCTATTGGTGTGTTTTATAAAGATTAAAAGTATTTAGCAATTATACAGTTTAAGATAACTGTATTGTGTCTGTGTTGGCATTTGAATGAAACAGAGCCTTTAATCACATACCGTTTACATTAGATTAGATTAGATTAGATTAGATTGTACTTTGCATTACTTTAGTCCTCTTATGTAAACTACATATTGGCAGGAGATCAAGTGTGTCAGACAAGTTTCCATTACGTAATCAGTGATCAGCCGCAGAGAACAGGCTGTCAAGAATGATGTGATGAGCATTTGCTGCTGGTTTGACTGTTGTCATGACATTCACTTTTCACTCCACCCTTCCCACATCCATCATTTGCTTTTGTCATATAATCCTCTGCCCACAATCTGAATTTCCTCTTTAGATTGCCAGCCTCTATTTATTTGATCTCTAAAGACTACTTCTGTGTGAAAGTTACTCCATCGCTTTAAGATCTGCATGACCCCGGGCCAAAGCAAAGAGTACTGCTTGTGTCCTGCCTGTCCTGTGTGACTGACCACCATTAATGTAACTGTGTGTCTAAATGTCTTAAACCTTGTATATGATGACTGTCAGTCTCTAGACAGCTAAGGTGATTTTATGAACTAAAATGTCATCAAATTGCGGCAGAAGAAAGACAATGGGTAAAAATTGATTGCTGATATATCCAGAATGCAAAATTTCCATAATCACGTCTCGTTCAGTTGCCAAATGCATGTTTTAGGAAATCATGGTTATTCACCTCAACTGAATTAGCATTCATATATTCCCAATGGCGTCTCTTCTCTCCTTTGTGCAATAGCTTAATTGTGATTAAGCCCTGCTCATCATTTATTAGCTCTTTACTCTGACTTTGCAGACTCTGTCTCTGTAGATGCTTTAGATAGATGTTTTAGTTTTACATGTTCAGCAGAATCTTTGTCGAATTACTACCACGCTTCAGATGATTACCATCCAACTTTCTGGGAGTCCCCCTCACCTTTCTGGTGATATGCCTAAATTCCAAACACACCAAGTGCAGGGTCCCCATAAGATGGTGCTTCTCTCACAAGAACACATCTAGCGGGTCTCAATCCTTGACCATGGTTAGAGTAACAAGAGTGTTAATCAGTCATTCAGTTTCCGCAGAGGATCTCACAGCAGCTACTAGTGGGCAGCTTGCTCCAGTCATGGACCAGTCAAGATTCAGTCAAGGTAAGCAGGTAAAATTTAAGTGGCTCATCTGTAAATTCACATCACTAGTGTTGTCACTCTTGATGTTCGGTTGATAGTGCTGTGAAAGCTATTAGGAGATAAAATTCAGTTGCAAACTGAACGAGGTGAGTGGTTGGTATTAAGAGGATAACAGTGTCATATGGAAAACCAGAGGGGCATTATAATTCTCCAGTGTGCCATGACTCCCTATATCTTATCCATATTCATAGGGAGATCACATCCACCCTTGTCATACATGCATCCCTAAAAATATCCCATGAAATATCTGGGTATCCTACCATGTTATTTCCCTGACCTCCCCTCCACTTTGTCCTAACACCAGGAAATTTTCTGCAGTTTGAATATTAGTCAATGGAGGATGGGAGGGGAGAAAATGTAACAGGAGTGCAGGTGAATTTGAAGTTAAAGTCAAGGTGAATAATCTTGTGTGCATTCACACATGCAGCTCACCTGGCGAAGTTTAGGATAATTCCAGGGTTTTTCTCTGCAAGAGAAAATTATTAACATCCAATCCCACAAACATGATTTATTAGTTTTGGTAATCCAGCCATTATCTGCTCAAAGTTGACCAATCCTTTTAGCCTCAAACCTTTCATGATCTACCAACTCACTAAATTTGCATTCAAGGAAAGGTTATGAGTGTTATGTAAAACAGTCTGCAAACATGTGGGGGAGTGGGTTTTTTTAGGCTCACAAGGACTCAAAACTGTTCAGCGTCTCAAACCCAGCACCCCGGTCTCATAATAATATCACCTTGTAGATTCAAACTTTGGAGAATTTAAAAAAAGTTCAAGAACTGTAGGTGTGTGTGTGTGTGTGTGTGTTGAGGGGGGGACCAGGCAGACAAGGAAACTTTTAAAGAACTTCTTCTGGCTTTTGTTTTATTGTTTTCAACTTCAATTTGCAGGGGTTTTGAGGAAAAAGGTAAAAATCACTGACTGAAAGATGATCTTTCATGCTTATTCACTTTAATGACATACCAAGTTCAGATTTTTGTAGTGCCGATGGTTTTATTTTGAAGTTGAAATACATCTAAACCGTAGGTATTTACAAAAAAGCACAGTTACTTTACAAAGGTGGTCCACAGGGCTTTAAGAAACAGATGTAATGATGACTTTTATTTGATATGCTCACCAGCCTATTAAGAGCTAAGTTTAGACTAACACAATAGATGTGCTTTTCTGTGTGTATGTATATGTGTATATTTTTAGCCCCTTACCATAGACCCCTGTCCTCTGATAAACAGATTATCATTGGATTTTGTTGCCGATTATTCTAATAGGAACACATATCCTTAGCCCTGTTGTTAGTTTGTAGATTAAATAAACCTAAATTTAGAAGCGATTCCTGCACCAATGAATTTATCACTCAATTATACTTCTGAACTGTAAACAAGAGCGGGCAACGTTTGGATCGAGGACATGATGTTGATTGTGGAGGGTATTAGTGGCGCCAGATTCAGTCTGTCTTACCCTTGGCAAGATATTTTGTAATAACAGTCTGTACATATCCAGCACTCTCTGAGAAGGTCCAACTAGGAGCAATAGAAAAAACACCTGTGTATTCAAAATGTGTTGTGACTCTGACTTTCATGCCTTTTTAAACTATTTACACATCTACAGTTTTCATTGCACAAGTGCTTGTGACAATATCACATAACTAAGGCATAAGCAAACATGTTTTTAAGTGCCCTATTGCAGGAAATGCTGAGGGTGAACTCATGTTCAGTTACCAGGAATGATGGCCAGCGTCCATCTGTGTCAGTGTGAGAGCCGCTTCTATGATCAAGTGGTGTAAGACTTCCCTGCCGTGTTTATCTCCCTCTTCTTTTCCTGTTCGAGCTCTCTCTGTACAAAACAAAGCGACCCCTGGTTGTTCCTAGAGTTTGATTAACACCAAGCTGGAACTGGCACACAAGGACACAGTCAGAAACTGGAAAGTGTTTCACATGTACTGTTTATTTTCAGATCAAAACTTGAGAAAAACATATTTATTATTATAATATTAACGTTTTTTTTCTCAAATAGTTAGATTTCTTCATGCATGCATCCCACAATTGTTACTGTACGAAGGATACTATGCCAGCAAATATAGAGTGAAGGTTGAAATTCTGTATTAAATACCCTTTGGCATCTTAATTTGCCAGATTTTGCAGATGTCTTCAGGTGGATCTGTGTCGAAAGCGTCTTGGTTCCAGTCAGAAAATGACTGGCACAGTGAGTGTCCCTTGTAACAAAGGGTCAGTAGTTAGGAGTGTGGTTTAGGGTTTGCTGAAAGGCACCTTTACCACACGCATAAACATTTTCATAATCTCTGAATTTAAAACTGTTAGAGACTCCACACAGGAGCACAATTGATGGCATGTATAAAAAGTTTGTTCTTGTAGTTTGTGGTGTGCCACAAAGACAGAGACATGGAATACCACACACCAAGGCTTCTACTCTTTCAATTCGTAATCTGGCATGACCAAACTCAACTTTAGTGTAAAGAAACACAGCAGACAACATCAGGACAAATAAAAGCTTGATGTGGCTAGCTGTTAGCTGCCTATGAAAATGCTGGTAATCATGACTTCCATCGAGTTCCTTTCGTAATCAGTTTGTAGGGATGCATAGTATTATCTGTATGATACAGGTATCGGAAGATGCGAGCCTAAAAATTTAAATATCGGTCAAAAAAATTCCAATATTTACAGCACATATATCGACAGTAATACTGGCAAACACACAAATGAACCATGATGCTTCACCCTGTCATCAGTGCATGGGTACATTAAAAAATTAAGAGTTTCATTTTTTCAAGAGTTTTTTTCAAGAAATTTACGTTTCTGGAACATATTCACTTATGAACTTGAAGCTGTTACAAAGTCACCACAGCTTTAATTAGAAGGCTGTCTGACTGAACTTATGTTAATACAAGAGTCTTAGATAATTCAGGACAGATTTCCTCCTCCAAGAGGCCTCATCAATGTATCCTCTTGTCTCTCTGCCAACACTTCAGGCCTTTATCAAAGCTCACAATACAATCATTTGCCAGTTTGAGCTTGAACAACTAAAACAACTGTTGGAAACCTGACAGATATTCGCGTACCCCCTCGACACTTTGCATACACCTGGGGGTACACGTACCCCAGTTTGGGAATCACTGATCTACATATATGGTTTGCCTTGGCCCCTCAGATTATTTATTGATGGAGAAATGTCCAACTCTGCAACAACAAATGTGAAGTCGCCGCATTTCAGCTGATAATGTGGTTATCTGTTTGACCTACCAGGTCTCAAATAAAAGAATCCATCGAGTTATATAGCTAGTATAGCTAGTATAATGATTGTCTCCTTCCCCAAACAAAACATTAACTGTGTTTCTTTGTCTATCCTAAAATGTGTACTCTGAGGGTTCATCTGAAAAGTCTTATAAATTCTCCTCATTCCTTTTCCATTGACTTGTCCTTGAACTAAATCAAATATTAAACAGGGGCAGGAAAAGGTAGGAATAAGGTAGAAGTTAAGATTCCATGCAGAAAAGTGCATCCATCTTCTCTATCCCTAGTGATGATAGGCACAGGCATTTCTCTAGTGTTTAAAAACTATGATTTACCACAGATGGAAAGCAAAATGCACATATAAAATATGAAACTAATGCTGTAATTGAATTTTTATTGATCATAAACATTTTTCACGTTTTTTCTTTTGTTGCATGTTTTTAAGCTCGTTAGGTCTTCTTTGGACAGTTGCTTCAGAACCTCTGTTGTTCCACTGACACAGAATCAAACATGTTCCTTTGAGTGCAAGTTTTTCAAAAAAAACAAAAGGAAAAGTCACATGGCGCTAGATCAGGTAATATAAAGGATCAAGCACTGTGATTTCATTTTTTGGCCACTCAGTTAAATGGCACAGTGTCAATGGATGTGGCAATGGCGTATATATTATCATTTTAAAACTACAATCAGAAATCATTGCAATTGAGTCCAAGGTAGAAGTTACACATACTTAAAGAAAGATTATAGTCACTGCCTGACGATAATGAAAACAAAGTGAGATAAAAAGACAGTCCCGCATGACACATTAAACTTTTTTGTTTGTTTGTTTCTCCTCTTAGATAATATAATTTGCATTTTTGTATGTTTAACTTTCTTCAGTATATTTATATGTACTGTCTGTTATTATATTATTTATGCATTGTCTTTGAATCCCACCAACAAAGTAAGTGAGATTAAAAGACACACTTCTGCATGACACATTGAACTATTTTTTGTTTGTTTGTTTGTTCTTTAAGATATTGTTGTTTGCATTTTTAATGGTATTTTTAACATTTGTCAGTATATTTATTTGTATTGTCTGTTATTAACATTAAAAATGATTTTGGCAAATACATTCATTATAAGCATGGGTATTTTAAGATCAGCAAGTAATCATGTTGAGTAATCATGATTTCAAGATCTATTAAAATTATTGTGATTATGATTTTTTCATAACCAAGTAATTAAAGTTGGGCGGCACGGTGGCGCAGCTGGTAGAGCACATGCTTCACAGCACGAAAGTTCCCGGTTTGATTCCGAGTTGGGAGGGCCTTTCTGTGTGAATTTTGCATGTTCTTCCCGTGCATGTGTGGGTTCTCTCCGGGCACTCTGGCTTCCTCCCACAGACCAAAAACATGCTCATGAGGTTAATTGGTGACTCTAAATTGCCCTTAGGTATGAGTTTGAGCATGAATGGTTGTCTGTCTCTCTATGTGGCCCTGCGATTGACTGCCAACTGGTTCGGGTGTACCCCGCCTCTCGCCCGATGATAGCTGGGATAGGCTCCAAGCCCCCCGCAACCCCGATAGGGATAGCCTACTATAGAAAATGAATGAAAGTAGTCAAAGTCCCCAGTGATTTCTGTCATTCTAGTTGGCAGTTTGTTAGCAAACACCCGATTAAAGACACAATACTGCTTTAAAATTCAAAATCAGATATATTTTTGTTGAAATAACACGTATATACTCTTGTATGCATGTGTTCACCACCAACTTTATTTGCAAGTATTGGAGCAAAAAGTTATTCCAGCTGCGTTGAGCCTTGGAAACTGGATGTGCTTAAATTCTATCTGACCTCTGCATTTTTGGAGTCACTCTTGCACCACTCTATGCCAGGTAATATTGACAGTATACGCTCATAAAACACAAATTTCCATGACTCATACATAGCTGTCCACTTTGACTCAAACCCTTGTAAAAGACTGGTATGAGGGTACCTTATCGACACACAGATCATATTCTCTAAGAAACTCACGCCCTCCGGTATGTAGGTGAAAAGTGAAATTTGATCATTCCCCCCTAAAGATTGGACTATAGGTGCAGACCCTGAAGAAGAAGGTTGGTGCTTGTAACAAAGTAAGAAGCGCCCATATGGAACTTGATAGGAACCAGTCAGGCTTGTAAGTACAAAGGCGAGAGGGTGAGAGGAGGGTAAGAGAGGAAGAGAGAAAGGAGGGCAGAGAGGAAGGCCCTTAAGACATGTAAAGAATGAGATAAAAAATGATAAACCAACATGACATGAAATGCAGGGAGAATGGCAGATAACAGTACAACATAAAATTGCAGAGGGTGAACGTGAACTGCCTTATCATGAAGAATCCACATTTTATGCACACACACAGAAACACAAACACATACACACACTTAATGCAAGGGGCTCCTGAGCTTTTCCTGGTACAGGAAGAGGACTCTTAAAGAGACAGCGCTCACTTAGCTCTCGACAGCTGCACTCTTTGTTTTGTCCAGTCGACAAAAATGGGCAGAGAGGGAAAAAAATGTTGAATTAAGCTGTGTTACATTTGTCAGTCCACTGTGAGAGGTGTTGCTAGACAGGAGATGAGGTTGCAAAACAGGATTGCTCAGTTTTTATCTGATAATCGGTGCCAGCTTGAGAAAAGGGTCACCTTGAGAAAGTTGTTTTAAAAGGCAACAGTTTTTCATGTTGCTGTGATTTGTGTGTCATATTGTTGTTTGATCAATGAGTGTTGCTTTCTGTTGCTTCCTAACTTCATGAGTGGGTGTTCACACTGAGAGTATGTCTGCCGAAATGTTAAGCAAGTTTTTGTTTCTTCACTTAAGTGAGAATATGTGAAACAGTTTGAGTTATTTGTCCTTGAGACCCTGTGAGATGAGTACTTCATGTTTGACTTTTATATTAAGCGAAGCATATACAAGAACACATTTGTTGCTTTCATTAATAAAAGTTGCAATTTTTTATTGAACTTATTTGCACTTAGAGCGCCTCAGTAGCTTTATTTAGTGAGCATCACTCCTTCATCTTCAGGTCTATTTTTAACCAAAGTTATGCCTTCCTCCTCACTGCAGCTCCTGCTCTTTCTGCAGCTTCATACTTTCTTTCTGGCTCCACTCATGATATTTACAAAATGCTTGACACACTAAACCATATGGACAGAACAAGGAAAGCTTTGTGGAAGTCCTGGGCAAGGAGGCAATGGTGTGCACCCACACTCACACACCAGCACTCTAATAAAACAGGGAAAAAAATTCAGCGTCTGTCTGGAGAGGGAGATGTTTTTCTCTGTGTATATGCAGGCATGTGAGGATCCGTGTGGCTTCCGTGACGCTGAATGTTCAGTGGTTGTGAAACACGGCAGGTAGGTGAGAGGTACAGAAGAACAATGAGTCATTTCTGAGGGTTTTTCGATTCGGTGCTGACATGTTTTCGATGAAAGTGGCAGTAAAAGTCAACAACCAACACTATTTCCACAAGTGAGTTTAGAAGTCAAAGAGAGGAAAAGATGAGATATGAAAAGGTAAGAGAAAATGCTCAGAAAACAATTAAATGTTTGATGAGTAGAACACCCGATGATGGAGATGTCAGAGAATAAAGTCATCCATTAAATTTGTATCTATGTATAAAGCCCCTTTAGGGATATGAACTTAACCAAAACGGCTCTGCGCACTTGAAACTGACTTGTCTTATGAGCACAAGATGCTTTATTGTGCACAAATGGTAGTTTTGGGTGCACATAATGCTGAAACACAAAACACAAATTAAACACACAAATATTCTGCCCCCAGCCTGATACACCAAAATGACCGTTCCATTTATTTCACTGGTCAATCTCTGCATCAGCTCATACAAAGTGTTTTTGGGTGGGAAAAACCTTTCAAAAGCAGGTCACTGAATGATTGTTCTATCAATTACATCGGTGACGGGCCAATAAGGTAATAGGCGGGTAAAATACAAAACCTGAGCAATACAAACTCTTCCTAAAACATGACAGAAATGGAGTGAAATATCCCTTCTATTGAGAAATTTGTGTTGTTCTGCAAGGTTGACCTGTCTCTATAGTCATAGGATTGTAGGATCTATCAGCCCCAAATAATAGTGATTTCATCTTGTGTACAGTGTCATGATAAATGATTATTATATTTCTCGTTTTGACTCGAAACAGGAAGAGTAGCAAATTTGACTCTTTCCTGCCTCCTTTGATTTGTTGTATTAGGTCAGAAATGCTGATCAGTAAGACCAGGCACATCATACGCTGCACAGATTAAAACAGCAAAGCAAAAGAAGGACAAAGTCGCTTCATGAATATTGACCTGAAAGACAGAGGGGATGTTTGTGAGGTTCTGACACCTTTGCCTCTACACTGTGTCCAAGAGAAACCACCATGACAGATTTAAATAATACTTGCAAGAAAAAAGGGAATAACTGCTGTTAGCATTAGCATCAACAGCATTGGCTGTTAGCACTAGCATCAACTAATTCATTCAATTCACTCCAATTCATCATGACCTCTGTAAAGACAAACACAGTAACCTA
This sequence comes from Scarus forsteni, assembly GCA_036419115.1. Lineage (NCBI taxonomy): Eukaryota > Metazoa > Chordata > Actinopteri > Labriformes > Labridae > Scarus > Scarus forsteni. The sequence goes on from JAZDUH010000471.1 coordinate 5,899,027, forward strand.
CTGTAAATGCATTGTTTGTTTAAAGTTTCTCTTTTTCCCTTCATACAACATCATGTTTTAACGTGGAACTGCATAAAACTGTATTCTGCTTGTCTGTGTCAGACTGTCCGACTCATCGAACATCAAATCTGACACAGTGACCACTGTAGCTGTATAATGTGTGCTTTTTGCAACCTTTCCCTGAACCAAATGCAATTATTTATTGAGAAAAAACACCACAAACCACAAGCCAGCAGTACATTTGCCATAATTTCCTGTTGTTGTTTGTTTGAAATCTCAAGTTTCACATATAGCTTGGACATCAAAATAAAGCATTTCTGTCAAAGTATATACTGTAATAAAAAAGAAACTGCTTTGACCAAAACTGAGGACAGGATAAGCCACCACCAAAAAAAGAGAAACACCAGAAGTTTCTGGTGCACAAGCTATTCTTTTAGGTGTGCATAAGATATCTTCAGGTGCACATAACAAAGTTCTTACAAAACAAAGTACAGTTTTGAGAGCTTAATAAATGTTTTTGCCTGCTCATGTTCTCATGTCAGTAACCACGCTGGGCTCTGTTGTACAGGAAGTGTTATGTGACAGGAGCTATTCATCATGTAGATGTACTTCCTCTGAATTCCAAAAAAAGGTTATATTACTAATTACCCTAAAACTGATTCCTGTTTTCCTACAGTCCAAAGGCAGTGAATAGTGATGTCTTCAAGTAGTGCTGGGAGAATTTTGTGATGGGGAATTACAGTGCTCTTATTTCCTTGATTTTGAATAAAAGAGAGCCAAAACATGCCCTCTATACACTGACATTGCAACAGGAGTGATAATAAAGTGACATGAAGTTATTATGTTGTCTTAATTGTTTCAGAGAAGATTCAGGTAGCCCCAGTCCCAGCCTTTTTCTACAAGGCAGCACATCTCCTCAGATCACTGCCCCACAGTCAAAGCCATCTTCATGTGGACCAAAATTAAGCATGGAAAGGCCCTGCCCCACATTCTCAACACAGCTAATTGGCTGCAGACAGGGAACCTTTCAGTCACCAATCAGGTGGCTGTAGTGGCAGCTTCCCTCTGCTTTGCGTGGTGCCTGACCCCTCCCACCCTATGAGGTTTAAAACCAGGGAGAGGCAGAGTGCTGATTCGAGAGAGTTCCATCCTTCCTCTTTCAACCTGCTGGTTAAAAAACTCAACCAGCCTCCACTACTCAGACTTCTCCCTGAGGAGCAATCTCTTTTTTTACTCCTTATCCTCACAAGTGCAAGAGGTTGGAGTTCATTTTTTCTTGTTGTGTGTTTTTTTCCCCTTTTTTTCTTTTGTGTTACCCTCCATCTTTTGGCAGTCTCTTTACACTGTGGATGAGTCTCACAAGAACCTCTCTCCTCCTGGACTGACTTTATCACCTGACCTGTTGAAAGTAGCCCCTCTTCCCTCTTCCCAGCATCACAAAGAACTGTTAAACCTAGGTATGTATTCAGTCTCCTCACTTCATCTCCTCCGATCACATTTTTATAATATTAGCTTTTCCCTCATTCCATATGTAATATTTTCCCACAAAGCCTTCCTCAGACTGTTTTTGTGTGGGGTTATTTTCAGTGTGTGTAAACTCGGTCAGACTGGGACGTGCTGAGGGACTGTGCGTATGCTAGAAATAGCTCTGAGTGGCACTGCTGCAGGGCCAAACTGGTGGAGTGTTTTTTGTTGTTTGACTTAAGCTGTCCACTTTTGTTGTTTTCATTTCTGTATTTGTGTCTTTTCTTAAGGTTTTAAGAAGCTGTAACACATGCTGCACATTAGAGTAAAGAAGTCATATGGCAGAGTCAATAGAGATACAGTGTAAATATCAGATGTAGAGTAATAGAAACATGTCCGTAATTGAGTTTTTAATTATGTCTTATCTTCAAGAAATGCCATAAAGTGTGTAATAAAAATCAGTGTCCAATGAGAACAGAGGGTGGAGTCAGGGGTGAATTTTGTATTAGACTGATGTTGTAGGATGATGTGAGCTTGATTGTCTTATTGTATGATGACTGAGAAAAGAATAGTTACAAAATTTGAGAATAAAAAATGTATTTTTGTATTTCCATGTTCCAAGAGCATGTTTTTAGATTTCTTTGATGATGGTAATCCTCAACATGCGGTTTAAATCATCACTCAGACTCGATCATGTTTACTCTGTATTTCCTGCTCTCCATTCTCAATTTGCAAAACAGTTCTGACACATTTTATTGTCTGCATGAGCTGGCTCGCTTCTTAGATTACAGTGAGAGGGGGTTGACTTTAATGTGGTTCAACTTTAACTGCTGATAACATGTCATTAAGACAAACATTTTGTTATACATTCCAAGATTGGAAAAAGGGAAATGTTGGGCTTCTACATAAAAAAAGCTTCTATGAGTAAAGCAGTTGATTTAAGTTTTATCAACCAAAGTCTGTAAGTCAAATGAAGGGAAACTGAGCTTGAAAACTATAATTGAATTGCTTGATACAAACTGACGCATATTTATAAGTAGGTCTTTTCAAGTCAATCTTTCTAGCACTGATCAATATGTCTTTGTTAAGTCCCCCTGATTTAAGTGTGCTGGGTTCCTCCTCTGGTTACATATATTTCAACACATATATACTTATTTCTAAATGATAAAGTTATTTGTAGCTCAGTGTCAGACAAAACTCATGTAGCAGTGAACTGTGGCATTAAAGCAATACAGGGCAAAAATACTGCGTAGTGTACTCAAACTGATGATTGCTAACTGCAGCTGTACCAATATGTTACAGCTTTAGTTCTGTTATGCCTTCCCCTAAGAGAAAAGTCACACATGTTGATAAGCGGGATGATAAAATTGCAGCAAAAACATATTTTGTCCCACCATGACTCTGCTTGTATCTACAGCCTGTTGTTAACAGTTAATGTGTGTTTAATCTTTCCATGATGTCTGTCAAAAGGCTCGATGACTTCATCGTTATTTACTACATGCTAATTCAGAAAGGCACTTCAATTTCCAAGCCTCATATTGTGCCAAAATATGTTCCAAATAGCCGAGTAGGGTTGTAATCTCTGCCATCAGATTATTGCTCATGCTGCATTAGATTCAGTATTTTTCCCCATAAGTTCCATCTTCATTTTTCTGTCTCCTAAGCTTGGATAATGTATCGCTTATTTCAGAGACAGGCTGACTGACTTAGACTTATTCTTGGACTTATTAAGAAGAAATATATTTTCCATTATTATGAGAATCTGGACTATTTACTTTAAAGAAAACAGAGCAGTAAGGGTGTGATGGTGAAATTGACTATCCAGACCTTCGGCGCACTGAGCACATGTTCAAAATATTGTAAAACTACAAACTTTAAAGTTAAGACTTCAATGAACCAAAAAAAAAGGTTATGTTTTTGTGTATCCACAACTTTTTAAACTTGAAAGTTCTGAGTTTAATCTAAAAACTCATAGTTTCTGTTTATTCTTTTTTTTAATCTCATGACTGGTGCCTACTGTATATGCCATCATAAAAACTAATTAAGGTGAAATAGTTACAAATTGCTGATTTCCATCTCTCTACTGCCTCTCCTTTACATTTGTAGTGGTTCTGTTTCTGCATGTCAAGCCTCAAGGGATAAGTTAATGCTCCAAACCTTCTTATCAGACTCAAAGAAAACAGAGCAGTAAGGGTGTGATGGTGAAATTGACTATCCAGACCTTCGGCGCACTGAGCACATGTTCAAAATATTGTAAAACTACAAACTTTAAAGTTAAGACTTCGATGAGCCAAAAAAAAAGGTTATGTTTTTGTGTACCCACAACTTTTTAAACTTGAAAGTTCTGAGTTTAATCTAAAAACTCATAGTTTCTGTTTATTCTTTTTTTTAATCTCATGACTGGTGCCTACTGTATATGCCATCATAAAAACTAATTAAGGTGAAATAGTTACAAATTGCTGATTTCCATCTCTCTACTGCCTCTCCTTTACATTTGTAGTGGTTCTGTTTCTGCATGTCAAGCCTCAAGGGATAAGTTAATGCTCCAAACCTTCTTATCAGACTCACTTTTAGGGGAGGGATCTTAGCATAGAAGCGACAGAGAGTGAAAGGAGAGATGAGGTTCTAATGCACAGAGGAAGCAGACGTACACAGAGGAAGCATTCGTTAGCTTTTTGTTGGTTTCTTACTTTATCTCCTCCTGCTCTCTGAAACACAATAGTGCTGTGTCTGCAGCAGCTCACTAAGGTCACATTTCAGTGCACCTCTCTATCAACCTCAAGCTTTAAAGCTTTGATATGTGTGAAAGTTAAGTGTTGGGCTCAGGTCAATGCCATTCACTAATAACAGATACCAGTCAACGACTCACCTCGGCAAATAGCAAGAGTGCTGCGATGGCAAAGAGGCAAACAGTTGTCAGAGCAGTCAGCCTGGACGGAAAAGTACTGAGATGAGGAGGGTGAGAGTAAGAGGAGGAGTGGGTGTTATATTTGTCAAAAGTGTTGTAGCTGAGCACAAGCCAAAACATAAATATGTGCACCTATGAAAGGGAATACCACATGAGATAATGAGGTGGAGAACACATTAATGTCTGAAGATATCAAATGAAAGGGCTCTTTTCTCTCAGGTGACCATGGCCGTATGGTTACATTCAGTCCGGCAGAGAGCATCAACATTTGCACTGCAAAAGTGAGACCATCTTTGCATCTGTTCTGGATCTCGTCCTAGACTTTAGACTAAAATGCTTTTAATCACTTTAACCCTCTTGAAGAAGTATCTATTCAGACAATTGCTCAGAACATCTTAGGTCGGTGGAGGTTAACACAAGGTACTTATATCTTAACCACTCAATTTGGTCAAACTGTTTCTCCTCAATAAACTAATCAATAATGCAATAATAACATTAATCTAATTTAAATAGTTATAATCTATCAATACTTACTGCAGTACAGTAATGCAGGGTATCAGTACCCTCATAGACGCTCCTTTACAAACAACCCTTTATTGATACCTATCGATATATTTTTAGTAATTTGTGAAAAGATCCTTAAAAAAGTAAAGGACTTTTCCTCATTACAGGTAAAATGCCATTATTTTTAATATTTATTGGCATTATCCTAGAATTTTGGTCCTGTCTTGTTGAAAAAGATCAGTAAAGATCAGAAAATCAGTAACTGTACTTTTCATACTTGTTACTGTTAAACTCAGTTCTTTTTTCTGTAATTCTTTTGTATGCTTGAAAAAGAAGTAGTGAGGATGGTGGGGGATTCAAGTGACTAAATGGTGAAAAGGTTCAAATCTCATTGATAAAAGCATTCTAAAATTGGGGTTGGATAAATGTGTCATCTGCGTATCTTCTCTTTCAAAAAACATGTACTTTATCCTTGAAAGTGTTGCAGTTGCAGATGATCCTGCTCTGTGATCACACGTGAGCTGCAATGGAAAGTTACCAGATGAAGAGTGAGCAAACTGGTGAAGTGACATTTACAAGAAAATAATTTAGCATATGATAGATTGGAAGTGAAGGGGGTTATTAACATTGTTTAGGTTCAGGCTTTACATGACAGGGAGATGAAAGGTCACTTATAAAGTTGGAGAATAAATAAAACTGGCTGGGGGCATATTTTTTATTCTCATTTCTGACTTTACTGGTTTTATTTACATTAATGAAGGTAACTAGCACATTCTATCTGGACATGGATCAGCATTGGAGTTCTTCTGTTGTCCCAAGTAATGTGACTTTGCATTTCCATAAACACGCCAGTGCTTTTTCATGTTTCTTTGTTAACCAGCTTCTGTTTCTTCCTCTTAATCTCACACTTATAAATCTTTTCCTTCATGTTACTGAACTCCAAGCCTCAAAATGATTAAAGTGTGGGCTATAAAGTTGACTTAAGCTGGATTTAATTGGCAACAGTTTCCTTAAAACCAGAGAGACTCATAAAGTTTGGGAGGACAGAAGGCGAAGTGCCACCAATCAATAATGTGGTTTTTATGGTTCTTTAAAAAAAAACTGACAGATTTTATTGACTCTTCCTTTTACTGCTGAAGTGAAAGTTTTGTTTTCCCTTAAGCACACATGACTTTAATATTCACTTTCAAAGAATTTCTCGGTCTGGCTCGGATTAAACTCTGGCATGCAGTGAAACCAGACCTTAAATAACTTTAAAGAATATCTAGAAATAAAGCTATGGCTGTGTAAATGAAGTGTGACTGAATCCATCTCAATCAGTAATATGATGTATTTTCCCTGTGCTGAGTTTGGATCAGAGATGGTCATTCAAGTACAAAGTCTCACTGATGAAAGGCAGATGACCAAAAGTCCCTCGTCAGTTGGCTTTAATAAATCAACAATATTGACCACTTTTATAAGATGAAGGAAGGAAAATATGTGTGTGAATGCATAGTAAAGGGAGGGGGTGGGTACAGTAAGAATTTAAACTGTAAAATAGGTCAGTAGGCTTGGGTGTCCCTGGAGACCCAAGGCCTCTCTCTGCTCTGTGAAATATTATCATACAGCTCATGTAAACAGTCTGGACACAGCCCAGCTGGCGGGAGCAAGGCAAAGAGTTACAAACATGCATATAAAGTACTTTATTAGAGTAATTCTAATTTCAAAAGTTTTTTATTTTTAACTGTCTGGGCTAATGTTCATTCCCAGCCTGTTTTGTCCAATAGCATTATAATTTTATATTAAAAATAAACTATATGGCTCAATACTATCATGTTTAAGCCACCTCAAGCATTTCTCCCTCGAATTCTTGAAGTGGATGTTTTGGGGCTTTCTCAGCTTTTTTGGGGTCACAACATAAACATAGAAGATTGTTCACCCCAAATAGTAGTGTTGTGTTACTCGAAAACCATCCTGGTCTCAAGGCGGGTCTCGAGACCACATTTTAAAGGTCTTGGTCCTGTTTCGGACTCAAGAACATTTTTACTGAGTCTTGTCTCGGTCTTGGACTGGCCAGACTCAGGATTTTCCGTGAAGACCGATCAAGACCAGCGCTGATCTGCTGTTCTTCCACTTCTTTAATGTGAATAAGGAGGAGCACTTGGTAAAACAACAAAAAGCTTCAATTCATGTGATTAATGCGACCTACCCGGTGTTGTGACTGAGGGGCACATTTTTCTCTGTTTTTACAAGGAAGCAATTGCTAGTGATATTCATATGGCTGGGACACGTGTTTTTAACTATTTGTTGTTGAATGAACTCTTTCATGAAAAACAAAAAGGTTGAATATATCAGCAGCCCACAGGGAGCTCTGCCATGCCTGTGGTTGCATGAAACCCCATTAAATTTTACTAGACTCTCCTTGGAATAGTTCCAGACCTCAATTATTCTCCCAGAGGTTCAGACCAGTGATTTAAAAAGTGGCTTATTTCCAGATAAACACAAACGTTCTGCCAGTTGTTTACCATGCAGGATGGCACTTTGATGATGCTGTTTGTTTCCAGATTGTGAGCTCTGACCTGGGTGCATTTTGGTGGCATACAACACATCTCTCTTACTTGATGCTACTTTTTCAGCTCAACTAAGAGCTGAGTCCTTACAGATTTTTTTCCAGGGTTCAAACAAAACTTATTAGAGGGCATTTGTGTTTTTGCTCTGTGTTAAACATTGTTCACTTAAGTATTCGTGATGCACAGTGGATATAGTGTAAGCTAAATGTAGTGTATAAATTTATACATAGATATATGTATATATTTATATACATTTTTTTGTTTTTTTTTTGAAGAGGGCTGTATTCCTATTGTGTTTTTCACCAGCATTCTTTATGGGCAGAGTAACCAAGAGCTAATGTTTTACAGATTGCAAATCTGCAGTCTCTTTGAGTGTATACATCTTGCCCTGGAAAACATCAGTGCTATAATGTAACTTGATGCACATTTAGCTCTGTGATGTCTGGTATGTATCGCTTGCAATGATCGCCCAAACATATAGAACACAGAACAACACATGAGCCACGTGAGCAAGCCTTTCAGGCTTTTGTTGACTTTGGCACACAGCCGCCACCCCCCTCAGCCCCTCACTCATTCCTTCCATACCCTCGCATAAACACACACTCACACACATACAGTTGCCTCCAACCCATATTTTCAGACCATTCCTTTCACAAACATTTCCTTTTTTCCTCGCTCTCTATTATCCCCAAGTGCATATACACACATTCTTTGTTCTTAGAGTTTTATGATCCATGCCATTTATGCTTTTTTTCCAGAGCTTTTGTCAAACAAATATATTTTTCACTTCATTGGGCAAGGGCTGTGTACTGTTTTCTTCACTATGACAGTGATAGCTTTGTTTTCTACAGCTGAGCTTCTGTATGTAATAAGGAAAGGTTTTTCAAAGAAACTACCCCACTGTGATATTTCACATACATTATGTTATATTGAGTAACTCCCTTTTCCTTGACTGCACTAACAGTTGATTCAGTATAACCAGCTTTAGCCATGTTAATGTGCAAAGTGAGTGCAAGAGGGTGCAAACCAGTGGTAGAGATTAACGCTTTTTACATAGACGCAAAGGCTTTCCCATCATTTCATTCTTTTTTTAGAAGCTATCCATCCAATGCACAGTTACAGTAAACACACAACACATAGACACATATGTGTACGCACTAACTTGGCTCTGAGTTGTGTTCACTTCCCGACGTTTGGGGTCGAACCTCGGGCCGCCCAACCAATGAAGACGGGGGACAACATCTGTCCGCCATCTTTGTCAATGCTGCAAAGTCTTATGGTGAGACCCCTTTTGTCTCTTCAATATTTTTTTCCTCCCATCCCTCGCACCTTCGCCCTCTTCTTTCCTTCCTCCAGCTTTTATAGATGCCATCCCTCTTTTTTCAGGCAAACAGAACTTCTTTTTTGTCACTGCAGCTTTGTCTTTATTCACCCTCTTTATTTAGGACATGAAGAGTCCCTTTTCACTCCTCTCACTCTCTTCTGTGCATTTGTTTTTTGAAAATGTGTTCTTTTCCCATTCATTATTATAACATTGTTTTATCATTTGCACTTTGTGGCTTTATGGTTCCTCTCTTGTTTGTTAGGCTCGTCTTAGAAGACAGCTGATTTTTGAGCAAACATTCCTTCCTTGCCCCCCACTTACCTGCAGTTCTTCATTGTTTTGTTAAAAGTTAGTGTTCAACAAAATGCCATTGTAATGTCACTGTCCATGCACTGTGATTTGTGTTTTAATGATTTTCAACTATGAAACTGAGTTTCTGCAAATATCAGTGTGTACAGTTGTAAGCAGCTAATTTTTTTTTAAATGTTATCTTTTATTTGTCTCTATGCAGGAAACACTAACAGAGGCAGATCAGGATGGCTCTCAATGTGCCGGGTCTGGTGGTGATGGCAGGTTTCTATCTGCTGATTCTGGGAACAGGAATCTGGGCGTCCATGCGCTCCAGAAAGGAAGAGAAGAAATGCTCTGGAGACGGCATGGAGATAACCCTTTTGGCTGGACGAAACATCAACTTACTAGTGGGCATCTTCACTCTCACAGGTAAAGCAGCAGAAAAGCCTTTCCAATTGCCTTTCCTTTGTGTTCAAGTATGAGAAAATATTAATAGAATATGGTTGGAATTATAAATAAGGCTGTTGGCATCAATAAGGTCACATTTTGCTGAAACTCATGTTCATATTTGAACTGCTAAAGTATATTTACAATAATCTTCTAGTTTCACATACTAAGAACCACAGATCCACCTCAATGTTTTCTCTGTCTCCCCTCAGTGGGCCCAGTCTATTCTGGTTGGTTGACTAGTCCACTCTGTAGTTATTGACCAGTCTAGCACATGTTTTTACAGAGCACAGTCTGTGCCCAAACCCAAGCCAATGGGTTTAAACTGCTGACAAAGCAATGTCAGGATACCAAACCAGTGGGACTATTTTGGGATTCAAGTGGTATGGTCTGTCTCAGGCAGCTATTGGTGGTTTTTACTTGGGAGGGGAAGAAGTAAGAAGTCCCAGTGCCACAGACCTTCATGTTCAATAGGACTTTGTCATAAGAAAAGCATAAGCAAAGCAGTCTACAGTGCATATATTACTCAAGCATGCATACTATGACCTCAAACATGTTGTAATAAGACAAGGCTGAGAAATAAGCAGATTACATTTGTTAATTGTGTGAACCGAAATTTTGTCATTTTGGATGCACTTAAGTTTCCATAGTGGGGCAACAACTGGATGCTACTAGCCAGAGATTTGACCTACTATCACAGTGCTAGAAAAGAAGCACAAGGTTGTTGTTTGAAGGTCACATTTCAGTAAAAATAAAATTAAAAAAAAAAAAGCTCAAAAAAGTAGCTATTTGGGTTTACTTTTCAATCTGTGACAATTATTTCCTTCTCCATTGTTGACTTAACGTGGTTGCTTTAGTAAGGATCCACCTTTATTACGTGTAAAATCAGGTTCTCAATTTAACAAGACCTTAGGTAATCCCAGTCTGTAAAGTGCAAATCACATGTTCTCAAGTCTTTCTCTCGTTGGGAAAATCTCAGGTCTTTATAATTTATTTTTCAATATCAACAAGGCAATGGGCCCAGAAAAAGCAACTGAACTGTATCAACCAGAGGATTGGGCTCAGTCACTTTGTACACACACTCTTGCATATTTCTTTATGATGATACTGAATAGTGTTTTATTAAGAATAAGCACTTTCAAGCTGCCTTACACCTCCAAGCTTTTGCAGCACATATTTATATAATAAATCTAAAAATCAAGATCTTAATATACAACTCGTTAAATTCATTTGAACCCCTAATCTACATACTGGTAGAAAAAGCTTCACACTGTCCACATGGACTTAGAATTGTTTCATGTTGAAATGTATACTCTTTTTTTCATGTGATTGGTATAGTGATTATCATTATGAGTTTCATCCTTATTTACACTTGAAGTTGTATTTTTGTAACTGCCCTAATATTTGTATGGTATGGGGTGTAATTGTACAGTATTTAGCCATGTCAGTCCTATAAATATATGTTTATTTCCACAGCGACATGGGTGGGTGGAGGCTTCATCCTTGGTATAGCTGAAGCAACATACAATCCAACTCTTGGGGCAGTGTGGGCTCTCATGCCTGTACCATATGTCCTGACCTTCTTCTTAGGTAAGCTCCACTTAACCTCAAGCTTCATTCCCTGGACCATAAACAACCCCCTGTCCTGTCTTTTTTGAGAAGAGATGTCAGCTGAGTGCAGTTTAGGCCAACGTAACTGGACACAACCGTGCCTTTGAAATTACTTAACGTGCATGTCGTTCTGTTGCACAATATTTCAGTGAATACCAGTGAGGTAGTGTATACTGACTTAACAGCTTACCATGGATTGTCTTGTTACCTAGCTGTGTTAATGTAATTTCCATATTTTTTAAATACAAAATGACATTTCGTACCCCTGTCACCAAGCTCTGAAATTTCCAACCCTCATCTGACTCCAAGCACCAATAAAAGTGTCGCTCAATGTTAAAAATAGGACCAAGAAAAATCAGCTAAGGTTTGTAACTCGAAGCAACAGGTGCAAAAGGATGAATTAACTCAGAGTCCTAACACAATCATAAATACATCAAAACAACAAATTAAGTGGCTCCTCCGTAGCATTTGCAACAGGTGGCATGTTTCAGTGGTCAGGACCCAAAGTCACAATAGGCTGTGTAATATGAGTAATGGGAACTGGAAACACCAAAGTCCCAGACCAGGAAATAGAACTTCCCCGTTCTGCTAAAGTCCATTGTTGGTGAAGTGGACCCAGGAGTTGAGCTGAAGGTGTTTATTGTGTTATCTGGGCTGAGCATTTATTTTTCTTGTTGCTTAAACAAGTTGTTTCTCAACCTTCCTCTTTGTAGTCCTCGCCTTTGGGTTTTTGAATGACTGAAATATTGCCACTATAAAAACTGATGGTCTCATACTTAGGACAGAGAAAACGTGACTTCATAGCAGTCCTTTTTCCTCCAATACAGGTGGCTTTTTCTTTGCCAAACCAATGAGAGAGAACAAGTATGTGACAATGATGGATCCCTTCCAACAGAAGTATGGGAACGTTCTGAGCAGTGCACTGATCTTTCCCGCACTGGTGGCTGATGTCCTGTGGGTGGCACGTACACTCGTCAGCCTGGGTAAGTTACTTCACACTATAAAACTGTCTGGCACTTCAATGTGAGCACACAGTCATGCAGGTACCCACAGGTCTGAATTCAAATTGGCACAAACACCGTAATAAAAAAATAGAAACTGGGTGTTGACGGTAGTGTGCCTCTCGGCACCAACTCTGCATTGTTTGTAGGCTGCAATTAAGCAGGTGTGAAGAACAAAAGGGAAAAAGGTTGCAACATGACAGTTACAACCTAAATCTGACAGCCTGTTATTTTCTTAACCACTTACATCAAGTTTTTTGTGATAGAGCTATAATGTTTTATTACTTTTTACTAATGAGTAAACTTGAAACCACAGGCTTCTTTCCACCACCAGTTTATTGTATTAACAATTATTAAATTTTAGTGTACAGATCAGCAGGGGCATTATTTGATAATTTAATATTTATAAGTGGATAGACCTTTTGCCTAAAAATCTATCCAATCAATGCTCATTATGGACCTAATGAGTCAAAGTTCATGTTTCCAGCTATTGAAACAAATCCTGCACATTTACTTTAAATCTTGTGTAGTTCAAAAAATAAATTGTTAAGTAAGACTATAGTCATATAAGGAGCATTTTTGCTTATTTAAAGCAAGCAGAGCAGGCTAATGTTAGGTAATATGGGTCACCAACAGAGGTGGGCTTAAAACGACGGCCATGCCTGTTTGGATAGTGGATGTCTGATGTAACAAAAATAAAAACAGGAAGAGAGAAACTGGCTTGCCAAGACCCCATTTGCACCTTGCATTGACATCAGGTCAAAGTAATCGGATACCGAGAGGGTAATCCTAATGCTAGGTATGATTACACCTCATCATACTGATGACAATGTGATAGCTTAGCTGACAGCTCTTGGGGCTTTTCCAATGCATGGAGTAAGCTTGACTGAACTTTATTCTGTTTGTTTTCTATAAAGGATTGTGCCTAGTACCTGGCACAGTTTTTCACATATTATTTATAGAGGGGCTGAGCAGAGACTTAGGCTGACATGGAGACAGTGTGAAACAGTTTTACAGTTTGTCTTCATCAGAATTTCTTTTTACTGGTTTGCAAAACTAATCCCCTTAATGGGAGAAAAAAAAAAGACAGAAACCAATGTTGGCGGCTCCATCACTTCTATTTTCTCCTGCATTGCTGTGAGGATATCATGACAGACTGAGGTTTTATCCAGACAATTGGACTCGAATCATAGGGACTCAGATCGACTTGGTCTCGGGAGACAATGACACGCTCTCCAGCAGATTCGAACAGGCTCGTTTTTTTTTCAGTTTTTTTTCATGTAAAATGTTCCAAAATAAACACATTTTTTGTATCAAACATGCTATTTCTTAAATGGAATGTAGCCTTTCCCACCAACCTAAATGACGAGACATGTAGGGCTCTAATTTCCTAGCACAATGCAAGGTGGCAGAGCATGGTGTACTCCAGGTAGTTGCAATTTTTGTCCACCACTGCGCAGCCAATTTGACAATATGGTAGATTAGCTGCATCAAATTGAGTTTAGCGGCACACTAAGGGGAGGTGCTGACAGATTCAGGTTGGCGCAGTGACAATGTCATGCCAAAACACTGCACTGAAGTTGCGCTGAGTTTGTCAGCTCTAACCTGGTCTATTCCCAGTGCAGTCGAAGTGCACCCGGTGCAGTGGTATTGTGGCAGGCAGCCAGTGCGCACATGTCACCAAAACCTCACAGGCAGGTATCCAAATTGTCAGGCACATTTCAATGCAATAAACAGTCACAGCAACAACCGCTGTTTAATGTAACCATCTGAACCAGCATATTTGTATCTATATTAATTGTCCCTTCACATCTGATGTCAAATCAGAGATGTTTGTCATAATTTATTCATGTTGTGATCTGTCCACACCACTCGTCTTTATTATTTGAGATTTAAATATAATTTATTAAATGTGAGTGTCTTTATTAGTAGATTTTTTTTTAACCCATAATCCCAACTTCAATCCTACTGTAGCCATCAATGCTTATCATGGAGAGGGTGGGGGCAGAATGTCCTCAGCTGAGCTTATCGTGAGGCTGGTGGAGGGGCTGCCCCTGGTGGCCACCGTGTGCCTTCATTGATCCAACAGTTTTCTTTTGGCCCTTCTCCTTACATCATTGAACTATTTTTTTTTACATTGGGAAGCAGTTCTCAGAATATGAGGGCAAACTTGATTGACAATATTAGTAACTTCCTCCCAGGCTGTTTTTGCATCATCAGCTCATGGAGGTCTGTTGGCATTACCATATATTCTGGTACTGTGAGCTTGGACCGTGGACCAACACATCATTTTCCTCCTGGGAGAAGTTTGGCTGCCTTGAGCTGCTGCTTTCTTTGTTCATGATGAGGTGAAATTGGCACTGTGTCTTCCCTACATCACGTTTAAACCACTTACGGTGGGAGAGATGAAGGTGTGGGTGCGCCTCGTTGCAGCAGGCTGCACCGTGCATGAAGATTGCAAAATGCCCTGGACACACCGCAGTGGTGTGGCACAGGGGCCGTGCCTGTGCCTGGTCAGCGAAAATAGAGCCCATAATGTGTTAATGGATAAATGCTAGTTTAATCCATGCTGGCTAATCTGCATGCTTTTTTAACAATGAATTTAGGAAGATAAGGCTTCTCTCTTCAGGATATAAAAGGGGGTGCTTTTTTTTGGTGGGCTGGGGAACAGTGGAGAGGGACTTGATTTGACATAACCTGTGACTCAACTTGACTTGACTTGCCCACAGCAGAAAAAAACTTGGGACTTGCTTGAGATTTGGACAAAATGACGGGAGACTCGCTTGGGACTCGGATTGGAGGGACTTGGGCAATTGTTTGGTTTCATCAAAAAACAATGTAATGAAAAAAAAATTGGTAGTGCCCGGACTTAGAGTAGGCAAGCCTAGTTGAGTAGATACTACGAACAGAAAAGTCCAGTTCTACAGAAAATGGTGGTCTGTGCGTGTTGCTGCTTCTACTGGCAATACCAACAAATCAGGATGAACCAGCTACATGCAAAATAGCAATCTTTGCCCTGCCTGGTCACATTTACTGAGAATTTAGGTTGCGTTTTAACCTAAAGAGTGCCCTGCAAAGTTAATAGGCAAAGTAGTGTATCTCAGTTTCTTAAAAACATTTCTTTGTGAAACTAAATGAGAAAAGTTGTTATGGAGTTACCTCTAAGCTTGTGGTCAATTCTCCCATATTTAGTAGCATTGACAGTGACTGCCCATCACATGCAGGGATAAGAGCCATGAAGTAAGAGGCAAGTGGGAAATGCTTTAGTACCTTTTTATTCTAATTTGGTTAACATGCATTAATGAATCAATGAAATTGCATTTTGTGGAAAACAAAACTTTGATGGGTGTTATTTTGTTGGAAGTGAGTCACAATAGCAGGATCTCACTGGAGACTCACCATCAATGCCAAGTGAAAACATACCACTAAATAGTCACTTGGTTTCCAATCACACAGCACCAATGTTAATGCAAAATGTATCTGCCATGCTAGAAAAAAGCCCCACACTTTAATAATAAAGAGCTGACAAACATTGTACACCCAGATGCAGTAATCTAATCTTTGGTGCCTGAAACAGTATAACTGGATTTATCCGAC
This sequence comes from Scarus forsteni, assembly GCA_036419115.1. Lineage (NCBI taxonomy): Eukaryota > Metazoa > Chordata > Actinopteri > Labriformes > Labridae > Scarus > Scarus forsteni. The sequence goes on from JAZDUH010000471.1 coordinate 5,914,723, forward strand.
CCTTGACATTATAAAGACAATGGGGATCAGGAACAGAAAAATAACAGCTGCATTATTTATGTGGAATTATGTGTCATTACTCAGATGACAACATGGCCTATGTTAAGATAAAGTAGGCCTTAGGCCCCTAAATACCACTGTTACGTAATACACTCATTGCCATTTCACGCAAATATATTAGTCCTGTTGTTGTAACTGGTGTTTTTTCTGATCTATGAGTAATAATTTTATTATGTGAGTTTGTGTGCTTTGATAATGAATGATGTGCCATATGAGTGAGCAAAGGAGAAAATGTGTGTTTGTTGGTGGCTGTGTGTGCATATCAATGTTTTGCTGTGTGTTTTTAACGCTGTTTTCTTTTCCAGTGGAATATGAAAAAGGGGTTAGACATCGAGCAGCCTGTTGATTGTGAAAGGTGATCCTTTTTTAAACCAGATTAGACTGCTGTGCAGTGAGAAAATTAAAATGATTTTTTATGTTTTTAGTGCCATGACACTGACTTGGTGTTAGAGGGCATGTTTATACCTTATAATACATTACAACATCTGTTTTGGGCATTTGGGTACCAGATTGGCTGAATCTTGAGAGCATAGTAATGACCTGCAATTGGAGCTCATTTAGCTGCCTCTTTCATGAATAACAGTCCATGCATTAATTCAGAGGTTGTCACACTCACCATGGTTTATTCAAATCCAGCCAGCCCTCCTGGTCACTCGCTGTCTGAAAATGAGGAATCCCTGCATGCTGTGTGCAGTAGGCCGCTGGCACTCTCAACTAGTCAGGTGATTTGTCATAAGCCTAATGACTTATTTTACCTATGTAAAAGCTTTTCTCCCTCCTCTGCACATAAACATACAATCGAAATAAAATGTAATTAACTTTATACCCCTCTAGGTACCAGTAACATAAAATAACAACTCAGGTTAAGACAACAAGTGTTAATGAAGAGTGATGTTTAGGTTGCAAACAAGAAAGTTTCATGTCACAGGAGGGAGTCTCCTCCTGTTTATTCTCCCCATTTTAGTTTTTTGTCAACTGACATAGAAGTGGTACCAAAAAGAGCAATTGCAGGGGCCAAAAGACAGACTCTTATCACTGAGCTGAGACAATGAACTTCTCAAAAGAGCTGAAATTACACTCACTTCAAGCAAAGCAGAATTGTTATAAATAAGCCACACTCTCGGCTTCATGGCAAACCACTGCAGAGTATGTCAGTTAAGGGGGTGGTGAGTAAAGCAGTGTAGGGCACAATAAGTTTACACTACCATATCAATCAAGATAAAGACCCTGCAAAGCACCTTTGTGTGCAGCCTGGGTAATCATTGCATTGTTTTTACTGTACTAAGGTTTATCTACATCTAGTATGACTAAGCACCAGACTTGCCACTTGGTATCTGAATGCCCACTTTGGATGTTAATGTACAACGTAGACAGGGTCCGAGTAAATGTTACACACTAAACTGAAATGCCATTTTGTCCAATTTGTTAGGTGATATTAAGCAAACATCAAAATGACCAATGAGATTAATTAAGTCCAATGTTTGAATGACCCAGGTCAAACCACACGCTGTGCTGAAACTCCACAAAAGGTCTGATAGGGGGGCAGGCATGCTCCTGGGAGGTTTCTATTCAAAAGCCCATAAAACAAATTTAGCATCAGGACAACCCTCACTCTTCAGTAAAACCTCCTGTCGTTGATTCTGGGACAGCTATGAATACATTCTCAATGTGCGCTTGGCATCACATGCACGCACACACACACACACACATAAACACTTGACACTCCAGAGAGTGCTCTGAGCATTTGACCCGTCACAGGGGCGCTGTTGCTAGGAGACTGTTTATTTGTGTGTGGAGCATAACTGAGCTACACTGGCAGTTTTAACAAGTATGTGTGTTTGCGTGTGTGTATGGGGGTTGAGTGCCAGATATTATTCAACTTCTGTAAACTCACTTTCCATTTGCTGTTGACTATCTGTGTCGTATCAACAGCACATGGTCAGATTTCTTCTGAGAAAGACTCCTGGACAGGACTGAAGGTTAAGTGTGTGTCTGTGCCAATTTTTATGTACGCACATGTGCAGGTACACACCCACTTATGCTCCAGTTCTGAAAGTGGACATGGATCTAAAAACAACACAGGGGGTATTTGGGTAGCCCCTTCCCTGTGACCATCACTGGTGCGGCCAATAGCGCCCAGAGGCCCTTAAATCTCTCTCCACTTTTCCCTTCCTAAATTTAGCCAGAGAAAAAGATTGCAGTTCAGCATATGAGATCTAGGTTTATATATGGAGAACAGCCCTTAAGGAATAAATTAATAGACAGTCAAAATGCTGCATCTTTACACAGCCATTAGATTTGTAAAAGACAACAAGACAACTTTGATTTGGTGGTCTACCAAAGTATATTTAGTTGAGATGGATTTCAGTTCACTTATGAACTCCAAATGCATCTTCACAGACCTTTTGTGGTTAGAGTTTAATTTCAGTTCATAAAATAGCACCCAAGAAATATTCAGAAATTTTATACAGAAGAAAAGCGTAAAAACTGTAAAGCATTACTGGTCTATGAAGTGCTGCAGATGTGTCATGAATTCGCAGGCCAACCTGAAGGATAGCATTGCACAGTTTTCAATGACAAAAATCCTATAGACTTCAGTAAAATAAAACACAAGGTCCTACAATGATAACTTTTTCCAGGTTTCAGGACACATTACTGCATTACACTATCAGAAAAGTATAGACATTTTCTGAACATTTTAGTCAAACTTAACTTGTCTTTCCTATTTTGTAACATTGACCAACACCAAGGGCCTGATCTACTAAGATCCAAAATAACAGGTGCTAAATTGAGTGTGCAAACTAAAAAATTGCACGTGCTGTTAGTCAGCGTGTTGTGGGTGATCTACCATCATTGCGTGCACAATTAATAACAGGTGCAAAAGTGGTGCAGATCGCCCTCTTTAAGGAGTAATTGCATGTGCTACTGGCTGTCACCATGGAGAGTTTGGGAGAGCAGAGTGGCTGCAAATGAAAAACTAAGTTTGAAGCCATCGGGTTTGAGGCCAATGAACACACTCCTAGTATTTTTTTTCTTTTTTTGCTGTCTGTCATTTTGACGGACAAGGTCATCTCTTTTCCCTTATGCCTTGTTCTACTCGCCATTTTTTATTTTCTTTTTCTGACTGTAATTTAACATAATCCAAACGACAGCATTCATCACCAGTAAAATTTCAAGTAAAGAGCAGTCTTACAGTAACAGACACACAGACTCAGTGGGTACTCTTGCCTTTTATGCACTGGCAGCTCTAACCTCGCTGTGGAGAGTGTGATGCAGTGAGCTCTGAGTGACAAATAAAGTGATCATGGCTATGAAGGGTTTTTTTGCATTTTTGTTTGGGTTAAATGACCTCCTCCACAATGTAGAGTGAAAAACAGAGAGGGTTTACTTTACACGCATCTGCATGAGTATGACGGCACACTGAATTGTTTAGTACAGTCCTTCATAATGTCAGACAGCCTCCAAGTCTTTCTGTTTTTAGTATAAAAAATCAATCAGTGATGTAAAATATTCCATTTATGTGAACCCCTGTTCCACAATGACCCTGTGTGTTTTGCTGTGCCTTTTTTGCACCTGCTTTATAAACTTACCATATTTAGACACAAAAGCACCGCGCACAATCACTTGCGAGTTTGATAAATCACATTGCGGGTGCTAAAAAATTTGCATCTCTTCCTCCCAGTATTATGCACATTCTGATCATCTGCATGTATTCTGCATATTCATGAGGGCAAACGCTAAATGGACTGCGTGTGCTATCTTGCTCAGTAGACAGAGGCAATCCTCTGTGCACCTTGTTTGTAGATCAGCTTTGCATGCACTATGAAGTTTGCTAGTGTTACTTTTAGTAGATCAGGCCCTAAAGGTGTTGTCAACGGTATATGAAGCTCAGGTTCTGTACATCTCTGTGTTAAGTGTAGTTAATAAGTGAAATAATTGCTTTCTAATTTTTAAATGTTGTTTAGGTCCTCTGAGTAAAGATAATTTAGCTTCATTATATAACAAGGTTGGAAAAGATTCAGCTTACAGAGTAACAGCTCAGATTTCCAAAGTGTCAAACACATGTGGTGAAAGCTCAAAACAACAGCCAAGAGTGCATCGCCTAGTTGGTGCAAAGTTGAGCAGACAGATAGTTGAGATGGGATAGAGTGGAATTGGGTTGGGGGATGGGGGGTAGGTGGGTGGGTGTAAGGTACCCTGGGTGGTGAGTGGCGATCGATGGTGCCGATCTGACACTTCTCTGTTTAAGGGCATTGTTGTGGTGTGGCTGCAGGCTGCGGCTGGGGGGACCCTGGCAATGTGGCAGAAGAGACGGTGAAGGTAGTGACGTTTTGCTTGCCTTGTTTGAGTAACAAGATATTTTTTTTATTTGTGAAAAAATTAGTTTTAAACACGAATTCAGTTTTAAACACATTTATCTTCTGGAAGACACTGTTTTCTAGTTTTTTTTTTCTTTGAAATCAAAATTTTAAGTATAAAAATGTAATTAATTCACCCAAGGTGGTGAAACTCTTATATGGTGTCACAATCAATAGGCTGCTTCTCTTTGTGCTTCTTCAATAGTTCTTTTTCTTACAATTTAAAGTTCTGCTTGTTTGTTGCATTCAATAGCTTTATAATGTTTTTAAAGAACTTAAATGAAATTAACCCATAATTAAGTGTAATTTTGTAGGAGAAATAAAATGTTTTGTTTTATGGTGGTAACAGACATATTTAAATGTTTCAAATACTGCATTAAGATGTAAGAACAGAGTGACATGACCAGACCATCGCATAGTTTCAGTAGTAGTTTTCAGTAGTACTAAATAAGTGTGGATGCATGTACATGTGTTTGACTGTGTGTGAGAGAAAAGATTTAAAAGGAAGACGAGAGATTGAGAAACTAATACAGCAATGTAAATTTCTCAAAAAAAAAAAAAAAAAAAGATTTAAGTATCAGTAACAACCAACTAAAGTTTACTTTCTGTAACAGTGTTGCACTATGTGAGGCTCATCACTGCACTGTGTTGTTCCAGGTGGAACTATGAGTGTGATTCTGGACTTGTCCTACGTCTACTCCATCATCATCTCCTCAGTAGTGGCCATAATTTACACACTGCTTGGAGGGCTCTACTCTGTGGCCTACACCGACGTCATCCAGCTCATCCTCATCTTTGTCAGTCTGGTATGTTACATCAATTCAAAGAAAATGAGAATCAGGTGTCCTGTAAAGCAGTGGTCCCAAACCTTTTTGTACTTTGTCTTGGATCAATGTTATGCAATATAGACACAAACCAGTCTCTGCTTGGGCTGACAACAAACAAATCAGGGGGAGCCATGGGCTTGTTTCTGGACCCCAATTAAGACCATTCACATGGACTCACTCCACTCTATCAGCTTTTCAAGCAATGATACTTGCTTGAAAAGGAACATGATCATAAGTAAGTCACAAGTTGACCTAATCACTAATTAGGCTGCTACACCTTCTGAGCATGGAGGAAAGGCCTTAAAAATATGATGCTGACTGTGTATTACCCATTAGTCATCATTCTGAGCTTATCCTATGTTTCTAATGGTTATTGGTGAGTATTTTATTAGTTCTTACCTCTGTACTACATCCTTCCACATCAAGAAGTTCAGCGCTCTTGTGTGCCCCACAGGCGCTCCAGTTACACATGCCATGCAGAGTCAAATATATTTACAACTACATTTAGAGCACAGGTGAAGGAGTGTATGAGCACAAGGTTTTACCGTGAGTTCATCTCAGGTTGTACTCTTTCCTCTATCACAGTAGTGGAAGGGACACAGAGCCAGAGTGTAAAGTCAGTTTAGATACACATGCAGGTATTTAAGGAGCTGGCTGCCCTTACAAAATAAAATACCCTTGTGTTTCCACAATTTAAAAGGTAATAAAATTGTTTTTTTAGTTTTTCTCCAGCCCTATGATTCATGGTCAGGAACTGTTCTGTGGCTCATTGACTGGTAACCTCTACTGTGAGATATAAAGTTAGTTCATAAAAGAATACTTGTTTGGTTTTAATAACTTTCAGGGAGGTCAAGCAGAGGTAGCCTGGAGCCTCCAACTAGAACAAGCTCCAGACGTTTTTGTGCCTTGAATTTATTTTGACTCCAGCACAGAGTAAAAAACCTGTATGGGATTGTTTAAGGTCACTGTCACAAGAAATTGTGGTAGGCTGTGATTATCTTGCACACAAGCAGACAGACAGATAAAACTTGTACTGGAAAACCCATAACTTCCTTGGTGGAGGTAATTAATCTTCATTTTTACAAACAGGATGAAAGTACTTTCAGGACAATCAGAAGACCTTCTGTCCCTCTTTCAAGACACCTTGCAGTCATGTTAGCTTACACTTTCATTTGAATGCACAGAAAGACTATGCCCAGAAAAAAAATGCCTTAAGTAGTGTAGCAATAGAAGTTATGAATTGGGGGAACCCACTTCAAATTAATATTATAGATGAAATCAATAAATTTATGTTTAAAAAGTTACATGTTTGTGCATAGGTGTTACCATTAGTTCAGTGTTGCTCAATATTAATGCATCATTATGATTGTGATTATGCTTTGTTTAGACACCCAAAGTACTACTGTTAAGATACAAATTAATCATCACTCTACTGCAGTGTTTAACATATTTTAACTACAGTGGCTAAAAAATAATACTTCACTTAGGAGAATGTTATTGAAGATATTTCAGCCATCTCACATGAGCTTCATCAAGAGCATGTGCAAGCCTTATCGTCTTGTTCATGCTGCTTTAAACGTTCCATTTAAACTGGTTAAGCAACATCAGCTGATAAAGATTATGTGATATGAAGCTTAAAAACCACTTAATTGACCTCATGCTGAGATTATTTCCATCCCAAACTAAATACTGAGAAATCAGAATAAGGAGAAATATGTAGGTTAAGTATGATGTTAAGTCAAGCACATGTTTGGAAAAAAAACCCAGAAACTTCAACACCAACATGTGTTAGTGTATAATTTCAAGTGAAAGACTAAAATTGTCCCCCACTGGGCACATAATCAGATTAGCTGTGTTTTTGTGTTTGTGTATACAGTGGGTGTGCGTTCCTTTCCTGTTGACCAACCCTCACTCTGTTGACATCTCACTGACGGCTTACAATGAGACCTTCCAGGCTCCCTGGGTTGGCACAGTGGAGCTTGATGAGGCCGGCAAATGGTTTGACGACTTCATGCTGCTGGTAAGTAGAGCGGTAGGGGGAAAGGTCATAAAATATACACACTTACACACAGAGAAAGCACTTAACATCGTCTCACACACAGTGTATCTGGTATTTACACAACTCCAGTTATAACTGCAATCAAATTAAATGGAGCCCGGCAGCTAAATTAAATGGGTTGATCTCATTAGACGAGCAAACATCGAAGCACAACAACACAGAGGTCATGAGAGGATTGCAGCTCCTGGTCCTGTGAGGCTGTACAGACTGATTCCTGTCATCATGTGTCGTCTGTGTGTTTGTGACAGGCTCTGGGCGGTTTGGCCTATCAGGCCTTCTACCAAAGAATCTTGTCAGCCTCATCTTACACCCAGGCTCAAGTAACCTGCTTTGCCTCATCGGCCTTCTGCCTGGTCCTCGGTATCCCTTCTGTGCTGGTCGGGGCTGTAGCTGCATCAACAGGTACATGCTCTCTTATGAAACCCTTGTTGAAAACACTTGGCTCAGATTTCCAACAGTGAAGGCCTTTGCACTCACTGAGTTGTTTATTTTACCTGAAATTGTCACATACGTATTATTAAGAAACAATATGCCATTTTGTGTCAAACATGTTTGGACATTAACTCTGAAAGGTATCAGATATCATGTATGTTGTATGTATCAGGTATGTTTAGAAATTTTAAGAGAGTATATAACAGTGTGCTAGCTAAGCTAACTGAAAAATAAATAGCTTCCATGTCATTTCACCCTTGGAGAATATCAGGTGTTTGTGTGGTTTAAAAAGTGTTCTGATCTGGTTTTACCACTGTGTAAATCTAAGTCAAGTCATTCAGAGTAAATATGGTTAGATACCGCTTAAGTCAGACTATACCTGAGTAATGTGAAAAACAATCAGTTTTCTCAGTCTGTTGATGCTTTTCCCGTTTGTGATACAGCTCTGATAGTTATTACACAATACACACTTCCAATACGCACACTTAGAGTGGTCCTATTTTCTTGTGGGTCCACACGCCGCCCTCTGAACAATATTTTCACCTCTGATATAACCCCTGGTGACAGAGTAAAGGAGGGTTAGTTCATTCCCCTTGCCTTCTCAGAGTGGGGGGAAATAGAACAGCTTGAAATGTCAGCTTGAATGAGGCTTGAATGTTACTGTGCTAGCGCACTAGCTAACAAGCTGCTTCCACTTAAGTTGCTGATGTTCAACGTTTTAATCAATCTTTTTTTGTCCCACTGATTTTTACTATACATTTTCCAGGAGGAATCAACTTTATAGTATAAGATAATAAAGCAACAGCCACATACAGATGACAAAAGTCAAACATTGTGAACTGAATACATGTTCTTTGTCTAAATTTGCCTCAAGTTTTGAAAGAAATTATTTTGTGTTGTTTCTTTTGCATTGAAACGTGTCTTTAAATGCCGTCTGTGTGAATTCTGATTAAGAAACATTAAGAGTATGGCAAAATTTGAACTCATAACCAGGTAAAGCGAAAAAAGACTTCATTTAAAAGATGCCCTCTAATTCTATTTCTGGCTTCTTTTTGGCAAAGCAGTTTGACTATGGGCTTGAGCACATGAGTATTTTGTCAGGACTTGATGGGCTTGTAGATTTCTATTTCTACTTCACACAAGAGGTGAAGTAGAAATACAAGAGATTAGTCACACTAACATGTCATTTCTGCTTTATGACTTAGTTTTGGTCTTGCATTGTCAGTTTTTATAAATAAAAAATATATACATCTTGTTCTCATTGTGTAATCTGTATTTGTTTCTTTGTCAGATCACACAAACAGCATTGAAAATTATGTAGTTCGCTGAGGCCTTTTGAGTCAGCATATAATGCTCTGAGTATTTGAAACTGTACAATATTTGTTTCTCATTATTTCTTTGAGTGAAGCTCTGTGTATCTGATTTTGTTTCTTGATGAAATTATTCCCCTCCCACTCTTATAAAAATTCCTTTGGTTTTATATTCATCCGTTCTTCCTCCCAGACTGGAACTCAACCAGCTACGGATTACCGACTCCATATGAGCGTGACCAAGCGGGCTCCATCCTCCCTATCGCCCTGCAGTTCCTGACACCGCCCTATGTCTCTGTTATTGGTATTGGAGCTGTGGCTGCTGCTGTCATGTCCTCCATGGACTCAGCTCTCCTGTCCTCAGCCTCACTGTTTTCCTCAAATATCTACAAGAACATCATTAGAAAACAGGTGAGGAAATTACATTTTGGAAAAACTATAATGTGAAAACCATTGAACGCTGTGCTATTACTGGGAAGGTCATGGATTTGAGCCCAGCTCCAGCTGTCACATGTCAATGGGTCTTTGGGCAAGATGATCAACCATATGTTATTCCCATAGTTGCTTCAGCAGTGTTTAATGGTTATGAAAGGGCATGGATGTATTAGCCAAAAAATGATAAACAACTTTCATTGAAACTTACAACAGTGAGTGAATGTAAGGGCGCAGGGATGTGAATGGGTTTGTTTTGTTCATAGAGGGGTTCTGCCACATTGAAGAGACATGTTAAACACACTAAAGACCATATTTAACTCAAAAATGCAGAAAAGTGTCACTTTAAAATATGTAACAAATGTATAATAAGAAGGCACAAACATTGCTATTTAGCTCTACAACATCACTAAAAGCCTCTGTTAATGTGGAAGACCTATGTATTCATCAAATTTGGCATTTTCATATTCATTACAAACATGCAATCTCATAGTTCCCTAATTTGGATCTTATTTGCCTCCATGTGTGCAACAATCAGCTGGAAATAAGTCTTAAATCATGAGTGTTTAGCCACAGGGCATTTCCAGTTCTGTCTATCACCATACTGTTCTCGCAAACAAAAGCTGGAGGCAGCAACAAAGTAGCTATTGACTTAAGGATACTGCACAGACTATACAGTAAGCCCTCTGTTTCAAAGAATGACTCTTGTTTGTGATGTTTGTTCTTTTTATGACAATGATCTGTTTCATTTTTGCAGTCTTGTGGAATGTTCCATATAATCAGCCTGTTTATACTTATAGAGCTGTACAGAGCTGTAACTTGATGCTGATTTCTCAGCTCAGGAGGCCTCATGATTATCCCTACAGCACAACATTGTTTATGAGGGTATGTGCAGAAATGTAACCGTGTTTTTTTCTGTTGTCCCTTTTCTGTCTCCTCTAGGCATCAGACTACGAGATGCAATGGGTGATTCGAATCTCTGTGGTGGTTGTGGGACTGGCTGGCACAGCTCTCACTTTCCTGGACAGCAGTGTCCTGGTCTTCTGGCTTGTGGGTGTGGACATGTCCTACACTATCATGTTCCCTCAGCTGGTCTGCATCCTCTTTTTCAAGGTGTCCAACGGATACGGAGCCACTGTGGGCTACTTGATGGGAATTGTCATGAGGGTCTTGAGTGGCGAGCCCCTCATTGGTCTCCCACCAGCCATCAAGTTCCCTGGCTGCCGGCTGGATGACGAAGGAAAGATGACCCAGTTTTTCCCCTTCCGCACCGCCATCATGGTCATCTCACTTGCTTCCATTCTGATTGTCTCCTGGTTGACCTCCGTCATTTTCAACAAGGGTCTACTGCCTGAGAGCTGGGATGTGTTCAAGATCAAACGCAAGCAGAAACCAGCATCCACGGACCAGAAGAGGACCGCCCCTGAGCAGGAAGACCCATCGGTGGCCAAGCAGCTCTTGGACACCACCAGCTGCTGAAGAGTCACATAAAAACAAAGAGAGAGAGAAGATTGGTGCAGGGTGGGGCAGACATGTTTTGTGTCTGCTAGGCAAGAATTCACCTCGGAGAAACAACTGAAAAAGTGAACATCATGTACAGAATCTGCGCAGCGTCACATGGAAAATGTGGTGTTGACATTTACATCAACAGAGTGTGATCGGAGCTCCTTGGCACCTTACTTTATTTGTTGACTGTTTGTGTTTTAAACATGATACAATAAAAACAGACACTTTGGATAGGACAAATAGCAAAAGCCATGATTATGTAGTTAAGATTATATCACATAAACGGAAGACAACATTTACCATTACATGAACATTAAACTTGAACCTATGTTCTTTATAAGTTTTTTTTTTTTTCATTTTACCATGATGAGCAGGCTTCTCAAATAACAGAGACAAGTTCAAACAACTTAGCCAATTGACAGTGAATAATTCAACTCTTCTTTATAAAACAGTGTGTATTCACTACACTCTCAAGTAAGAACATTTGTGACCAATGTTTAACCAGCTCCTGAAGACCATTAAAGTGTGGCAACATGTAATGGCACAAAGACACCTGCATAGTGATGAAACTGTAAATAATACCCATTCTGTAATGTAAAGATTTGTTTCATTTTGTAAAGACTACACAGACTGTCTCAAAGCTGCTCAGACAACAGGACTCATCAAAAGGTCTTCATTATTTTCCAAACAGTGCTCTCCGGCCGTGTCAAACCACACTGTACTGCACTGTGAGTGCACCTCACTTCTCTCTTAGAGTGAAGCTCTGACAAAAATTTGCAGCTACCTGTGGCAGGACAGGGCTCTCTCTGAAATAACAAAAAAAATCTACCCAAGGAGTGAGTGCTTGACCTGCCATGATCTTGGATTCATTTTGAAAATAATTTTTCTTTGCTGTTCTTTTATATGATCTCTGCTGCTTTGAGCTCTTCTAAACATCGCAGGTGACTTTTTTGTAGCCTGCAGGATAATATCAAATAATTCTTCTTCACTTTCCAGATTTCATTTTGACAATGGTATAGTTTCAATGACATCGTGATTTTATTCTAAAGTAAGATCTTTTTATGATTATCAAACTGTTTAATCTTGCTGTTTCATAAGAAATTTTGCCGCCTGAAAATGTTTCTATATATTTGCAATGACAAATCTTAGCATGAATCTGTGAATGTGTGGAGAGGACTATCAGAACTGGCAGAGCAATTCTAATACAGAGCAACTGACTGTTCAGACTGGGGTCACATTACAATGTTTGTGATTTTATTTTACCATCAACATTAAATTCAGAAAAAACAAATATGGACAGAGGTAACACAAACACTATTTCTTGGATTCTTAACACCCCATTTCTTTACTAAACATTTAATATTCAATATTTAATTAAGAAAGGCAGCAAAAGGAACCAACAGCAAAACTTTCACTTCTATTGTCTCAGAGCTTTTAAAACTCATGCTTTAATTTACACAATGCTAACAAAACGGAGTGTAGATGCTTTTTCTTACCAGGAGGAGGGTTAGGCCCTCAGATATATCACTTATTCTTCTCCATCCATCAGTGTTAGACATAATCTGTTTAGCTTTTGACTCCGTACTGAATAGTTATTTCTTCTGTCATCACTTCCTGAAAAATTGTGGTTCATAGTCCGAACACTTTTGCTTGAGTAGGAGAATGTTTGCAACTGAGACTTTACAGACATCTTTGAACCCTATTACATGTGAGATGATATCAAACAGGAGAACATATGTTTTTAGTGTATGTGTCATTAAATGAGCCAACGATGTGGTTACTTATGCAAAAAGACGCCTGCTCATATCTGACAGGCAGAAAGCCTTCCTCTGCCAATCTGTTGCCTTAAATATCACTGGAAACTGGTTTCACTGTGCTGGCAGTGTGTGAACGCTGGTCACTGTCATATGGGTGTTTAATCAAGTCATTGTTCAAATACCTCACAGGCCAGTCATGTTTGCTTTATCAATACTTCAAACCATATTGTGACTTCTATCCAAAGCATACTGTGTTAATGTCACTTTCCAAAGACTGAACACACAAAAGAAAGTGTGTCTGAAACCAGGACGCATGCAGGACACAATGCATCCATCTTTTTATATGCGTGACTGTGATTTCTATCTGTATTATACTCTTTTACTGTACAGTCTAATCATGATTTGTATATTTACACTTGTTATTTTTTATCAAAGTTGATCACTAGGCGGGATGGATTTTAGAAGAGAAACACAAATGTGTATTTTATCTCAAGTTAGCAACATTACACTTTGTAAATTCACTTTCATTTTTGCTGCACATCATTATTTCACCTTCACACGTTTACATCACTGTTTGCTATTGTTTCCCTGTGCATCACACTCGTCACAAGTCAAACATATTTCAGGCAGATGGGTAAAAGGCACAGCCTTGTAGAACAAAACATCATGTCTGACAATTTCTTTAGACAAAAAGTGTTTTACTAGCAGTCAGAAAGCTGTCTGCAGCACAGCAAAGGATGGGAAGGGACAAATTGATAATGGAGTATGTTTATGTCATCTGTTCATTTCATCACTTTGAGATGGGTTCATTTTTCCATGTCGGGTTATTCAGACATTCTCTTGAAAGGCTGTAGTTCTTCATATAAATAGGTGATGAGTTCTTTATTGTGTTTTCCTTCATGTATTTGGTTTTATACTATTATGCATGTTGACTTTGATTAACTGTGTTGTTTGTATACTGAACTTTTGTGAAGGCTGTTCTCTCTTGCCACTTGGCAAGGTCCTACTTTGTAATCGATTAATGTAAATCCCCATGGGGTGACGTTTTGTCAAAATAAAGGCTAAAGGCAACTATTGTTTTCTCTTGTCTTATAATTCTTGTAGGTCAAGTATGAAGTCTTTAAATTCAGCTGATTCAAATTGTTATTGTAAAAGCCTTGCCTTCCCAAGTGTCCACCAGGAAAAAAACAATTCAAATGCCATTTTGTGCACTCTGTGCACTTTATGTACATCATATTTTCAATCTCAATTAGTGAAAACAAATTGTCATTGGAAAGTACCATGTATGAAGTTTATCTTCAACTCAGGGAAACCAGGTTGACTCTGAACTATCCAACAAATCCTTCTTCAAAATCCAGCTCCATCCACTGTTCTTCTCTTTCAAATGAACACAAATAATATAACCTTGCTAACAGACAAACAAACAAACAGACATACCTAACATAACCTCCTGGGCAGAGGTAATAAAATGTATTGCATACCTAACATTTGATAGCCTACTTTAATTTGACAAATTGCCTATGGTGGCTAAATAATTGTTCTTTCAACAAGCAGAAACCTGAAGCAGGTTTGTGTTGTGTCCAGTTTTCTGGAAGACTGTGTCAGGCACTGGGCCTCTGTACTTAAATACTTTGCTGCCCTAAGTCTAATCTTCTAGCAGTGTGCAGGAGACAAAACTGTGTTGCAGAAAACGATGCAAAGTCAAAATCAAGAGAAGAGTCCAACCAACTTCAAGCTAGTGGTCTATGTTCAGTCAACAAGCTGAGAAGTGTGTTGGGTCTTCAGAGTTAGCTCCAAAGAGCAAAGACTAGACTGCATTTTTATAGTACACTTGGTGGGCGTTGCATAGTTGCACAGGGTATGTCACTCTATAAAATATTTTCTGACTACAAGGTTTCAATCGTGTTATGACATGATTGGATTATTCCAGGTGAGGATGCATCATCATGTGCAACTTTGAGGTCACTGCAATTGATACAGAGCTTTTTGATCACTGTCCTGCACAGGGAGAGATATGTCTCCAGAGATATATCCACCTTGTATCTGAGACTGAAGTGCAGAGACAAATAGATGCAGGCCGGAAGAAGTCCCCACTAAATGGGTTCATTGAAGATACACGTCCTTCACATAGAGGCATTCGGATCTCTGGCTTCATGGGGGAGGACTGCTCAGAGAGCTGAAAGCCAGGCCTTCAGAGATGTCTTGACAAGGGAAGGTTGCACATTACTAAATATTGTAAATGGGCCAGAGGGTTAAGGCACCTACTAATACCAAACACTTGTTGGTCCTGTCTGTAGAAGACTAAGACACATACACACTCCGCCGATCCAAGCTGTAAACCTGTGACCTCAGAGTGACCTCAGCAGAGTAACTTTGTGATCTTATAATTTAATAAATGAAACGATATGTGGTCTTGTTTAACTTTATCTAAACTGTCATTGTTCTTCCTGTCTCATTATATTTTGAATTCAGATTACCTTCTGACAGTATTAAACACCACTACACTACACAGATCAGACTGATGTTTAAAAGCCATTTGCTTAGAATTCTGGGTTCAAAACCTCTAACATCTGGCTTTGACAAGGCATTTTGGTCCCATAGAACTTTTGTTTTCAGGATATTATTTTCAGCCGACTGCTTTAGATTCTTTTTGTTGCTTTGTTCCCGTTACTTCTAGTTAAAACCTTTTCCAGCTTTGGAATACCACCACGCTCCTCAGTGTCAGCGTGTTTCTGATGTCAAACTTCTCCATCAGAATAAAGAAAATGACTCCTGTTGATCTTTAAAATTTTTCACAAAACAGAACATTACAACAGTAAAAAGGAAATCAAACCATAAAAAGTCAGTGATTGTCTTACCTCTAAAACTTTGCTACTGTAACACTTAATAATAATTGCAATGTAAACACTGTCCATTTCTCCTACTTTTTTTCGTTGTTTCAGCAGACGTTTGACATTGTCTGGTAGTTAAATCACTCTTTTTAAACTTTTTTTCTCTCTATTTTGGCCAAAACACAAGCATGGCTTGTGGTAAAAATGTCAAGCTTCATATTCTCAAGACTGTTAGTAAGTGAACACACATAAGATGTGTGGCTCACACAGCTGCTGGATTTGATTTAATGCTCACCAAATTCAATTAGCATTTGATCACATTTCATGCTGGTTAAGCTTCCGATGTGAAAACTGCTGTAACACCTCTGATAAATGTTGTCAGTGGCATGGAGTCATGGAGGCTGGAACTTAAAGTGGTCATATTTGTTTCATTGACTGTTTTGTATGTCCACTGGTGCGTTTTATATGCCTCCTCCATGTTAAAGTGCAGACAAGCTCTTATCTTTTAAGCAGAAGACAAAAAGTCTGTGGCAAAAGGACTCCCCTCTCTCAGACATTAACTACCTACGAAGGATGTTTCTTCCTAAATAGTATGTCACCTTCCACTGTTTGAATTAACAGTTTAAGCTCAGTGGCTTAGAGTGGCAAGCCCAGGGCAGAGCAGAGACTGTGGATGATACATACATAATAACAGAGACTGGCCGATCAGTACAGGGTAGACTGTTCAACCATTCAGACAGAATTGGTTGGGTGGAGGCTGGATCAGGGGTAGTAAATGTGTGAAAACAAGAAGTTTTTGAGCATTAGCACCCCCCACCCCCCATTTAACTTTTTTACAAGCTTGCATTTCACAGACTTTCGGTTCTTGACTTTGTTTCAACACTAATCTCACCCAATGACTGAAGTTGTTTTCAAGAAAGATTTCCCTTTCAAGGTTTGGTTGTGGGCCAGAGCCTGTCTATGCAGACATTCAGCCAATCACATTTATGCTTTTACTCACAAGAATAGGCGTTCTTGAGTCAACTACTAGATTGCCTGAGGAAACCTACACAAACAGGGAGAAAACATGAATATTCCACCCCAGAAGGTAATCCCGACCTACAGGGTGTCAAACCAGCAACTTGCTGTGCTGGGAGGCACCGCCAGTTGCTGGTTTGACAGCACTCTGTATTTTCCAACACGTTCTAATTAATGTCTGTGATTTTACAATAGTGAGAAAAATATGACAACTGAAAACATTTTAAGCTTTTCTCTGTTTTTAAGAGACCATCCCACACCACCTTTTTATTGCCTTCCACTCTGGGAGTCATTTGCCACAGTAAGTGTCCTGTAAAGAAGGAAGTGGTGATAGAGACAACAGCAGCAAGTTGCTGCTTGTACAGAGGTTGGCATAGATCCTATCTATGACAGTCGCAGTACTGTCAGAGCCGGACCACATTCCTTAATTACATGAACAAACAACAACACTCAAAGTTCTTATCAACAAAAAGGATATCTTTGATCCACTCCGACATGTTCTGTAGAGTTTGTCCTACAGAGTGGCTTACATTAATTCACTCCATGACAGCAGCACCTGCCTACTCCATTATCTGACTGGCATATAATGAATTTGATTGGTGTAATACTTGTCCAAACACTTGCCAGGAATGCTTTTGAAAGGTTCAGGCTTCCCCAAGCACATCTATTTTTTTTGTGTGTGTGTTCAACCTGGTTGTCTGCTTGTGTTTAATTGGTTTTATTGTTTTGTTATCACCAATGTCGTTGTTTCTTACTCATCAATATTATTTTGAACACACCACTGACTCTTGTGTGTTTCCACTCTGTTTGATGGTGAGAGCTGCCTTTATCTGGAACTCTCTGATTGTTCACAATTGGGGCCATAATCTTCACATTTCCGGAGGATTTAGTCTTTGTCACTCCCTGAGTCTGTGCCAGTCGGTCTTTGTACTTCCTGCCAAGAGTTTAAGTATTTGACCTGGGCTGGTTCTAGATCCTTTGTTGTATTTCTTCAGTCCGGCTTGTTTAAGTATTTTAGACTTCTGACAGCCATTTGAGTTGAATATCTGTGTATATTTGGACTGTTGAATCAGATTTAAGTCTTTTGTTCATTGTTCTAGCTCAGGAATTTTTTGGAAACTCTCAACTCAGATTCATTCTGCTTGTAATTGTGGATGCCTCTTCTCTAATACTGTAGTGGAAAGGGACAGGGTTAGTGTTTTCTTCCCTGCAAACTCATTCATGGAACTGACATGGTTTTTCTAGCTTCATTTTGTTCAAATTGAAGCAACTGATCAAATTTAGAAAAGGAATCAGACGCCACATAAGAAATTAATGTGTGCCTTTGCAACACACCATATACCACATCAAGCCAGTGATTTTAAGAGAGATCATTTCTCTGTATTGGCAGTGTATTATATAATCAGCAGACAATAAAAGTCATACATGACATATGTGTCATAACTTGACAAGGCTCTTGTACAGCAATAGATCAAGTAAAAAGACTTTCCCTTTTTAAATGAGGTCTGTTTAAACACATGAGGAGAGAACTGACAGAATTGACTTTTTGCCCTGTCATGTTGGCGCTTGAAAAATGTTTTAGCATGTTGTTTTAAGTCTGGATAGTTGCTTAAACGAGAACATGCCTGAGGCATTTTCCTCTCAATAAGTCCTACAACAATTTTCTTGCAAAAATGACAGCAGGGGCCTGGCACTGTAAGTGGTTAAATCCTAAATTTAACCCTGGAGTAAGTTTTTGTCAATGTAGTATTTTTAAAAGTTGTGGTGATTACTAGGTCCTGCTGAACTTCTATAAATAACATCTTGGGGCAGATCTTGATGGTGCACAGATGGGTATGGTCAAATCTTATGGTGAGATTTATAAATAAGAACTTCAAATTTTATCCTTTCGTCACATTAATGCATCCTCGGATTGTTGAGCAATTTCCCCCCATTTTTTAACAAGTCATTTAATCGTAAGTTAGCTTGTGCCCCATCAGTATTAAACCTTTAAAGCACACTAATAAAGCCATAAGTCTGTGCTACAAAAAATGATCATATGAGATATCAAAACATATTAATGCTTTTATGTTAAAATGTATTCATTGCTGCTTTATCATAACCAATCATATCAGGAAGAAGGCCCTCAAATTACATTCATATCTTTTTTTAAAGTACTTCAGCACTTTAGCCCTCAGCATGGATCCAGGTAGACTGGATGCCAAAGTCTGGTTGGTAATTGTGAATATGAAAGTATCATACTCAGGCACCAATCAATGTATCAGTCTTAATTTGTAAAGTGTGAAATGATAATAAAAGTTATTTCAAGGTACAAACAAAAAGAGTAGGTGAAATTTGTACTGTTATTTTCTTAATAAGCATTATTTTGTGGCACAGCAGGTAGTGGTCTGAACCTTATGTCGGTCAGGACCTTTCTTTGTGGTTTTCATGTTCTCCAATGCATGCATGGTTTATGTGCATGTGCTCCAGCTTCCTCCCAGTCTGAAATAATGTGCTTTTTAGGTTAACCGGTGACTCAAAGTTACCGTCACACACCCACACAATGCTGATTCACTGTCACGGCACGGCCACACATCATGTCGCCTGAAAAGTTCACATTTTTCAACTGTGTCAGCCGACCCGGTCGCACGTCCAGAGTGACCGAGTAGTATATCCAAGTCGCCCAGATCCGACGCATCCCGGGAGAGCTGACCCAGCCCCCTCACAACTGTACATTGAATTTGCCAAAGTAGTACTGTGTGTGAATGCATCTTGAAGGTGGACAGCCATCTGCTAAAGCCATGTTGGGGGTGAGAGGAGAGAAAAGAAAAGACAGAGATTTAAGCAAAGACAAAGGAGCGGGAATACAATTTTATGTCTGTAAGTTTAAAGCTGCCCAGACCATAAATTTGACCTGATCCTTTTCTACATCGAAGGTAAATGTTGTGACAATACCTTTGCTAAGAACCATGGATAGAGAGATTGTACTAATACTATCATTAACAACTATAATATTGTCAATGATACTCACACAAAGGCAGAGACACTCACTTTCAGAGCTCTTGTCTCCCAGATAGCCCACTTGCCTACTTCTCTCCAGTATCACACCTTTGTAACTATCTCTTGAAACAAAGAAAAGTGGTGGTCAACTTGTTCCCATAATTTGTCTCCAGGATGTTCACATATGGAGGCAAAATGGCACAGGGGGGTACATATTATGTCTTAAATAGCACTATGAATTGGGCCATCAAGTAGTAAAGCATTCTGTAAAGCACTTGCTAAAATTAATAGACTTCTGATGAAAACCCTTTTGAATGAAAAAAATGATATCTTGGAAGAGTATCAGACCTGTGGTCTACAGTGTTGTGTGTAATGCAGTGGTGATTGCTCTAAGGGAAGCTCAGCTTCCCCTAAAATATCCCCAAAAAAGTGGTGATGTGTACTGCTGTGTGTACATTTCATTGACTAAATATGCGCTAGAATACCTTCATCTTTTGTTCAGAATCAGCTACTTATCACAGGTAACTGGCGCGACTTCCTTCTCACTCATCCCCACAGTGTCTCTGCTTTAACACAGTCGGATGCTGAGCGTCTGCTGACTTCGATGGAGAAGCGTAGAGTGCGTTGTTCCACTGTGGAAATTGGACGGTCATTGGATAAACGCTGAGCTTTGTCCCGCCCATCGGACGCTCAGCGTCTCTGGGGCCCAATCCCAAACCGCCCACTACACACTCTCCCTACCCACTATCCCTCCATTTGCGCATCCTCGCGGAGGGTCCGCCATATTAAGGGCTTTCCCAAACCACGTGTGTGGAGGGGGAGTGGACCGTTCAGCCCTTAAAAAGTGAGTCTGCATCGATGCAGACTTTCAACGACATTTGCAGAAAGTGCAACGTCTAAATGGGAGAGGAAAGAACATAAATGTAAGTGTTGCATGTGTCCATATGCTCCCCACACCTTTGTCACACTGACAAAAAATCAGAAAAAGCGTGATTTTAAAAGATTTAAACAAAACAAGCAAATCATAATCTATGCTGAAGTTTGATATGATTGTGCAGCCCTGGAACCATAAATGTGAGCACAATTGGCAGCATTTATTCACTTCTTTAATTGGAATTGTCAGATGGTAATCGGATTGAAAGACATGTGGAATCACTTAAATAAAATAAGCATTATTTTGTGGCCACAGCATAACAGCCAACAGCCATGCACGGGGCGTCTTTCTGTTGCCATGGCCACAAGGTTTTCCGTTTTCCGGTAAAGTGAAGAGGGCCTCCCATTCCTGCCCGTCATAGTTACATCCCCCCCAATTATCTCCCAACTCCCAATAATTAAAAAAAAACACAAGTGAGGTAGGCAGTTTGCCTACTTCCTGGTTTCCTGGTTATCGTGCACGACCCCAAACACTCTCACGCACATAGTGCATGCTCCAGAGCCAAAGTTGCCAGGTCTGCTTAAGATAAGATAAGATAAGATAAGATAATCCTTTATTGATCCCCAGAAGGGAAATTCAGGTATTGCAGCAGTACAGGGCAAAGAACAAGGGTAGTAGCATGCATTGGGTTCAAAGAAAAAAATAAAAATTACACATATATTAGGACAAAGCAAGGGTGACGTATAATAAACAAAGCAAAAATGAGAAACCATGACCATCCAGTAGCAGCAACAGTATGAGCTATTTACAGTGCAGAGAAGGAAAAAGTGACAGTGATATTACATTAACGTGACAGTGCTTAAGGGCTTGTTAAGGGTAATGGATTAATATACAGTAATTACAGTGCAACAGAGTAACGTTGGTAGTTGTAACAATATATATTAAATATTAAATATTAAAGAGCACAAGATAACAAATAGCTGTTATCTCTGTAGTAGTAATTTTTGTAGGCCTCCACATTTAGGAACAGGTATGGGGTCCAGTCCAAAGTCGGGCAATGTAAAAGTAACGAGTAATGTGAGTTAAAGTTACTTTTCATAGAGGGTAACTAAGTAAAGAAATTAGTTACTTTTTTAAGAAGTAACAAGTAACAAGCAAACACTACTTTTTAAAATTAACTTGCCCAACACTGGTGGTCTGTAGGCGTAGGTAGGTGCATGAGATACAGGTAGAGAGATAGATGGCTGTCACCCATATTTTGTTGATGTTGCAGTCTTAATTACAGCTCTGAGGTAAGGAAACTTTAAATCTTCTGCTGTAAGCTCAGTAGTTCAATACCAGTTGCTTGCAGATAACTTTTAAGTCCCTATAAGAACATTATTAAACAATATGTTTAACATCATATCTTTGCAATTACCATAAAATATATTTAAATTATTTTCTGTTATCTGTTTCATTCATTCAAAGTCCAGAATTTTGATCAGTAGCCATCAACGCCTCAAACTGAACTATTAATACAGACTGCTTATGTGCAAAAGCTCTCATGTGACCATGTTTCATTTTAACACTTCTGGTCCAACACTTTGCCACTCAGATGACATTTGAGCTCCCATCTAAACAACCAACTATGCTGAGGGGTTTTAATATGCATTGCTCTCATGACTTTAAGGATTGGAAAGTCTTTATAAATGTTTTAATGGATGATCCTGTTTTGCTACTGGACTTTTTTAAAGTAATACAGTGGACTGCATCTTCCAATTGTTCACCAAAATAAAGTGACTCGTGCCAGTCAGGTTTTATACTGCTGCTTCAGGACAAGGTTGATTTAATCATTGGCATTGAGTGATAAAATCTTGAGATTGTTCCACACTCTTTTTACTTCTGTAGAAAATATAAGGAGCTATCGAGAATTTCTTTTTAATTAGTGTAGCCATTTATGCGGTTGCCAACGATCATTCTTCATTTTAACAGCTGGCTCTGAATCAAGGCCTATATCAAAAAAAAAAAAACAAAGACAAATACTTAATGTTAAAGATTTAAAAAGTAACTGAATCGAACCAAACAAAACTGAGATTGCAAAGTAGAAAAAGGTATGGGACAAACCTAGATGAAGCTGTTTGCCTTGTATTGTTTCTCCTGTTCAGAACCTGATCAAATTGTACATTTTACCTGCACTGAGTAATGAGGATATAGTAGTTGTTTTTTTGCCAAGAATCATTACATTATTGACAGCATTGAAATTCTGAGGAGACATTGTTTTAAATTGCTGCCATACAGAGGAAAAGAATACAATGATTTGGACCAGATATTGCGTATGAATACAACATGGTGGTTGGACTTCCATGTATGATTCCAAATAATGACTTTTTGGGGGGGAACTTCCTCTTCGGTGCCTATGGCTATGGCTATAATGTGTGTATTATCGTTAATAAAAAAAATATCAGTAAGGATTGCATTAGTGTCACTGGCCATTTTTGTAGTCTGTTAGCAGTTTGTTGGCAACCAGCTTTCAAAATACACACTAATGCTCCAATATGTATGCACAGGACTAAATCAGAGGCATTTTATGTTGCCAAATAAAATGTTTGAAACTTCTGGGCATGTGTTTAACACAGACTTTATATCAGGAATTTATGCAAAAGGCCATTATAAAATCCCTTATATTTAAGGCCAACTGTGGGTGCAAAGAACCTAACTCACTTCTGTTTTTGGACTCATTCCTGCACTACTCTGATTACAGCTTAAACATCAGCTGTAACTACTGGCTAGAATTTTCATGTCTTTCACAGTTGATAATACATCAATCATTATGTGCTGACACTGAAGTGTTTTCCTGTTAAATTTGATTTCAAACTGGTAGGTTCAGTGAAGAAAAGCACCATGTCTTTCCTGCTCTATTCTTACCAGTACTGATGCTAATCTTACAAGGAAGAGGAACTTTTGTTTCACCTATGTGGAAGTTTATCATGTACTCAAGGCTGTTTGAATTGGTTCTATTTGAAAAATTAATTGCAGGTTAAACGCACTAACAGTTTAAAAGAAGACTAAACAAGTTATTTTGCTGGAGGCTACAGATTAGAAGTTATTCAGACAGCCAGGCGCCTCAAGTCCTCTGGATGATGTAAAATGTTGGAACATTTAGTTGTCTGATTGAAATGTAGCTACATAAAAACTGCTTGACTAGAACTGATGTTTGGTTTACTTAATAACATTTATTTTGTACTCTAATCAAGCACACACATATTACATTTGCATCTTAATGTGTAAAAACACTTAAACTGTTTTGAGTCTTCTTCATGTTGCTAACCCTGAGTCACAGCAAATTTATTACTGAGCTATTTTTGTGTCTGTGTAGACAAGGGTCAAACAACATCCTCTGCAGGAACCAGGCAGCTATGAGAAAATGTTAAGTCAAGTCTAGACCTAAGTTTTGTGGTTTCACTCCTCCCTTTTCTTCTGAACTCTCAGCTTATTAAACATTCCTTTAATTTCTTTTGTATCCTCTCCCAGTGATTCTCGTGTTTCCTTGTTAACTGGTCTCCAGCAGCTGGTCTAAAATGTCACCCACCTCAGTCATTTGAGAAGTGACATCCGAGTCTTATATTCAGGGCCAGGGCCTCTGCAGGGAAGTGAAACACGCTGCTGCCAACTCCACTTAGGTGACATAATCCCTCCATAAACTGTCTTTAACAGGCCTTACATTTACATGTGAAGATCTGTCATTGCGTTTATGGTAAGATTATGTTGAGGTACTCGCTCACACCTTAAGATATAAAGTTGTTTTTGAATATGTTTGTGGATTTAGTCATTTATTCTCTGAAATACGTGTGATGGCTTTATTTTTTTAAACTCATGTTGAGCCTTCTACAGTCCACAGTTCCATCACTTCGCATTTATTGGTCTCTCTCAGGTAATGCACCAAACACTTGGGTTGTAATAGTGGACAAAAGTCACTGTTTAGTCCAAATTGTATTAAGTACAAATAGGAAAAAAGAATCATTCAATTATTTTAGTCTACTTAAACAAGCAGTGGGTAAATGTTTCTGTCTAGTGTCATTTAAGATTACCTGTGTTTGTTGCTAAAACTGTTGTGTATTTTAAAACAAACAAAAAGAATAAAACAGAATGAAGCAAAATAAGACGCAAAACATAAATTACCCTCATGGCTTTAGCAGTGAATACAAACAACGCACTAAATCTGTAATCAAATCATTAGCCCAGGGGGATATTATGCACCTCTTTAATGTACGATATTATAAAAAAAATCCAAGCAGCAACCACTATTGTTAAAGGGGTCATGAAGTCAACTTTAGAGTTTAATGCCTTTTAGCACATATTTGCCACACTTAAAGTCCCCTGAATCAAAACTTCAAAAGTATATTTTTGGGAAGTTTCTCCTTTGTTAGATACATAGCAGCTAAATGTCCTGTTAAAAAAAAATAATAAAAAAAAATGTATGATGTCAATAAGGCCTGTGCAAACAACGTTGCAAGAAAGCAGGCCTTTAAATGAAGGAGGCTTTCAGCTGGAGGCAAGACTTTATGTTTCTGTTTTCGTAGTAATTTTGTTTCAAACCAAGTATCCTAATAATAGAACTTAAGCACAGTCTCTTTAGAACTGGCTGTTATTTAATAAGCCTTACTCATCTACCTTTCCAAAAACAATGATATTGTAATGAATACAAATGAATGTATTGTTTCATGTAAATGAAGATTGTACATAAAGCTGAACATGCTCGGAGTTTGAATATTCATACTAAACAATAGACTATTTTAAAAATGACTTTTATGTTTAGTTTTGTCTTTTATTTATTTCAAATATTCAATCTTCACTATTTCTTTAAAATCAGCAACATTTAAAGCAATCTTCTTTAGTCAAGAATACAAATGTTAATTTATTGCCTGCTCCTCTCTGTTCCTCACTCAACTTTTTAATTATTGGAGAAGTGATCTCAGCTGATGAAGTCTTCTTTTCACTCTGCCTTAGCTTTCCACCATTTCTTCTCTCGTGTCTCACGCTGTATTTACCAATTTGTATCCTCTTTGTATTTTTGCATTCCCTCACACTGTAAAGGGTTTGTTTGGTGGGTTGGCATCACGTGTGCCCATTGTACAGAAAAAGCAGCTCCTTAAAAAATGTACAATTGTTGAAAAGACTAAAAAGCTGTGCTGTCTTAAAGAAAAACACAGAGAAAAAAATCATTTCAACCAGTGATTAGAGTTCAGCCATTGTGGACTAAGATCCTGGACCCTGGACCCAATTTGACTACTGTTCTCTATTTGAGAAAATACTGGTATTCAGAACAATGAGCTCTGGGCAGAGGAGACTCCAAATTTTTCAGCCATTAAAGCATCTTTCCTTTATTCTCTTTTTTACTGGTTTAACTAAGAGCCCCATGAGGCAGAATTTTTATACTATGTGTTATAAGATGTCTGGTAAACATTCAGAGTTGATGGTGTGTGAGACCCCTGTCAAACATCTTTTTTTTTAACTCATTTTTTATTGGATTTTGTTTTTGTAACAGTTACAGTATCAGGGCATAACAAAATCCATCTCATTTGTCAATCCTCCTTACATCAATGTCCTTAATGTCCAGTGAGAGTGGTGGTGTCCTCTTCAGTCTTCCTGAAAACAGTCAATTTTTCCCACTTTTCCACAAATTGTTATTCCTGTAATCTTAACTTGTGTGTGAGTTTCTCCATTACATATATTTCCTCAACAGTGCACACCCACTGCTCCCCAGTTGGTGGTTCCACTTTGAACCACAATCTGGTGATTACTTTTTTACTTGCTGATAATAGTATTTTAACAAGATATTCATCCTTTTTTGTGTTATATCATGTGACAAATTCCCCAAATACAAGATCTTACATGTTTTGGGTATCTGATATCGTAATATTTTTTGCAGATTTTTCCATATTTCTTCCCAATACCCTTTTAGATTTGGGCATGACCAGAATATGTGTGAGTGGTCTGCATCAACATGTTGACATGATCTCCAGCACAGCTGCTGTGTAGATACCAATCTTCTCCTAATCTTTGGAGTTATAAAAAATCTAACAATATTTTTCCAATTAAACTCTTTCCAAATTCTGGAGCTTGTGGCTGTGCACTGCGATTTACACATAATAAACCATTCCTCTTCTGTTATTTGTTCTTCATCTCTTTTCCCCTTTTCCCTTTAATATACAGTGGGTAAGAGTCCCTGGATGATATTAAACTTTTATATAAAAGTGAAATTACTCTACTCTTTTTCTTCTCATAGGCTCTCCGAAATACCCCAACAATTACATTATCAGTGTTGGTTTTTATCTCCTTCGCATAATAATCCTTAAGTTGTAAATAACAATATCGTTCATTTTCATCTAGTCCAAATTTGTCCCTTAACTTCTCAAAACTCTGCAGCTTACCCTGTTCCACTATTGTGCATATTGCTGTTATTACCTTGTTTACCCATTGCTTAAAACCTTTATCAATTGTCCCTGGTATAAACCTGGAATCAAACGCAAACCAACTCAACATCCCAATCTCTTTCTCCAAATTATACCTTTCAACTACTGTATTCCATATTTCAACTGTGGTTTTGGTTATTATATCCAGCTGGCTACCTACGTTTTTTTGCAGTTCTTTGTATGCTATTAAGTTTCGTACCTCCATGTCTGTCATACCAAGTTCTATAGTTTTCCATCTCGCAACAAATTCATCATTGCACCAATATATCAGAGGTTTGTTTTGTGCTGCATAGAAATATTCTTCAAGACTTGGTAAGGCCAGACCGCCCTTCTCTTTAGGGAGCTAAAGGGTTGTGAACCGGTTCCTAGGTTTCTTTCCTCCCCATATAAATCTTGATATCCATTTATCCCATTCTATGAACTATTTATGTGAAATTATCACAGGCAAAGATTGAAACAAATATAGAAGTCTCGGTCGAACATTCATTTTAATTGTCTCTATTCTTGAGCTGAAGTCCAAACAAATAGCTGACCATCTCTCCAAGTCCCTCCTAATTTCTTGGTTTATTTTGGTATAATTTGAATAATATAGCTTATCTATTCCTTTTGTGATGTTGACACCCAAGTGTTTGATTGATTTAGCATTCCATTTGAGCTTGTATCTATCTTTAATCTCTTGCGATGGGAATAATTTATTGCCAAAATCTGTGTTTTGACATTGATTCTATAACCTGAATATTCTCCATAGTATTCTAACAATCCCATTGTTTTGAGGAAGCTTTCATTGGGACACTTTAAAAAGAACAATATGTCATCAGTAAATAATCCTATTTTATGTTTCTCCCCTCCTATCTTCACCCCTTTCACTTCTTCCCCTTGTCTAATCATTTGTGCTAACGGCTTGGTAAACAGTGCAAAAAGATTTGGAGAGAGGCCACATCCTTGTCTAGTCCCCCTTTCTAAACTAAAAGGTTTTGTCAAGCTGCCATTTATTTTAATCCTTGCCTTTGGCTCCTGATACATTGATCTAATACAATTGACAGATTGTTCATTGAATCCAAATTTTTCCAATACCCTGTAAATCCCAATCGACACCATTGAAAGCCTTTTCAGCATCTATGCTTACCAAAATTGCACTTTCCCCCTCCTTTTGAATGTTTTCTATAACATGTAAACTCCTTCTAATACTATCTTGTGTTTGCCTTTCTTTGATAAACCCACATTGGTCCTCATCGATCAGATCCTGCATGAATATCTCTAATCTCTTAGCTATAATGGAAGTGTAAAGTTTGTAGTCCACATTCAAAAGACATATAGGTCTATAATTACCACAACATTCTTTATCTTTCCCATCCTTTGGAATTATGGAGATGATAGTTTCATTCCATGAGGGAGGGATCCTACCTGACCTGAGAGTATAGTTGAATGAGTTTTGAAGTTGTGGGATTAACTCCTCTTTAAAAGTTTTATAAAATGAGACCCCAAACCCATCAGCTCCGGTCGATTTCCCTAACTTTGCCTGACTAATTGATTTTTCGATCTCCTCTATTGTTATTTCTGAAGTCAACATCTCATTCTGTTTTGTGGATATTGCTGGTAGGTCTAATCTGTCTAAGAACTCTGTCAAATGCTCTCCGCCTACTGACATAGGCTGTGAGTATAACTTCCTATAATACTCCTCAAAAACATTTTCTATTTCTTCTGCTTCATATAAAATTTTATCAGTTGCAGGATCCCTTATTTTATGTATATTAGACAATGCTTGCTGTTTCCTTATACGTCTGGCTATATTTTTAGTGGCTTTAGGTCCTCCCTCATAGTATGTTTTTTTACTAAACCTTGCTTTCCTCTCCACCTTTTCTAACAGTATATCATCTATCTTTTTCCTAACAGCCTTGATCTGATCCAGTATACCTGGATTTTTTGAGTGCTTATGTTGCTGTTCCAATTCTTTTAATTTTCAGATCTGTTTCAGGTATGCCTCTAACCTGACTTATTTTTCAAAAGCTGTATGCGAGATCAGTCTCCCTCTCATTTCAGAGCATCTGTTAAGAGACATTCTTTTATTTTGATGTACTCTGTTTATGAGATGAGACTGTGCTGTAATGGGATGCAGTATTTTTGTTTGGCCACTGTGAGGCGCACGTCAAAATGCAGGAGCTATGTATTATACCTGTTTGACCTTTTATTGTTGTTCTCTCTTCCTCCGTCTGACGTGAAGCAACACGAGGTCGAGCCGTTCACTAAAAATAAATATGCCAGAAAAGGCTGAAGAGCATAACTGCTTCCATCAAGTTATTTCTCGAGTTCAACGCTGCTGAAGCTGTAAAGCTCAACAGGTTATGGGCCCAGGAGCAACTCGGAGAATAGTGCTGGTAAAGGTAAAAGACGGGCAGTGTGCTAATGGCTAACAGAGCATCATGGAGTCGCGTGGAGCAAGTAGGCTGCCCCGACTCATGTTTGACAGAGACGAAACCAAGTATGAACTGTGGGAGACGAAAGTGCTTGGACACTTACATTTATTAGGATTAAAAAATACGGTTCTGAAAGAACCCAACGGCCAGGATGAGATCGCAGCAGTTGAAAAGAAGAACGCGGATGCGTATGCAGAGTTAATACAACTTCTGGATGATAAGAGCCTCTCCCTCATAATGAGAGACGCAACAGACAATGCAAGAAAAGCACTAAAATTGTTAAGGGAATACTACGCCGGGAAGGGGAAGCCCCGTATCATCAACCTGTACACCATGCTGACATCGCTTCAGAAGCTGAGCAGCGAGACCATAACGGACTACATCATAAGGGCAGAGACCGCCATTACGGCGCTGCGAAATGCTGGTGAGACACTGGGAGATGGTCTGCTGCTATGGTCTTGAAGGGACTACCTGAAAGCTTTAAGCCATTTGCAATACATGTGGCACATAATGAAGACAATATAACATTTGCAGAATTCAAAACAAAGCTGCATAGTTTTTGAAGACACAAAAGCTAACCACAACAGAGTCTAGTGACAATGTGATGAAAACTGTGGCGAGGACTGGGCGGAGGCCTGCCAAGTCAAACGCACAAAACAGGAGCAATGAAGATGCAGACATTGTGTGCTTCAAATGTGGCATGAAAGGTCACCGAGCTAAAGCTTGTCGACGGAGAATATGGTGCAGCCACTGTAAGAGTGACACCCACAATGATGCCACCTGGTAGGCGTAAAGAAAAACAAGATGGCGCGAAAAAGGTCACAGGTGAGAGCGGCAACAGATGGGGAACGGCAGCAGCGGATTATGTCTTCAGGGTCAAAGACACAGACATCAGGATTCAGCAGCAACCAGCACGTAGCATCAAGGAGAAGGGCCTAATGGTTGACACTGGAGCTACGTCCCACATCGTTACCGACATAACCAAGTTCAAAAGTTTTGACGACACGTTCAAGCCAGAGACGCACTGTGTAGAGCTGGCAGATGGCACCCAGTGCAGCGGTGTTGCTCAGCGCAAGGGGAATGCAGAAGTGTTCCTGGTGGACAGTACAGGACAACGACACAAGGTAATGCTGAGGGATGCGTTGTTTATACCATCCTTCCCCCAGGACATCTTTTCAGTGAGGTCGGCCACTGCTTCTGGAGCAACGGTCACATTTAAACAAGGACAAGACATGTTGACACATAAAGACGGTACCAGATTTAACATTCATGTGTACGGTAAACTATATTACTTACACGCTGAAATTGAGGATAGTGATAAGTGTAACACTTGCCACGACATGCAGACATGGCATGAAATATTGGGCCACTGCAACTTTGAGGACGTGCTAAGGTTACAAAATGTGGTTAGTGGCATGCAAAGGGGAAAGCTACTAAGCCTGATAAAAATTGTGAGGTGTGTATTCAGGGAAAGTTTATTCAGACTCGAAGTAGAGACCCTGATTCAAGAGCACAGGCCCCATTACAAATGGTACACACAGATCTAGCAGGTCCAATAGCAAATGAATCTATTGATGGGTACAAATATGTACAGTCATTCACTGATGACTATTCAAATGCAGTGTTTGTATACTTTCTTAAGACAAAGGGTGACACAGTGCAGGCAACTGAAAAGTTCCTAGCAGATACTACTCCTTATGGAAAGGTAAAGTGCATCAGGTCAGACAATGGCACAGAGTTTATGTGCAAAGACTTCCAGACTTTGTTAAGGAAAAATGGTATCAAGCATGAGACAACCGCTCCATACTCACCTCACCAGAACGGTACCGCATAGAGGGGCTGGCGTACTCTTTTTGAAATGGGCAGATGTATGCTAATTGAAGGTCAGTTACCAAAATGTCTTTGGAACTATGCTGTCCAAATGGCAGCCATAGTACGTAACAGATGTTTCAATAAACGAACAGGGAAAACCCCATACCAGATGTTAACAGGTAAAAGGCCGAATATGTCCAAAATGCAGAAATTTTGATCTGTATGTTACACATACAAACATAACAAGGGAAAACTTGACTCCAGGTGTGATCAGGGATTTTTTTGTGGGATACGACAAAAACAGCCCTGCTTATTTGGTCTACCACCCTGACACTGAGAAGATCCAAAAACACAGACTTGTTAAATTTGTGAACAAGGTAAATGTGGAAAAACAAACACAGACAGTTGAGACAGAACTTAATGATGATGAAGTGAGTCATCCCATGGCTGACATAGTCACACAGGAAGTCTATGAGAGCACTGAGAAGCCTCAGGAGGCAAAGGTGAAAAACAATAACGCACAAGATGATACATCTGATAAATGTGACAAAGAAAAATCAAGTGAGACAAGTAATGACTCTGCCAGTGGGAGGTATCCTGCCAGAGAAAGGAGAAAACCAAGTCATTTGAAGGATTTTGTAACTGAAGACAGCGACAGTGATGGGATACATATTACCATCGATTACTGTTACAGAGCCATGTGTGGTGTTCCACATACATTTAAAGAAGCTATGGAATCAGCTAACTCAAGACAATGGATTAAAGCAATGGATGAAGAAATCCAGTCACTAAAAGAAAACAACACATTTACTCTGACTACCCTGCCAAAGGGCAAGAAAACAGTGGGGGGTAAATGGGTTTATTCTGTTAAGAGTGACATTGAAGGCAAAGACAAGTACAAAGCAAGGTTTGTAGCAAAGGGTTACAGCCAGAAGATGGGGATTGATTATGGTGAAACGTTCTCCCCAACAGCAAACTTAACGAGTGTTAGAGTATTATTACAAAAGGCAGCGCAGGAAAACCTTTTAATTCATCAAATGGATGTAAAAAACGCTTATTTACACGCTCCCATTGATTATGAGATCTACACAGATCAACCAGAAGGTTATGAAGAAGGGGAAGATTTAGTGTGCAAGCTGGAAAAATCTTTGTACGGCTTAAAACAATCAGGCAGAAACTGGAATAGAGTTTTACACGACTGTCTAACTGAAAATTACTTTACACAAAACCCAGCAGATAACTGTGTCTATTCCAAGGAAACAAAACAAGGAAAGGTGATAATGATAATCTGGGTGGATGATTTGATAATTGCTACTAGCAATGAAAAAATCATGATGAGTGTAAAAGAGATGCTTTCAGAAAGGTTTAAGATTAAAGATTTAGGGAGGCTTAAGCATTTTCTCGGTATAAGTTTCACTCAGTCTGATGGATGTGTGAGGATGTCGCAGGAAACCTATGTCAACAAAATATTGGAAAGGTTTAACATGCAAAACTGTAAACCCAGGGAAACTCCTTGTGACCAAAAACTGTGTTACACAGAAGGTGCTGCAAAGATGTGTAATGTAAAAATGTACAGAGAGGCTGTGGGCAGCCTCATATATTTAACAACATGTACACGTCCAGACTTAAGTTTTGTGGTAAGCAAGCTATCACAATACCTTTTTGAACCAACAGAAGAACAGTGGGTAACTGTGAAGCATGTTTTCAGGTACCTCAAAGGCACTGCAGACAGAGATTTGTGTTTCAGAAAAGACAGCAGTAAAGATTTGGGACTAGTAGCCTATAGTGATGCAGATTGGGCGTCTGATACCACTGACAGACGTAGCACTACTGGTTACTGTATAAGCTTAAGTGAGAACAGTTCTTTAGTTTCATGGAAAACTAAGAAACAACCTACAATTGCACTCTCCACATGTGAGGCAGAATACATGGCTCTGGCCTCTACTCTGCAAGAATGCATATACTTGGAACAGTTATTGGAAGATATTGATGAGTATAAATACACACAAACAGTAGTGTATGAGGATAACCAGGGAACGATTGCCCTTGCCAGAAACCCAGTAAGCAGACAGAGATGCAAACACGTGGACATAAAATATCATTTTATAAGGTCCATGGTAAACGAGGGGAAAGTGACTCTGGTATATTGCACTAGTGAAGAAATGGTCACAGATGTTATGACTAAACCTGTCACAAAATCAAAACTGAAAAAGTTTGCAAGTATTATGTTCGGTGTTTGAAAGAGTGGAAGAGATCCATATCCATATTGTGTGTAACTTTTGTTTGGATTCACACAACCAGAGTACAAGTGGGGGTGTTAAGAGACATTCTTTTATTTTGATGTTCTCTGTTTATGAGATGAGACTGTGCTGTAATGGGATGCAGTATTTTTGTTTGGCCACTGTGAGGCGCACGTCGAAATGCAGGAGCTATGTATTATACCTGTTTGACCTTTTGTTGTTGTTCTCTCTTCCTCCGTCCGACCTGAAGCAACACGAGGTCGAGCCGTTCACTAAAAATAAATATGCCAGAAAAGGCAGAAGAGCATAACTGCTTCCATCAAGTTATTTCTCGAGTTCAACGCTGCTGAAGCTGTAAAGCTCAACAGCATCCCATTAAATAGTTGGGTCAGCTTCACCATTGTCATTTTCCTTCCTGTATCTTCAATCAATCCAATATTGTTCAGTATACCTTCGTTAAGTCGCCACACAGTGTTCTTCCTCTTATTACTCAAATTAACTTTGTTCTTCCTCTTATTACTCAAATTAACTTTTAAATAATTAGAACATAGTCAATCCAGGAGTATATTGCATGAGGAACTGAGTAGTGGGAATAATCCCGATCAAGCGGGTGAAGTTCTCTCCATACATCCAATATATCCATTTCTGACATCATTGTATTCATATATCTACTAATTTGCTTTTTACTTCCTTTTGTACTTGTTGTATCCAACTTATAGTTTAGTACCACGTTAAAATCCCCACCGCATATCAACGTCCCCTCTGTCTCTGAGTTTATGAGATCAGATATTCTCTCCATACATCCAATATGTATATATATTGAAGAGTGTAACCAGTTGATCTTCTAATTTCCCTTTTACCATAATATATCTTCCCTCTTCATCACTTACTTCTTTAATCAGTTCAAGTTTCAGCTTGTTAGACACCAGTATCGCCACTCCTCTCTTGTGATTTTTCCCAAATGAACTGTTAAATCCTGTCAAACATCTTTGAGTGACTCATCAGATTTCATGTGAACAGTGAACAGCAGGTGCAGCAGTTATTGAACGTAATCCCTGTTCGTGTATGCCAGTAAGTGGCGAGGACCATGGCCTGACTCATATGTGCGTATGAGACATTGTGATGACTCCAGAGCACTTAAACCAATACTTGATGCTGGGGTCCTCAACTTTTGCATGTGAGTGCGTTGCAGTTGAAATGTACAGTATAGGCCAGCAGCTTGATAATGTATTTGACCTTCTCTGCCTTTATACCCAGAGGCCGTAAAACAGGAGGGATGAGTTGTTGAGCCCTTGTTTTCTTTTCCTAACACCAGTGGTTGACACACAGCTTATCCACAGTGGCATCTGTACCATCACTATTTTGAATGAATATTTTGAAACCACTGTATTGCTAACAAACATCAAGCAACTCAAATTCATGTCCCTATCAGAGAGACCATCTAGCTTAAAGTCCTTACCCATTTGTATGGATATATTTGGCATTGTTAATACCCAGTAGCATATGAATAGGCAGATACAGATAAACCCTGTGCATTAACTCCTAAAGCTGAGGCTTACACGTGCATACTTTTACGTAAAAAAATCAGTCAATTGAGACTCTCAATTTTCCTCTAACTCTGCAACAAAGGGATTTTTTGAGATTTTGCATGAACTTAAAATATATTTGCTTAAAACTGGGTATAGTAAGATTGGAAATAGGATGTGAAATGTTATGCAATGATTTCTTAAACCATTTACAAGACCAGCGTGTCATTGTAGTTCTTTGGTTATTTACACCCTGTCAACCATCTTTATCCAGTGATTATAACAGCAGCAGCAGGTGTGAGGGTCAGCCACAGGTGACTGCCTTCTGCTGTGGGTGTTAAGCTCTGTGACAGCAGGTCATGACCTTTGCAGTTGGTTATTCTTCCGTCAGTACCATGACACTAGTTTGTTAACCACAGGGCAAGTTTTAGCATCTCGCTGACATCTGATAAACATTTCTCATATCCAGCTATGGTGTAAGACAGATTGTAGAGCAATGTGACCATGACAAGTAAAATCTTGTGCATCATCTAACTTTCCAGAACATAATTATGTTGAAATACTGAGTCAGCATTTCAACATATTGTTCTCCCTAACCTCCATTTTGTTCTTTTTCTTCTTCTTTTTCTCATCACTGAGACTTTGCCCCCTTTCACAGGCTTCAAATTTGCACAGATTTTCACAGAAAAAATGGACATATGCAGCATGTTCTTGAGAAGTGCGCTTGTATTTTTCACAGGTTTAACAGTTATACTTTTTACAATAAAAAATAATTTCTGCATGTATTTTTACATTGAAATCAATGGGACGTTTCCGCAGCTCCGCTGAAAACTTCTGCAGCTTTGAAGCTCCACAGCTTGGGCATGCTTCCACCTACAGACTTCATTCATACCTTAAAAGCTGCACTGACTTCTCAGCCATTTTTACATATCTTCAGCTTTTTGCTGGCTTCTACATTTTTTTAAATATGAATTTTTAAGCAACACCAAGTTTTGAGGAAATCAATGGCCTTAGAGCGACTGTGACGTCATCTCAGAGCGGACAGACACGGGAGAATTCTCGCGGACTCAGCAGAATTATCCTGCTATAACTTCGTCAAAACGTCCTCCACAAACATAATTTCTGGATCAAAACGTCGCTATGTGGAGTGACCGGAAGTTTCAAAATAATACACAATGCATGGACTCTAACACGTAATGTTCAGAGAAAAAAAAATTGCGCAAATCAGAATGTTGAACAGAAGTCTTTTGTTTTTTCTCAAATTCTTAACTGTGATAGCTTAAAAAGACAAAAATACTTTGAATTTTTCACATTAAAATGAATTGGACATTTATGCAGTTCTGCTGAACCTGCTTCATCTTTCAAGCTTTACAGATTTGGTATACTAACGCCTACAGACTCCATTCTTGCTTTAACAAATGCATTTAAATCTCACTCATTTTACAGACGCATAATACATACATACGTATATATGCATCATTTTATACAGACATACACAGATCAACAGAAATATACCCATAATGAAATCTTCCTTTTCATTTATGCACATACTCTAATAAATACATAAATAAATAACATCACACAAACATACATGCACAAATGCATATATAGAATAATGAGCATAATTATTTATCCACACATATGCAAACATATATCCACAGAAATTTATCAATACTCCATGTTTTTCTTCATAATGCTCATTTTTGAACATTGTTAACTCTTCTGCTGATGTTTTACATTGACATAAATGGGAGATTTATACAGTCCTGCTAAAACTGCTTTAACTTCTGAGCTCTAAACATTTGGCATAGTTTCACCTACATACTGCATTTTTGCTTTAACACATCAATGTCACTCTCAGTCATTTTACAGATTCATACATACATACATATGCATCGTTTTATTCAGACATACACACATAAACAGAAATATACCCATAATGAAAGATACCTTTTCATTTACATATGCACATACTCTGATATATGCATAGATCCATCGTGCAAACATACATGCACAAATGCATATACTGTATAGACTAAAGACCATAATGATTTATTCACACATATGCACACATATGTACATGAACAGAAATGTATCCATTCTCTATTTCTTTCTTTAGGATGCTTATTTCAGAACATATTTAAAACTTCTGCTACTGATTACAGTCCTTGTCATTTAGGTCTTAACCATTTACCTCTTTTAACAATTGTCACTCCTTCAGGGTGGGCAAACATATCAGCAGCTTTATGCAATTTTGTTTCACGTTAATTCAGTTTTTAGCTTACTATCACAACTTTTAACATTTTTATTTCGCAGAGCCAGTTGTGAGCTTCGTTTTACTGTTTCCAACTGCTTATGTCACATTTTCAGCTTTATTTGCACTGGCTTTAGAAATTTCATTTCACAGTTCCAGCATTCAGACTCAGCATTCTCTAGTTGGGTATGCTTTTTAAAGGGCATCTTATTAAGAAAGTGCCTAAAACAAGGAACAATTTGTTATTATGTAATCTGATCTCGATTGCCAAATTCCTGGACATGTTTACAAGGAAAAATGTCTGTGTTGGTCCATGGCTGTGTAACAGTCCCATCATGTTGGTGGTGGTAAGTTTCCCATACAAGGGTTTATAACATGCTGTGTAAACGGGGATTTTTTTTAAATTAGAAAAAAATACTTTGTACTTTTAAATGATTGTACTTAACCATACACATAATATTCAAGTACTGTACAAATAAATCAGGAAACAAAGAATATAAGCAGTCTGCAAATAAAAAAGTCCGATACTGCAACTCAAATCATGTCTAATTTCTATCTTCTGCAGGGTTCTTTGACACTTCTAACATCAAATTCAATAATTCTTAAGACCTTTTGATTTGCAAAGTCAGATTCAAGAGAAAAAAAACAAAGAAAAAAAGTAATACCACTGCTAAAAACAGCAATCACAACAGCAGGTGTGGCGTATAATTTTCTCCTTTTATACAATACAATTATGACTTGTGGTGTATAATTTTCACATGTGTACTAAAATACCACTTTGTTCAAGTGAAACAGTTATTTATTTTACTTAATGTGACTAGATAGTGAGCCAAATAGTAATTTTGATAATGATGACTTTAATGATATCAGAGTGCATCACCTTTCGAAGAGAGAGATGGAGAAGTAGACATGATAGTAGACTTATGAATTAAAAACAGCTTATAATATTATTGTACAAGCTTAAAATCCTGATATAGTTTATGTTTTGCAATTTTAAATGAGGAGTGGTTTGATTAGGATAGTCCAAAACTAACTGTGGTGGAGTTAAGGTACACACAGAAGAAATTGTATTAAAATGCATTTTCGGTGAGTGAAGAATGAACAAAGTTTGGGGGAAAACATACTGTGAAATTTAAATATATATATATATATATGGGGCCTGTGACTTAGATTCCTATCTCTTCCTTCCCGTACTACACCCCTATATTTAAGTCACACAACACATAGATAATGTATGGGTTTGTAAGCAGTGCACAGGGCACACGCATCCTGTCTGAAAGCCCCAATAGTCTGGTTAAGTTAATTATCTAATTGTCATCCTCTTCATTTAACATATTAAACTGGATTGCAGTTTTATTGAAGTGAGCAGTTGTACTTGACCACTAGAAAACCCTATATCCTTTCATAAGGTGAAAGCACACTGTTGTGAATCCTTTAATATAGATTTAAGAGTCTTTTACAGCTGGAGTATTTGCCCTGGTTATACATGAAGTGGTCCAACAATCACCATGCTCTCACAAAGTACCTTGTCTTGTCTTTCATTACACTGAGTACAAACTATTTCTTTGTGTGAGGGACTACTGATGGCAGAGATGAGGTGTGTTTGTGCTCAGCTGGTGTTTCTGTCCCAGTACTTTTCCACTGAAGACCAAGCTGCATGTGTGTGTGTACGAGTGTGTTCAAGTGTACGTATGTGTGAAGAAAATGCATCTGCACACATTGTACCTTATCAGCCAACCAGATGGAAAACCACAAAAAAAGAGAAAGAAAGGATAATAGAACAATCCTTTGGTTAAGCCTGAACTGTTAAGGAGGAGCAGGATTTGGATGCAGGATTATCAAGTCACGCAGCGTTTAATGGGCATAAAGTTGGCCCTATTTCATAGCAGCAAGTCACGTGTATCTGTTAAGAGGGGATAGATCTGCCAACAATGGCACCTAAAAGTTTACTTGGTATGGCTCTCACTAAATCTGAAGCAGCAAAGCAGTGGTGTAGCTCAAAGAGGGCATGTGGCTTATTTAGTGACTTGTCCAAAGGCACTGGAACAAGTTCCGAGCCAAGGACGACTTTGAACATGAGCCTAAGTCAGAGTTCTTGATCAACTCCAAAGAACATATGCAGAGATGATGAGACAGTGATGACACATCACCGATACATGCATCATCAAAGTGTGAGTGGGTTGGCATCAGTTCTCAAATTTACTTCAGATGAATCATTCTCTGACTTAGTTTACTCATTTTGTAAAATGAGGGACTTTTCTTATTTCTGCGATTGTTCAGCCAACTATACTTGTAAGAAAACCTGAGACCTAAGGATTATTTTACTATGTAAGAAATACCTAACCTAACAAACTACATGGGCTATTCAGTACATTTCATTAGTCCATCTGGGAAAGAGCCCATAAAGTATCTGGGAATGGGCTGAACCTTTTAAAAGCTTATCTGACAGGTGAATGGACGATTGTTCTGTCAATCACATCCATGACAAGCCATTCAGATGATGTGGAAGGCATCACTAGTATTGCAATTTAAAAATAAATAATGAGCCACTTCACAACATACTGTCCCCAAAACATTTCATAAGTGGAGCAAAAATATTCTTTTTATGAAAAAATGCTTTTCGTGTTGTCATTTGTTTTTCATTTTATTGGAAATGTGGTCCAGATCAAATAAAACTACTACTAAAGATACAAACATCTAAACCTATTTTTGTATGAGCAGCCCATTCCTGTCGTTGCGATTGTAGCTCCAACCTCTTCCTGCCCGAAAGGACTCTGATTGGACTGTGCCGCTTTGGACTATACACAGTCAGTGTAGATTAGAGCTTGGTAAGATGGATCTGATTGATTCAGGTGGATTCAACTGCACCGCATTGTTAGAAAATCCCTGAAAATCTACCATTATTTATATTTCAACAAATACCCATTGTTTATTTTTTTATGTTTTGGATAAGGCAAGGCAAGAAAAGGCAAGGCAAGTTTGATTGTAGAGCACAGATCCTACACAA
Organism: Scarus forsteni; assembly: GCA_036419115.1. Lineage (NCBI taxonomy): Eukaryota > Metazoa > Chordata > Actinopteri > Labriformes > Labridae > Scarus > Scarus forsteni. The sequence goes on from JAZDUH010000471.1 coordinate 5,954,870, forward strand.
GGTAACTCAAAGTGCAAATTATTGCTGAAAATAAGCTCTGTGGTGACAGAAAAGTTTATTTCATTACACGACAGTCATCACAAATACATGCTACATTCATATTTTGGTTGAGGAAAAAAAAACTTCAATCTCGAAAACATGGTTAACAGCTATGATGAAGAAAATGTTAAATTGTTACTCTATTGCCTTGGTATGTCAATTGTTTCCAAGGTGAATCAAGTGTCTAGGAATCCAAACTGTCTGAAGCGTAGTAGCTACACCCCCAATGTCCTTTCCCTATCAACAGCCCTCCTAACACCTTAAGCTCCGATGGACCCCACCAATCCAGGTATCTTTGATCAAAGAACTTTGTATGCATACTGGCAAAGAAAATAAAATATGTTTTTCTGTCTGCTATTGTTTTACCATGTCGGATCAGAAAACACTCAGTGCCCCTCTTACTATTTGGTGTAATGTCCCATTGTTTCTCACTGTACATAATCCCTGCTCTTCTTTCAGTCGGGGTCAGCTCTCAGCATAGACCTGCACTCTATTCGTGGGTTCACCAGCTTGCCAGCATGCTCTCACCCCACCACAACAAACCCTAAAGTGGATCCTGAGGATTTTTCATCAACAGCTTCAAATGGTGTAACTTTCTTCCATGCGACAGGCAGTTTTATACTTCTACACCTTTGTGTTGTTAATAATTCTGAAAATCCCAAAACAAGCCACTGAAGTGTTAAGGCAGAGTACCGGTGGTCTATTAGCGTGGGTAAAAGATGTAATCCAATTTAAACAAGCTTAAGGACAAAGATGAATATAACAGTGTCACGTGGTGAAAAAAACTGTGCTCTCCTGCCCAGTGTGGCTCTCACTCATTATTGGCAACTTAATGAAGGCAGTGTCTCCCACTTTTTTCCAGCACTAGAATATCACACAAGCTTTCAAATGTACAAATGGAAAACACACCGCTCTTTGACGTTTTACTCAAATATTGAGTAAAAATATTTCAACAAATTCTAAGCTATGTATTTAATAACATATTATTGAATTGAGGTTCTCAGGATATCAAACTTTTCAGGTTTGGTTCTTGTACAAAATACAAAGCCTGTGGGATCGGGGTAGTGAGCCAGGATCAGAGCAGAGATGGTACACTGAATGCAGAGGTGTTGACAACGCTGAGACCTGTCAACCAACCAGAGCAGACTGGGCCAACAGGGGGGAAGGAGCCTATAGGAGGCAGCAAGTTCCAGCAGAGTGTCTAAGGCAGGGAAAGAATAAAGCTGGATTTGGGACACTCTGAATACGAAACCTTGGCGTTTTTGTATAACATAAGGGATTGTAAACATATCCTATCAGTAGTTGAATGGTTTTGATTATGTCTTCAGCTTTTTATAAATAGTTTTCTTTTTCCTTTCATCTCAGACACGTATTTTTCCCTTACCTTGACATGCTTTGACAGAAACTTCTGCCTTCTTATAAACTGTCAATAGATGGTAGGTGTGATGCATCATATCAGTTGGTGTTAGACAAACAAGATCAATAATAGAAAAGGCAACACAGGAAAACTACAAATCTTCTATAATGGACCACTGTAACATGGAAAACCATTTGATGTACTGGGATAAAGCCAGAGTCATCCGCACCAAAGGTAATAAGCACCAGGGAAGCAATTGAAACTAGAAAAGCACTTGGAGAGCACAGACCTCCGCCGGCACCACAGTCCTCTCCCATTTTGTGATTTTTACCATAACTATTAGTCCTACCTTTATTTCATGTAAATATTTAGATTCCTTGATCATGAAAACATACCATTAGCAATTGGATTCATAATGATATCAATTTTAGTTCAGTAGTTATTCACGAAAATCTCATTTTTCGTCATGGCGGATCCAGACGGTGATCCGGATCAACACCAAAATTGAATCACCATTTCCTTTTCCAGTTCTGAACATTTCCTGAAAATTTCATCCAAATCCATCTGTAACTTTTTGAGTTATTTTGTTCACAGACAGACAAACAAACAAACTCTCTGGAAAACATAACCTCCTTGGCGGAGGTAAATAGGAAATGGGGCATGGAGGCGATGAACAAGGATAAGGGGGAATACACGCTCACATATTTGGGAGGCGCGATTGTCCTGTCAAAAATAATTTACAGGGGGGTCTGAGATGAAAGAAAAAGAAACTATATTGTATCAGTATCAAGAAAGACTGACGACAGTTAAGAAAAAAAACTCCCCTCTTTGAATAGATAGAGTAAAGGTGTTTGCTAAGCTGGGCAGTAGTCATGTTTATATGGGCCTTACAAAAATGTCTGTCCCCAAACACAATCATGAATCTTCTGAGTTTTCTGCTGCCAGCCTCAAGTGGACACTTGGTTAAGTGCAGAGCTTCTGCTTTAACTTAATTCTTTAGCTTCAGATGTTGCTGCTTCACGATGAAACATATTGTTTTTCCCCATCAGCTGAAAAAAGGTTAGGGCATGGAATATTAATGCACAGACAGCCCATTATTATCAATTCACTATAATCCTGCCAAAGACCTAAGCAATACTTGAATATGTTGGCATTATCTATCAATCAATCTTTATTTGTATTGCACCAATTCATAACAAGTGTTATCTCAAGACACTTTACAACAGAGCAGGCTGAAGACTCTCTTCATTTTATGGATACACGTAAAAGCAGAGCTACATACTGTATTTAAAATACAAATATACATACAGTATATATACAAATGTATACATCCAACACCCTACATGAATCCATAAGGCCAATCATGAATACTTCCATCATGGCAGTAAGAAAAAACTTTCTGTTAAGCAGCAGGAATCTTGAATGTGGACCCCAGTCTCATGATTTATCTGTTGTGGTCAGATTTGTTTCTGCTGAAAACAAATTTATCAGAGGTTAGCCCTTGAGATACATCTCATTTTCAGCAGAGCGGAGACTGAAAGAAGTACTTACTTATACGTATGTTACAGCCCGGCTCGTCAAGGGGAAAGGGAAGCAACATAAGACCAGATCATCGTGATTTAGATGACATTTATTGTGAGAAATTAAATTGAAATAAGTACAAAGCAACGTGAGTCAACAGAAAAGGGCCGGAGAGTACTGTTCAAATCAACAACAAAATATAACCAAAGGAGTCTTATCTAAAATTAACGTTATCCAGCTTTGTTACAAATAAAGGTAAAATAAACCAGCTACCATTATCTAACCAAACAAAAATTACAAATGAACAGCACTCCTAACCTAATGAATCTAACAACATAAATTCTAAGGGTGAATGTGTATGAAAATTCCGGTCTAACCCTGACCCCAAATAACAGCGCACAACACAGAGCTCAATTGGAGCACAGCCTAACAGAGATCTCTAAGCACAAAATGATCTGTCGAGCGAAGGCGGTCCAGGTTCTTATACTGCCCCCATCTCCCCGATTGGCCAGCACTCCTGCTCTTCAGCCAATCAGCCGCCTCTCCTCCAGGACGCACCTACGGGGACGCACCAATCACGCAGCTGCACTCACACACACACTCATACTCAGACTCACAAAAGGGTTATTTTACACATAGGGGAGGGATGCGACCGCAGCCGTAACAACGTAATTATTTTATCATCAAGAAAATATTAATCATGTAAATTTCTCGTTATAACAAGCTCGCTTTCACAGCTGTGGCTATGGTTATTGTCCCATCTGCTTACATCACAGCCAGCAAGCGGCTCTGGGTGACGACGTAGTGGGAATCGAGTGGCGTCTCCTTTTTCAGCTGTGTTTTACCTCTTCACTGTAAAAACTACATCATTTGATTAAAACAAATATTAAATGGTTTTCTGTAAAATGTCCTATTCTCCAAAACATGTTGTGGGCCACTCAGACCTTACTCACCAGCTGGTTTGTGAGATTTTCTGACATAAAAACTATAACTTCATTCCATCACAGTGCATTGGGTCATTCCATCACAGTGCATTGGGTGTGTGTTACAGAGCAGTTGAAAGAAGAAAATTTTTCATTCTGTCTATTGTGTGACCACAGAAACGGGGTAGGGCAGGGTGTTCATATATGATAGAGCAAGCCCTCAGAACCGGCTTGTTCACTGACAACATTTAACCAGAAAACTATGCTTTTTAAGCTGAGCTGATCTACACAAAGACACACATGTACAGTTTGTATGTCACATACATCTCAACGTATATGATGACACACCTCTTCTTGAACTGTTAGAACTGACATGTTTGTTGATGGTACACTGCTGTGATAAGAGTCACTGCAGGCAGGACAAGAACATTTCCCAGCTCCTGTTTGTTCTTCAAACATGTTTTCTTCCTGTGTCTGACCTGTATGTGAAGGACGAAGTCCAGATTAAATGCACAAAATATTCAGATTTGTGTCTTTGCTTTTATATTAAACAACCATCCATTACTGCATTGTCAAACAAACACACACACACACACACACATATGTATGTATGTACATATGTATATATGTATGTATGTGTATACACACACAGACACACACACATATATATATATATATATATATATATATATATACATACACATATATATCTGTATATCTATCTATCTATATCTATATATCTATCTATCTATATCTATCTATCTATCTATTTATCTATCTATCTATATATATATATATATATATATATAGATAGATATATACATATATATATAAATGAATGTATGTATGTATGCATTTAAGCCACCAATGTCATGTTGCACAGTAAACATGACATTGGTGGCTTGACATCTCAAGCTCATTTCGGCGAAACCTACGGACTTGACTCGTTTTTCTTAAACTAACTGTCCTGACTTATTGTTTGCAGACTAATATTTTAATTTGTGAAGCCACACCGGACTTTGAACTTTGGTTAGCCCACCTCCTAGCGAGCTAGTTAGCTAGCCAGTAAGGTTTGTAGCAACCGTCAACTGTCAGCCTGAGCCGTCAGGAGCAGAGAAATGTTCTGTATCGACGTCTTTTCTGCAGTTCTCACATCAATAAGTGCGTCTCCTGACCTTGACCCAGACCAGGGGTCCATGTGAGGTTTGGAGGAAGAGGCAGACAGGGAGCTGGAGCAGAGCAGGTCAAATTGACTGAGGTCCCCTCCTTCACCTTCAGCGTGGGCGGAGTCAGAGTGGGTCTGTCCAGATCACCTGGTGTGAAGCGTCTCCTGACCTTGACCCAGACCAGGGGTCCATGTGAGGTTTGGAGGAAGAGGCAGACAGGGAGCTGGAGCAGAGCAGGTCAAAGTGACTGAGGTTCCCTCCTCCACCTTCAGTGTGGGCGGAGTCAGAGTGGGTCTGTCCAGATCATCTGGTGTGAAGGTAATATACCTATGGCTCCACTCACCTCTCCTTCCGGCAGCGTCAACTGCTCCGTCCTCATGGAAAAAGTCACTGAGCTGGAGCGACGCATCGCCACACTTTACACACTCCGTGAAGCAGAGCTGCAAATGGACACCATCATCATCCGTTCTACCTCACCGGTGTCCGAGTCATCCAGTACTGCCTCCGCTGCTATGGTAGACGAGAACGCCTCTCTTCCTCCGCCAGGTCCTACTGCTCCAGGAGGTACAGCTGCTGTCTCTGGTGACCCCCCGCCGAAATCTTCCAGCGACCCAACTTGGATCAGGCAGGGGGCTAAGCCAAAGTTCCTTGCTACTTCCACCCCTCGAGATTCTCCATGGTCCCTGGTTGCTCGCAGCGCAAGATCTAAGCAGCCCCCCCACTCACTCCATCACACGATCCTCCTGAATAGCAAGTTTGGCATCCTCACTCAGCAGGATTTCCCTTCCGTAAAGGACACATGTAAGATTCCGCATCTGATTTCCCCTCAGTCCACCAACCCATTGTTTCTTCAGACACCCTCCCGTCAGTGTCCTGCCCGCAGCAGGTCCCGCCGACTCTCCAATCCTAACTTCACACCTGCCCCAGTTGGCCCCCCAGCCTCACCACCCACCTACCCCTCTCCTCCTGTACTGTCACCACCAGTCAAAACTGACCCCTCTCCCCCTTCAGTGGTATCCCACCCCCGCCCTCTTTTCCCACCGACGACCTTATTAATCCATTCCATCCTGCTGTCCCGCTTAAAATCTCTTCCACACATCACAGACAACGCCCTCACCTGGCTGACATCATACCTCACTGACTGGAACCAGTTCATCTTCATAAACAACAGCTCCTCCCATACAGCTCCCCTGTGCCAGGGAGTCCCTCAGGGTTCGGTGCTTGGTCCTCTCCTCTTCATCCTCTACCTCCTCCCCCTTGGTCAGATTATTCATCACCATGGTCTCCATTTTCACTGTTACGCTGACGACATTCAACTGTACATATCCACCAAATCCATCAGCCCTCAGACTCATTCCACCCTCTCAAACTGCCTTTCTGACATAAACTCCTGGATGCAATCAAACTTTCTTCAACTCAACTGCACAAAATCCGACATACTCATTACTGGTCCCACTTCCATCACCTCTACAGCCAAAGACTTCTGCCTCTCTGTCAACAACTCCACCCTCTCACCCTCACTGCACTGCCGGAACCTCAGAGTCATCTTTGACAACAAACTCTCTTTCTCCCACCACGTCAAAGCAGTCACAAAAACAGCCTTCCATCACCTCAGGAATATTGCCCGCCTTCGCCCTTCTCTCTCCTTCTCTGCAGCTGAAACCCTCATTCACGCCCTCATCACATCACGCATCGACTACTGTAACAGCATCCTGTATGGCACAACCACAAATCTTCTCAACAAACTTCAATACTTCCAAAACTCCGCCGCACGCCTCCTCACCCGTACCCATTCTTGGGATCATATCACCCCTGTCCTTCAGAATCTTCACTGGCTCCCCATCATACCGCATCACATTCAAAATCCTCCTACTCACCCATAAAGCACTTCATAACCAGGCCCCTTCTTACCTTAGAGACATGCTCCATCCCTACACCCCCTCCTGTACCCTCCGCTCCTCAGACGCAAACCTCCTGACTGTCCCTCGGACCAAGCATCGAACCTGGGGGGACAGAGCCTTCTCTGTTGCTGCCCCTTCTCTTTGGAACTCCCACAACACATCCGGGACATCACAGACCTTACCCCCTTCAAGTCCAAATTAAAAACACACCTGTTTCGCACCGCCTTTAACTTATAATTCTCCAGTTTTATCTCATAAACAATATATACTTATTTTTATTTACTCATTTTTTTTTAACTGTTTTTCTGTCTTTTGTAGGCTCTCTTGTTGGCTCTGTATTCTCTTGTTACCTCGTTTTCTATGTATATTGTTTTTAATTTGTACTTTTATCCTTTTATCCTTGTAAAGCGTCTTTGAGTTTTTGAAAAGCGCTGTATAAATAAAATGTATTATTATTATTATTATTAAATTTGCAGCACGTCTTTTTTTAAGTTCCACACATCAGACCATTAAAAACTGTAGTTGATGGCATGATAGACTGCTTGTTTGTTTGCTTGTTTTACAACAGCCTGTTGACAAATGACAGAAAAAACAAGGAAAGCAAGTTAAAATAGTGAGAGAGCACAAACCTATGCCAAGCCTTATCTGATGTTTTTAGTCATGTCACTGAAAAAAAGTAAAAACTTGCGCTTTCTTCAGTCTTACAAATGTTTACAGTATTCATGGATCACCATTTAAACCACCATTTAAATCTTATTACTTCTTTCTCGTGCCATGACCAACATTAATTGCGTAATTTCAGTAAACCATGGATGACTTTTGATTATCTAGATCACAAACAGATGGAAGGACAGACAATCAAACAAATGGGCAAATGCCAGCAAAAACTTGGAAGAGTTCATTATTTATAGAGGAGGATTTGTTAGGAAACAGTCTTTAATTAAGGGGTGAATCCTCACATGATTAACCTGGTACACTAGATAGACAGTTTAATATAAACAGTATTTCACTAGTCTATCCTGACCATGGGTCACATAAGAGTTTTGGGAGGGCAGAAGCATTGAAAAAATATCGGTAAGGCCAAAGGATGTTTGTTTTGTCAGACATTCATTAGGACACTGTTAGCACACATTGCTGTTGGTAATCACAAGGTTGCAAGTTTGGACCCAGCGTCTGCTGTCACATGGTGATGTGTCCTTGGGCAACACATTCAACCCCAAGTTGCTCCCACTGCTGCTCAGTACGTCATATGTCTGAACCATCAGTGAGTGAATGTAAGAGTGGAGGGGTGGATTTGACTTATAGTATAAGACAGCTTTGTGTAGTCAAGGAGACCAGAAAAAAAAAGAAAGACGCTGTATAAGCTTAAAGGAAAATTCAGTTTCTACAGCTTTCACATTGTTTATAGAATGAAGTAGAACAATATACTCACCCAGAAGGCTTTCCTGATCCAAACAGTGCTTCGGGAGATATTTAGATCCAAAATCGAGCGGCGGACATCCGTATAATTGTAGCACATGGGGCATACGGCACTGCTCCTAAAACTGCATTAATAGTCCAAAAACTCATTCGTTTCACCAATATTTCATCACGGTCCGCTCGGGCTACTCTTCCATTACAGTCTGTGTCACTCCAAACATGTTGTGTGACTGTACTGACCTCTGAACTAAAGAAGAAGAGCGCTTGCTCCGCGCATGTGCAGTGCGGCTCATTGATTCAGGGGAAGACAGCCGGCTACACAATGACTTTCTTCTCCCAGTTTTGTGCAAAATGGACGAATATCTATCGGATGAAGATGTTGTGGAGGAGAACTTTGAATATGATGGGTGTCCTTACAGTTTTCGAGCCAGAGTTTACAGATGAGGAGCTCATCGAAAGGAGGACGCGGAGGCAGCTCTCCAGAGAGTACTGCGCAGGCACGGAGGCGAGCGTTCTTCTTCTTCAGTTCAGAGGTCGGCACAATTACAAAAACACATCTGGGGTGACACAGACTGTAATGGAGGAGTAGCGTGAGCGGACCATGATGAAATATTGATGAAACAAATGAGTTTTTGGACGATTAATGCAGTTTTAGGAGCGGCGCTGTATGCCCCGTGTGCTACCATTATACAGATGTCCGCCGCTCGATTTTGGATCTAAATATCTCCCGAAGCACTGTTTGGATCAGGAAAGCCTTCTGGGTGAGTATATTGTTCTACTTCATTCTATAAACAATGTGAAAGCTGTAGAAACCGAACTTATCCTTTAAGTCCATTTATCATCACGGGGCAATTTATTAAGTTAGCATGCTTGGCCCACTGTCATGGAGTAAAGTTCTCAACTACTTTCCCATGGAGAAATGCTTTTGGTGTTGTTCTTTGTTCTGCATATAATGCAAAAATTTTTTCCAAGTCTGATGACAGTGCTAATAAAGCAGGTAACATCCATGTGAATATTTGTATGAATCAGTGCTAATCCTGGATTTCCACATAGAGCGAACACACTGCACACAGAAGCACTGTGGTTTTGCTCCAATGAAAAGGCTGGCAACATTGCCCACTGGAAGCACCACTCCATGGCATGCAGCTGGAAGGGTAGGGCACAAGATCCCCTCAGTGTGAATTGGGATGTGACATCATAACAAAATATGTTATAAACTGAGAAAAGAATTAAACACTAAATCACTTTGCTTCTCTAAGGTCCATTTTTTGGTCTCAACCTCAGAGCTATGTGATTTGTAATACTTCTAGCATGGGTGAGTTCACAGTTTATCACAGTTTAGTGTATTTTGTTACTAACTAGTCACTATATTTTTATGGTTTATGCTAGATAAAGAAAAAACATTATTTCTGTCTTTTTATCCACGCTAATTAAATTTTTTATTAACTTTGAATGAATAAACGTACAAATTTAGACAGAAGAGACAGAATAGGACAAAGACATATGAAGGTCACAGAGAAAAGAAGGCTTCATTTGGGCAAAAAAGGAAAAAAAATAAAAGCAGAGTCTTCCCTGCATTTCTTATTTATGATAGATCGAGACTTGACATTAATCTTCATGTTTAATAGTATCAAGGGCAAGTTATGCCATAGATGTTCATACAGATACAGAAAAGTAAAATAAACTTACATTAAAAAAAAAACATTTTTCATGTGGATATACAAGTTACTTCTCTAAGCTTCATAACTTACAAAACTGTCTTCAGCAGTACTTAACAGATTTCCCTTTCCATTGAAGCTATATAGGCACCGACAACAGACAACAGACATCATGGCAACAGCTGAGTACACACATACATACACAATCCATATGTAAACAGAATGGGGACAAAGGACTGTAGATGCTGACAGACTTATATTTGCACAAAAACCAGTAATATTGCTGTACCTTGTCAGCCAGTATGGTTCGTTGGTGTCTCACCACCTTTGGTTGTCAACACCTGCATGTTGCATCTGAGGGGGCAGCAGCAGCACTGTGCTTGTGTTACAGTCATGAAGTTGCTCTCAGACTAGGGCTGCAGCTATCGCCTCTTTTTGTAATCAATTACTCTATCAAATTTTTGTTGAGTAATCGAGTAATCGGATAACAGCCACATTGCGCTCACTGCAAGGTTGTTTTTTTTTACATTGAATCACTACACATTATTATTATTAGTAACACACAAAACAAAAAAGCCAGGTCACTTAAATTAACAACTTATTTTTCTTATTTTGAACATTCTGAGCATAAATGGGATCTCAAAATCCAAATCCATACTTTTATTTTTACTCTGGGCCATATCTTGCCTTTTTCAGTATTTTTTTTTTTTTATTTTGGCTATTTTTATTATGTTGAAATGCTGGGTCAGCATTTCAACATATTGTTCTCCCTAAACTCCATTTGTTCTTCTTCTTCTTCTTCTTATTCCTTAAGATTTTGGCACCTTTCACAGGCTTCAAATTTGCACAGATTTTCACAGAAAAAAATTGACATATGCAGCATGTTCATGAGAAGTGCGCTTGTATTTTTCACAGGTTTAACAGTTATACTTTTTACAGTAAAAAATAATTTCTGCATGTATTTTTACATTGAAATCAATGGGACATTTCTGCAGGTCTGCTGAAAATGTCAGCAAATTTGAAGCTCCACAGATTGGGCATGCTTCCACCTACAGACTTCATTCATGCTTTAAAAGCTGCACTGACTTCTCAGCTATTCTTACATATCTTCAGCTTTTTGCTGGCATCTACGTTTTTTTAAATATGAATTTTTGAGCAACACCAAGTTTTGCGGTTTGCTCTGGACTGACTGCCTGTCACATGACAGATTAGACCGTAGCCCTCCTTCACACACACAAAAACTTCAGCAGAATCATCTTGTCATAACTTCGTCAAAACGTCCTCCACAGACATGATTTATGCATCAAAACGTCAACTCACTTCTCTTCTTACACGTGAAATCCGCTTCAAAGTTTAATCTGACATCGTTTTGTCTCAGTGAGCTTCAGCTTTTGCGGTATGCTGCAAAATCTTCTATCTGCAGTAATGCAGTTCTTTACCTCGGGACAGTCGAGTGCTTCACTTTGGAGCCCGTTTTTGACTCGCCACTATGTCAATATTTTCTACTTTATGGACATGAAACTTATACCCATGGCTTCAGCATGTTCTTGGGATGCTCACAGTGCAATCCCTTTTCTGATATCTACCACGGTTTTCGCACAGCGACCGTTCATTTACCCGGAAGTACCGAGCGTTATTACAGTGCTATATGAGACAAAGAGCATAAGTACCGTGCTTTCCATGAGTCAGCACATGTAACCCCGTGGTTGAAAGGCTAGAGCAGCTGACTGGGAGCGAGAGGCCCGGATTCAAATCCCGGTTGAGGCAGATGGATTTTTCTTTCCATCTAGTACAGATTCTTCATTACAGTAGCGTAATCATGCTTGTCTTAACACTCTCAGCCTTATTTTGGACGTATTACACTGACTGGCCACTTTATTAGGTACTTCTACAGATATCAACACATTTAACCATGTTACAAAACAGTAATTCATTTTCTGCTTTCTTTCGCAACTGCAAACAGTTTTTAGTTGCACTTTTCACTATCTGCTGCAGTCTTCTTCTGCGTCCCTCTCTTTTCTCTTCCTTCATGATTTTACAAGCCGCGCAGCAGCAGAGGTAGCAGGTGTGTTGTGCCACAGAAATGACCATTCCATGTCAAACACCTTACACTGTATAGTAGTCCGGATATATATTTTATATGTATGATTATATATTAAACAAGGCTTCGAGGCACACAATTTGCCTCAAGGATATTTTGTAATCGGATAATCGAGATTATTCGAGGAATTGTTTCAGCTCTATCTCAGACATTTTTTTTTACAAACCAAATGTGACCTGCTATCGGGGATGATTTATCCAGTTCTGAGATAATTTCATTTGTTGATAACAAGGCTGCAAGACTCAGGATGCCCTGGGCCCAGTTTGAGACAAGAGACAACAGCCGTAGTGACTAAGTAAATAAATCAAAGTCGAAATACATTTTGTGACCAATAACTGTATGACACATTTGACACAAAAGGATTTTGCAGGTATATGTGTGTTTTTGTAATAAGATTAAACTCAATGCACTGAAAATAAATCTGCCTTCATTCAGTCAGGATGTGAGATATGTCTATCCACACTGTTATTCACACTTATAATGAAAATATTCTGCACACTCAGTGATATGAAAGCAGGCTACATGACAACTGACTTTTAAAGCGGTGTGGCTCTAAAGCCCCAGTCACACACTCCCGTTTCTCATGGCGATTGTGCACGATTGTCATAATCCTGATAAAGCGTGCTTTGGTCGTGGTGCATGCGCTACTTGGTCTGGATCAGCATTGTATAGTCGTGGATGAACGGAGGGGAACGTAGAAGCGCCCCGACAGTTTTGAACTGTTCAAAACTGTCGTGGAGAATCGCCGCTCTCAGTATGACGGGATGGAAGCCTAATGCAGTCCTAAAGCGAGCGGTATTAGCCGGGCATGTATGGAGCTCAGTCGAGCTGATCGTGGCCCAATCGTGGCTCAATCTTGAAAGCTTTATGAGGACGACTAACAAGGATGTATCCGCTTGAGCCCCGACTGTGTCCCGTTCAAGACGGCGCAAGCGACGGGGCTCAGTCAAGGGCTTACGTGACACGAACTGAGCTCGAGCGGGGCTGACGTCCTGTCAGCGGGATGGAGTCCTCATCATATCGTTGTATTAACCTAACTGGAGCGGGATGAACGCCCCCCGAAGCGTTGTAGCTGCGCCACTGATGGTGTATTTACGGAGTGTCTCCAGGGGTGAGACTGTAATTTAATCCCGTATCATAGCGATCACACCAGCCTCCTCAATTGTGTAACAGTCGTGCACAGTCGCTATGAGAAACGGGAATGTGTGACTTTGGCATAAAAGGTTATAAATTAAGTTGCAAAACATCGACATACATGTGTTTTACCTGCACTCAAGAAACTTTAAATGTTACAGAAATTTCATGAAGATCTTGTTTTGACGGGTTTATATCAGGGCGTGCTGTTGTGCCTTGAGGCAAGTCAAGGTGTGCCTTGGAAATTAGTAAAGCAACATCGTATTCATACAGAAGAAGAGATAATGTGCTGAGCTGAGCTGTTGACTTTTTTGCAGCCTTGTTCATATTGCCCCCTACAGCTGGTCAGTATCATCACCACAAAAGCTACAGTCCAAGAAAATTCATGGAACGCTGCCTGACCACAGAGGAGTACTTGTTCATTTGCATGTGTTCTCCATGTGATTTGTAAGTCTGATGAGAAGACTTGTAATTAGACAGAATCTTGGTTAGAGTGGCTCTACTTGTGTTTAATGGCCCAGACTTAAAGATAATCCACAATCCGACACAGAACTAGACTATTTCATCAGCTATGAAATAAACCCAGGTCAGCCATCATTTGATTGTAGGTCAGTTTAACAATAACACTGTGTGACTTTGTGCTCACACAAAGGAGTTCAGCTCTTCCTTTGGCAGCTTTTTCTTGTTTCCTTCATGATGGCCTTTTTTCCTCTTGATTGAAAATTACCCACATACCCTGAAGTGACACGTCACGTCAACAGACAGGTGTTTTAAAAACACCCCTCAATACACATCCATGCACATATTCTGAAATTTACATGTGATAGGAAAGACAGTTTTATTGGTGTTTGATGTTTTGCTGCTTTTTAGCTTTGAGTATATGAGATGAGTTGAGCTCTATTTCTATTTTAGTTTGTATTACAGAAACTAAAATAGAAACAGAACTTAACTCATCACATGGACTAAAAGTTAAAAGGCATCTATTTTTTTGAGACCACTGACATATACAGTATGTACATATTTCCTACATAAAACTAGAAGGGTTAATATATAGAATTTATCACTTTCTACTCTTCCTTAAAATAAAAATAACTTTTTCTTTAACTTTCTTATGAGATCATGTCAGTACATTGAATAATTATTCTCCATCTAACCACGCAAAGAAAGAAATGGCAAATAGATCATGGTCATAATCACAGAAAACTTCACCTTTAGTGAAGTTGTAGGAGCAGGACCTCTCCTAAACCATGCTTTCTTTACTGAAAATTCAAACCTAACCTTAACAGCTTCCATTTAGATTGCATTAATAAACACCCCTCTCTACCTGTTTGCTACATTTCTGTCAGCCCCTTCTGGCAATACAAATACATGCAACATTTCATAGATTGCTTTGATAAATTTGAAAATCAGTAGTGTGACGTCCTCGTGCTTGGATGTAGAGCAAATGTATTTTCTGGCCCTACCATCTATCTCAAACTAATTGGCAGGCTAGTGCACATAAACACATTCTGCCCATTCTGAAAGTACCAAAACATTACAAAATTGGGCCAAATTTTGTACTCATAACTATGTAAGGCTAGAAAGGTGGAGGTGTATACTTTCTGTTCCCTGACTTCCAAATACTTAGCACAGTGACGTGACACGTGGGTTTCATTAAAAAATATTAATGTCTCATATTGTGCCAAGAATACTTTATATGATTTTTATACTTAAACATGTATCTTGTAGGTAAACCAACACCGGCATGAGAAAAATCCCTCTTCACTTTTGCTTGCCCTACCTTTTTGAAAAAGTTTGCTCCATAGCTTACTTGAAATTTCCCCCCTGCTTATGTCATAAGGGCATAGCCATCTTCCCCAAATGGAAGACACTCTCTGATCCAGGTTTTTGTCAAGCTGACAGCTGAGGTCACATTCAGATATTCCAAAGAGGGGTGTGGCCAAAAATTACCAATGAGGATTTACGCTTAAACGGTCTGTTCTGAGCGGGTATGGTACAGAGGGGTTCTTATGCATGCCACAGTCCAATATCTTGTTATAAACCCAATTCCAGTGAAGTTGGGGAATTGTATTAAATGTTAATAGAAATATATTAAAAAGATTTGCAAATCATATTCAACCTTTATTCATTTAGATACACTACAAAGACAGGTTATTTAATATTCAAATTGATAAACATCATTGTTTTTTTGTAAATATTCTTTCAGTACATTCCAAAAAAAAGCTGGGACTGGGGCAACAAAGGACTGGAAAGTTCAATTCAATGTTTTCATTTACAACATCACAAAAATAAGAATTTTACCATATCAGGGGGGACGAATTTACTCTTCAAAACAAACAATGACATTTATTTTTGTTTTTGGTTAATGGGCCTCAATATTGCAAGGTGAGTATTTAGGTTCAAATAATAGGAAATCATGGTTTACGTTTAAGGTGTATTCACACCAAACGAGTGACCCCCCACCCTAAAGTTCAGTTCTTTTGGGCATATGTGAATACAGTAATCACACTCGGATGCGGGACAAAACAAACGGGCTGAGATAGCCAAAATAGGTGGTCCTGGCTCGCTTGGATTCAAGCCCTGTAGCTGTTCCTTTGCAGGGAGAAGACGAACACCACAGCAACTGACACAACTGACTCATACCTGTGGTTCAAACACTGAAGAGAAAATTTGCCTAATGCTGGATGCTACACATAAAAACACTGAGGTCTACAAACTTGTGAGTCAGCGAATGAGTGACAGATGAAGGCTATAAAACAAAATAGCCACACACGCTGCCAATGCCCCATAGCTGTTGCAAGAAGAGAAGGAAACTCCCCCGCCCTCCTAGTAAGATTTCTGATCAATGAGAGAAAAAATTGATTGGACATGACATTTGTTTACAACTTTGGACCTCAAGAGACTTTCGCCGTGTGAACACAAACAAACCAAGTGACAACTGAAACAAATGTATCGATTTTACCCCAGAATAGGAACATAGCAAAAGGGCCATAGTTGTGAATACACCCTTAGGATGGCCCTTATCTTTACAAATGTTCAAGGGCCCCTACATCACTCAGGGCCCTAGAAAGCTTATCCCCCTTTAGGGTTGGCCTGCCCACAGCCA
Source organism: Scarus forsteni (assembly GCA_036419115.1). NCBI lineage: Eukaryota > Metazoa > Chordata > Actinopteri > Labriformes > Labridae > Scarus > Scarus forsteni. Next base: position 5,971,195 of record JAZDUH010000471.1, read on the forward strand.
TGGAATTGTACAACTGTACTTATGTCAGCACACCCTCAGGAGGAGAGGAGAACAGAAACTCATCTGCTTTTAAAGGGATATACACCAAAACTGACAGCTCTGAGATAGTCTAGAACAGGCATCACCAAATGGACTCTGGTCCGGATCCAGACCGAGTGATCCGGACCAGAGTCCATTTGGACTGGACAACACAGCAATAGCTGACCTATCTCTGATAAATTCACAACAGATTTAAACTGAGCATTTTTTTGACAGTCGTGGATAAATAGCGGATGCTGCTACTCCAGTTAACACGAGAATGGCTACTGTGGTCTGATCACAAGCCTATCATGCCGCAAGTGTTCCTAAATACATGTTCTGTATCTTTTCTAAAGCTTATAAGGTTGCTTAATGAAGGACTAAAGAGGAACGAGACATGATTCATTTAGCGGAGGTGATTTACCTGCCGCTACCGAGTTTGCAGCAAAAGCTGCAGCAGCCACACAAACCAGCAAACAGGAGGTAGAGCCAAATAAGCTGCCTGCACAAAAACATGAGACCCTTGTCACCTGCAAGCTTTGTGACCAACCTGTGTGGGACATGTTAATGCGAGCTGAGAGCTTTTGCCCTGTAGGGGTGCTGCTCCCTCCACGGAGCTGATCCTGTTTCCTTTCTAATTGTTTACTTAGTTTGTGTTATTTTCATTGTTTCAGTTAGTTTTTAGCAGCCTGTGTGAGTGTGGGTTAATGCAGTGTATGTTGCGCTGTTTGTGTGTGAGAAAGACAGAAAGACCAAAACACAGATAGAGAGAGAGAGAGAGAGAGAGAGAGAGAGAGAGTTAAGGACAGAGCCAAAGAGAGACAGGGCAAAATCTGGAAACTGCGCAAATAAAATATTTATCTTCATTTCACTTTCTTGTTTACATTATATTGCAACAACACAGTGGAAAAGCAGTTACAGAATGGTGTACTTATAAGAGTTAATTGCTTGAATTATGAAGATGTTGACTCTTTTACTGAAGTGTAGGCCTTCGTTTTTAAGACTGTGACGTCTCTTATAAATATTTCTCAAATATTTAGTCCGTGCTTTGTATGCACTTATTTTTTCTAAAAAGAGCCAGATTTTTTTTTTATATAATTTCTGAAGCTGTTGACTTTTTTACTTAATGTGTAGGCCTTTAATTCTTGGCTGGGGCCTCTTTAATTTAAGAGAAAAAAAAGGTCATCTGGCTTTGTTTGGACTTTGTTTTATTTATTTTAGGTTTATCATTTTTAATTCTAAAATGAAGGCCTTAAATTAATTTGCCAAGGACTATTTTTTACTTATGGTAAAAGAGCTAGCTGTGCACTCATTAAAACATATCCAGCATTAAAAAAATGACAATAAATTTTGCTTAATCCATGAAAATGTGGGCATAGGGGAAGGCTGTAAGACACAACTGGACTTCGGCTCTGACCTTTTATTGGAGGAAATTTTGGTGACTTTTAATTGAATACCCTGCCATTAAACCATGAGAGGCTGTACTAATCTTTAAACTGACAGGGAGGGATGGGACCTGAGATGGCCTCTTGTTACCAAGCTAAAACGTTACATCACGTGTCCCCATGGGCCCTTACAATGTGCACCATCGAGAGTAACACCATTGCTGCAATAATCCATGGTTGAAAATGTTTATTTCTTGAAGTCTGCTCCTAGATAGGGAACAACAGTCATGGAAATTAAAAGATGAATGTCATTTGTTTAGTAATTTACGATAGAGTGCTCTCTTTAAATTAAGTGTGATGATAAGTGAGGATGAGTCAGACTAAAGGAGAAATCCAAAACCTATAGTGTGGAGGAATGTTTCTGATGTTGCTTAATTTTCTGTTGCATCATGGAGGACAGTTATTTTCACAGCTTTAATAGAATGCGTGCCAGATGAACAGGGAGATGTGTGTTTGTCACATTTCCTGGCCTTGGGGGACCTTTGCAGCGCTGCCTCTCCTGCTCTGAAATAAGACCCAGATTTTTCACCTTGAAAGACCTTCCAGTCTAATCCCACAAGGAGAGCTCTCACAGTCTGAGATTGGCAGGAGGATAGTTTTCCATTGGACAAATGACTGAATTAGATTAAAGTCTTGACTTGTGTGTTAATTCAGTCAAATGACTCGCTAACCACAAAGGACCAGACAGATTTACTTCCTCAAAATCCTTGTTAAAGCAGTTAGATATTAAAATGTTTTAAACTGAGTTTACATATGTTTTTACTTATTTATTTGTGATTGTTACATTAACTTGGATCATTTTTTCTCTATGGTCACTTTCACACCTAACATATTTGGGTTAGTTTAAACAAACTCTGATCCACTTCATTCAGCAGTTTGCTAGATTTAAGATAGTGTGAGTGCATTGATGAACTCTGGTGTTAACCAAAAAACCTATAACTTTCATGTTAAACTAAGGTGTGTCCTGTTATTACCATTAAATATGTCTTCAAACTTGCAATCAGCCAATCTGCCTGTTTAAAGGCTGAAAAGTTGTCATTGTGCTGTTTGGTATCTTGGTGTGTACCATACTGAACATGGACCACAGAAAGCAAAGGAGAGAGTTGTCTCAGGACATTAGAAAGAAAATTATAGACAAGCATGTTAAAGGTAAAGGCTTCAAAACCATTTCCAAACAGCATGGTGTTCCTGTAACTACAGCTGCACAGATCATTCAGAAGTTTAAGGTCCACAGGACTGTAGCCAACCTCCCTGGCGTGGCCGCAAGAGGAAGATTGATGACAAATTTAAGAGATGGATAATACATATGGTAAACAAAGAGACCAGAAAAACTTCCTAAGAGATTAGAGGTGAAGTCCAAGATCAAGGTACATCGGAGTCAGATCACACCATCTGTCACTGTTTGAGCCAAATGGGACTTAATGGAGGACATCACTGTTGAAAGCAAATCATAGAAAAGCGAGACTGGAATTTGTCAAAAATGCAAATTGACAAGTCACAAAGCTTCTGAGAGAATGTCCTTTGGACAGATGAGACAAAACTGGAGCTTGTTGGCAAGTCACATCAGCTCTATGTTCATAGACACAGAAATTAAGCATACAAATAAAAGAACACTGTACCTACTGTGAAACATGGAGGAGGCTCAGTTATGTTCTGGGGCTGCTTTGCTGCATCTGGCACAGGGTGTCCTAAATAGGTGCAGGATACAATGAAATCTCAAGACTATCAAGGCATTCTGGAGCTAAATGTTCAGCCCAGTGTCAGTTTAAGTCTGAAGTTATCCCAAATATTGCAAAAAAAAAAAAAAAAAAAGGCTAAAGTCCTTAAAACTGGTAAGATAACAATATCAATGATAAACAGAAGACTTCTAAAACAATATTCACATTTTTTTAAGTGCCAAGAATGAACCAACACATGTCTTCGGAGAACATTCAAACTCCACACAGAAAGTCCATGACCAACAAGGGGTTAAAACCAGGAACCTTCTTAGTGTGAGATAACCACACTACCTGCCATGCTATCATGCCACCCTTTCCAATAAAAACTTTACAAAATACATACAGAAATAAAAAACTAAATAAGGTTAAGAGACAAACAACTAGTATTGAAATCAGAGACACGGTAAAAATATTTGAATGTGATTTTTGCAGAAATAACCTGTTTGTGAATTCATGGTTTTATTTTTAGGGGCTAGTTGGTGTTGTAGCTCTTGAAAATATTAAATAATATTTTAAAAATTTTCCTCTCAGCAGTAATTATATTGTATCACTATTAAATGAAATAAAAGATAAGTCCATAACTGAAAAAGTGGAAACAATGCTGGGATTTGATATTAGGTTATATCACTCTCCACTATCATTTGGATGCTTTTAATTTTCCAGTTATCACCGATTATTTTTCTTTTATCAACATTTTCTTGTACATTTTTTTTGTGCAGACAACTTCTCTATGTCCATGCATATCTTTTGAGTATTTTGCCAAAGCAGAGACAAAAACTGTAGATGTAGACTACAAGTTTTCTACAGATATTGGCATAATATCATTATGGTAATTTTTCTCCCCATTAATCGCCCAGTGAAAAGCTACTGTCCTGCGAGCCCCACTATCACTGTAGTGGATTACTTTTACACTCTTTGGATAAAAAAAATGAAACATGTATGTTGCTAATTTATCCCAGAGTTGAACCATGTCAACAAAACTGCACATGTGAAAGTGACCTTTGTACAAACAATCCACAGTTTGAAGGGTCATCATGAAATCACAATCAGAGTCCTACAGAGATGACAGAGGGAAACATTTCTCTTTCTCCGAATAGATTCTACAGAATTAAGGGTTTTAAATCCCCTGGCCCTCTCTGAAAAGGAACTTTGAAGCAGTTTACTGAAAAATATGTAGGCATTAGGGCAACAAGAGTCATTCGAGACAACATTTTCCCTCTGGAGCAAGCACTGGATGGGAAAATAGTAAAAGTCCCCACCACTGTGAATAATGAGAGAATGTTATAGGCCTGTTTCTTCCCTTTATCCCATTTTACCCCAAAGTAAATACCATGGCTGAATGTTGTCTTTTAGTTCAAAGAAAGCACTGGACTATTTCTTTCATTATTCACACTGTGGTGCCAGAGGCAGCCTATCTCTAAATGGGATGTAAATTGATTTCAACTGGTTTTCTAGGATGATTTTCTATAAACAAAAAAACAAACGAACAAAACTTTGTCAACTCTTCCTACTGAAAAAATTAAAGCAAATGTCTCTTTCTATTTTGGTCATTTTGTTTTATTACCAATATTTATATTTTATACTGTAATTTAGGCTACTATATGAATTTTGAGTCAGGAATTAAGTGTGTATCTTACTCACCCAAGTCAGAGCAATGGCCTATCTCACTGACTTGAAAATGTAAGACTGAACACTGAAGTCCTAATACAATCTTGTCTGGCAGTGTCTGAAACATCTAACTTGACATGCCAGATGGACAGCTCCATATATCCGCCACGGAAATATTTGACTCATCCATCTGGGAAAGAGCAGTTAAAAAATGTTTAAAGGAAAAGAACCATGGAAACCAAAAGCAGGTTATGATTGGGCGATTGTTCCGCTCGTCACACTCATCACAGACCAATCATATTATCAAGTGACGCTACTATGTATGACATAGCAGCACGCGCTGTTGTTAGCCATTAGCTTAGAATATCTGAAACTACTATTTTTCATTCAAAAACAGACATGTGGGATTTCAGACAATGAATCTGGCAGGTTCTGCTCTGCATGGCTATGACACGTCCAGACTGGCCATGTTGTCTAATACAGACGATGTTGGACGTGTTCTTCTGCAAGCAAGCTCAAGGGTATGTAGTTTGGAATATAGTTTGATGATAAATTGGATATTTGTTCATCTTAGCAAAGTTGGAGTTCCCTGTTAATGACATTTTGAGATTCCTCATGACAGAAATGAGAAGGTTCAGTCTCAGTCTTCAGAAAATAAGATTAGACAACTAATGCAAATGCATACTGTTGATCTTTTGGAGTAAAGAGCTGATTGAAACATATTGACTATTACTTCCAATACGTCGTACAGCCTCATAGGTTGTAGGATAAGATGTATGTCTTTTTTGGTGAACTGCACGGCCGGTTAGCTCAGTTGGTTAGAGCGTGGTGCTAATAACGCCAAGGTCGCGGGTTCGATCCCCGTACGGGCCACTCGTTTTTGCCTCCGTAAATCCAAATGTTTGGGGTATAGATTAAGTTCTTAAATATGTGATCAGTTCCCGGAGTCGGTGATTTAACTCATGATTGCGTAGTCAATTTCGACCCAGATATATTTGTTGTTACTAGAACACCTCTGACATCAAGTATCCCAGTTGTCCAGTATATTGTAGGTGTTACATTTGAAAAAGAGACACTGGAACAGTTCCCCTGCAAAAATACTCCACTGTAATGTATTCCGAACAAAAGAACAATCTTTAAAATAGAAAAAATGGCGGCATGCACATGTGAATGGTTCCATGGTGTAATGGTTAGCACTCTGGACTCTGAATCCAGCGATCCGAGTTCAAATCTCGGTGGAACCTGAATTTTCTCCTTTTCTTAACTGAATACTATAAAGCATTCCCTTTACCCAAATTTACATTGTGCCTCATGTCACATAAATTCGCAGGCTTGCAAACGTCTCAGCTGCAACACACGAGCTACACACAATATCAAATTTTGGCCTATAAATTACACTCTAAGCAGGGCAGATTTTGTATGATATGCGAGCGTGAAATTGTACAGAAATAGAAAATAAAAAATAAATGTAATTGAGCATACAGACGTTTGCACCTTGATAAAGTTGTATTTACTCTAAACATAGATATTCTGGTCAATTTGGAGTTCCCTATGTTTGGACAGTGCTCAGCATTGTGGTGAAATGATGAGATGGATTAATCATGTTACGAAGCTATACCAAATAAGTTGCCGTTTGGGTTTGATAACTGATACCTTAATTTTGTATTCTATTAAATATTTATGGTTTAAATTGACACCTTTATGGGTCTTTCTGAGATTTGGGGCATTTACTTGTTTTAATTTAGCCTTCTACTATGGCAGCAGGCATTCAACCATTTGTCCCTCTGTTACAATGATAAGTGTTTTTTGAGTTATTTTTGGACAGGGCACACCTGATAATATAGGCCATAATATCAATATGCACGATTGCCTAGTAACACAATACAGTATATGATGTGTTTTTACAATTTCAGGTTGTAAAAGTTTTGGAGGGACACCCAGACTCATCTCTTCCAAACGACCAGTCATTCAGTTGTATTGTCACTGAGTCAGAGATGAAACATCATTGATGGATCTTATGAGAAATATTTAGGACAAAAAAGGTCTTACATCAAGCTACTTACGGTACTGTTATTTCATACACATACTGTATTGCAGTATGTATTGTTTAGCTAAATTTAAGCCAATATACACCCCCTGGATTGAATGAAACAACTATTTCAGGTTTAACAGTATACAGTTGAAGCTTTTCTTGTTTTAAAACCAGCTGTTCAATTTATTTTCTTCATGCAAAAAAGCATATACACATACAATTCACATTGGTAGTCAAAAATTTTGCCATAACAAATGTTTAATATTATTTATTTGTAAAATAACATGAAACAAATGATCCTCGTCACATTTTCAATTACAAGTCTGCATTGAATGGATCACGACTAAACAAAAATGAGTCTTTTGTTCACATGGATAGTCCAGCTCTTGGGTGTGTTTCTGTGCTGTAAACATATAAAAACAATGCAGGGCCATAGCAGGTAAAAAAAGCTTCTTAGTCCAAAGTGAAGTCTTTGAGATGAAGAGGAGCTGGAGCACGTGGTGATGGCTATCGTTTCTTTGATGCTCCTGCCCCCTTCTGGTGAGAACTTGATCCTGAATTTCTAAATGCAAAAAAAGAAATATTTTCCCCATTACCATTTGATATACAGTATTCTTTTGAAATGCATGCATCTATTGACTACATTATATTGTCTTCAGAATACTCAATGAACCTACTTCAGATCTTTGTCTGGAATTTCTGGATGGAGTATGACCACCTCTTCCTCTTCACTGTCAGAAATCTCAACCACATCTCCTGCACATACCACATTATTTATGCTTAACCTTAACACAAAATATTCAAATAATGATCAAGTAATTCCAACATTCAAATCAGATTAAGTACAATTCCAGCTCTTTTTCACTGTGAAAAGGGGAGACGGCCATTCATCCTGTCTGTAGTCTTACAAACAGGGTTACGAGAAATCTGATGTTTTCTTGATTAAACCAAGGAAAAAAACAAATTACCTCCTCTGCTCTCCATGATTTCATGATCTCCTTCTTCCATCTTGATCCCTTTTTCTTCATCCTCTTCATCCTCTTCCTCCTCCAGTCCCCAGGTGTTCTGCAGCCCCTGTCCTACCTGACCCACCCCGGGGACAGGCACCACCGGGGACGGCACCCTGCTCATTTGTTAAGGACAAAAACAGGATAAAAAGCTTTGGAGAGTTTCTCTCATTTGTTTTGGCTTCATTTTTAAAGGAACAGCTGATGTTGAAAGAAGGTGGTGCAGACAGTTTTAGTGCGTGAAAAATGTATGTCGATATTTTGCAACCAGTTTTCAAAATTTTAGTTGTTAAAGGGAAACTCCTTATAGGTTCAACTGGTTTGTGCATGAGTTTCAGAGATATTCCACGCATGAAGCTCCTTATAGGCGCTTTGATTATTTTTTTTCATCACCGCTTCCGTCTACTAGAAAAGCACTCACAGTCAGCTCAGCTCTCTTCATGATCCCATAACAGATCCCCATGACAGTTTTGTCATGACCTACTCCTCTTCTGTTGCTATCGGCGAACACTGCCGCAGTGAGCCAGTTAGCAGATGTCAGAGTGACCGGTTTGCTCTAATACTGGTTGTTAATAGCATGTGAGAGTCCTCCCCGGACGGCTCAGCAGCCACGTCTCAATCTGACTCTGGCGGATAAATATTCTGCCATGTTGCTCACGCACTGCCAGAAAAGTAGGTCACTGAATGGGCTAGTTATGCAGTATTGTCGTTATTTGACTATCTATCCAGGTCAGCTGACCCACCTGAAGAGGATGAGCTGACTTTTCTGATGGCTGCCGGCTGATGGTATTAGACTTCCAGGAATAGGGCAGATAATGTCCCATTGTTGATAACACTCAGTAAAAGTGCGCGCAATACTGCATATCTAAATCGAGTGAATACTCATCTGGTGAAGTCATTACGTAGAACTGAGTTATGATATTTTACACATCCTAAAGTAATGTTCAAAAAAAATAGGGTGTATATTCAAATTATCAAGTTGGTGCAAAACAAAAAATATTTATATACTATAGATTCAGAAAACATACACATCAGAATATTTACCAGAAAATTTAGCAAGCATGTTTACTTATTAACTAGTCAAACTAGTATAGCAATCATTAGAAAATATCCTCGAGAAAATTTGGTGTTTGTCACTTGTTTGTTGTCCCAAACCAGACATTTTGTGAAAATTTCATTGAAATCCGCCCATAACTTTGAGTTACGTTGCTAACAGTAAACAAACAAAAAAACAAACAGATGCCTGCAATAACATAACCTCCTGGCCAAGGTAATAAAGCATGTCTGTGTTTCATTCTGCACGCTGAGTATAGTAGTGTTCATTTAACTGTTAATAGGGCTGGGAGATAAATTAAGTTTTTGACAAATATGAATATATTTTCAAACAAAGTATAACTTTAGACAGTATCATTTATAACAACATAGTTATTGATCTAATTATTAAGTGAGCCAACATTCCAGGTAATGCTCCTGACTGTGTTTAGCCTGTCTTCTTCTCCATGAAAGCAATATAAAAAAGACACACTGCTGCTACACCCACTTGGTATTAAAAAGGCTTCAGGGATGTCATTCCAGTACAATGGATGCAAGAAGAGTAATGCAACCATTTGTCATCACTACCCACAGTGCAGTGCACAACAGTGGCAGCCCAACTGTCAATTTACTTCTCAAAAGACAGAAATAAAGTGTGTCCTAAGAGTAACCCTCACGTCAGAGACAATGATGTTAATTTACAAAATAAACTAACATGCTTTAATATGAAGTGAAACTTAAAAAAAAACTTGAAGTGAAACGTCTTCTGGTATAAAGCTTTCAAAGTTGTCCATAAAGGATACGTCTGGGGTGGGGCTTCAGTGTTTTGGACAATTTCATTGGCCCTTTCTGTCACATCATTCATCTCCACTGTGGTCTCGTCCATTTTCAGCGCAGTGATTCGATCCTGAGGCATGGACTCAGCATAACCACATCTTTCACCCGCTTTCCTAGAAAACAAAGTACAGAAAATGTGTTTCAGATCTTCATGCTCAGTTTGTCCACATAATCATGTTAATTCCCGAGTATGATGAAATGTTTCTGCTTACCTTGCTTTTTTGTCGTTGTCTAGGGCTTTGTTGATGAGCTCTGTGATTTCAGAAACTTTGACGCTGGCTATTTTACTGCACCTCATAACCTTCAAAAACATAAAATCATCACTGTGGCAACCTGCTCTGTTTTTAAAATCATGTCAGTCATGATCACTTTAAGTGGCAGCAGGTATTACTCCTCTGTGAGGGTTCGGTCTCCCTAATAGGAGGGAGGGTATCCTTACAAGAATCTAGTGGATCTTTCTCATCATGGCCGTTAAACTGTACCTGTTCTTTCAGCAGCATGATGCCCCCGCTGGACTGGATGGAGCAGATCTCTCTGTGTTTGTTCATGGCGATCATCAGCAGGCCATCCATCACCCGCTCCTCACGCTCACAGGGGTCCACCAACAGATATGTTCTGCACACAGTGTCCAGAAGAATGAGCCATAGATAGATTAGTGACGACTTGTTAGTGGAGATACCTTAATCTTTTGTTTCTGCCGATACTGATCCTCAATGAGGAAGACATTTCAATGATAAGTCATTCACATTAGGATTTTTGTACATCTAGTTTTTTAATGCATTTTTCTTGTTCTGTAAAGCACTTTGAATGCCTTGTGTATGAATTGTGCTCTACAAATAAACTTGCCTTGCCTTACAGTTTAAGCTACTGGCCTGTCTACTCAGCTCTATAGTGAACATTGACCCCCCCACAGGAGGCAGCGTAACCACATAGGACCACCAAGGTGTAGTCACTCATGCCGAAGTCAGACTACAGGATTTTTTTTTCAGTAACAGCAGTCAGTATGTCAGACTCAGTGACCATGGAGCCATGAATTTGTGCAGTGACCTGCCCGATAAGCACGACAGACTACACGACTGAAACCGACTGTATGTAACAACTGATGTGAAGATGGCGGAAGCAGGAGGGGAGACTCTGAACAAACACAGTATATAAATCAGTGGTTCCCAACCTTTTTGGTGTTGTGCAACCCCTGAGCCTTTCTGTCCTACCATGAGTACCCCCTCACTCAAATGTGTTGATGATTCTTCAAAAGTTGAATGTAACACAACGGATAATGTAATGAAAACAGTTCATTTTATCTCCTTAATTTGAACATTTAATTCCCAGAAATGTTCTTCTTTTTAACCAGAACTAAGAAAAAATATTTTGTCTTGAAAACAAATAAGTAATCTCTCTCTATATATATATATGTATATATATATGTGTGTATATATATATATATATATATGTATATATATATATATGTGTGTACATATATATATATATATATATATATATATATATACATATATATGTATAACTATATATCTATCTATATATATATATATATATATGTGTGTGTGTGTGTATATATATATATACATGTAAATATAAAGATATATATATATATATACATACATACACATATATATATGTGTATATATATATATATACATACACATACATATACATATATATATACACACATATATATACATACACATACATATACATATATATACACATATACATATACATATATATACACACATATACATATACATATATATATGTATATAAATATATATATATATATATGTATATAAATATATATATATAAATGTGTGTATATATATATATATATATATATATATATATATATATATATATATATATATATATATATATATATATATATATATATATATACATATGAAGAAATTTAAATAATTAACCTGCCTTTGTTAAACAGAACTGTTGTAATGTTTACCACACAACAATGAAGTCCCCTTTATCCAGGCATTTAAACTCTAAACATCAGTAACAAAACATTTAACAAAATAGTTTCTCGGCAGGCTCCTCTGAACCCTCTCCTGAATTCAGAGCAGCTGGACGTTTCAGCCATTTGTCCATATTTGGCCGGCTGCAGGTGAGCAGCTGGTTTGATTTTGGATCGGCTGTACCACAGGTTATTTTCTCCCTGGGAAAACTAGTAGTAACACACACATACTACTATGACAGGCTTATCTCAGTACTTGTAAATAAATTATTTAATTTTTCCATTGACCCCCTGCAATGCTCTCACATACCTCTGGTTGGGAATCACTGTGTTCGAGTACAGTACTTCTGTTTGCATTTACAGACGTTGTTGCATAAAATGTTACTTTGCTGATGAGGATGAGCAGTCTCTCACCATGTTGACTCTGCTGCCTGTCCAACATCTCTGTTCAAAGTCTTTAGTAGGTCATCTTAAGCACATCTTAAAGGCAGAGATGTTCTTTTTTAGAGTTCAGTGAACCTTTCATATGTCTCACAAACCTCAGGTTGTTTACATCTGTGATTGTTGCACATGCAGAGCTCTCAGTGCTCTGATTGGTCTCTGACCTGGAGGGACAGATCATAGGAGGCAGGACATAAATCAAACATGCCTGTCTATCTGTTGCAGAGTTTTGAGCCTCGCAGTCTGATCTGTTGTCGTCTGTCATTATGACTACAAGAGACAGAGAGACCAATTCTTGTGGCTGACAGCTCCAAAAACCGATGACTGTAGGGTCAGGCCATAATCAGTCATAAATCATGTAGTCTGACCCCGGCAGCAAATATCTGACGCTAAGGACAACCAAACGATTTTGTGATCCATAAATGATCTGGTAATTTATGTAACTTGTTCAAATTATTGTTGACAGAATTTTAAAAAATCAGCTTAAATAAAATTAATAAATTGATCATTAATCAGGAGGCCACAGCTTGGATGTCTGTCTGCTTTATTGTACAATAACTTCTGTTTCTGACTTTAAGTTGAACACATTAATATCTGCCATGATCTACTGTATTAAACAGAAGTAATTAAACATACTCTGTATCCTTACTATGACTATGCAGCTAAACTAATGCTGCTCATGAAATATAAAATGTTCTGCACTGTGTTGAAACATGTGGTCTTACCCTTGTTGAAAGAAGGAGAAGCTGACACTGATAGGCATGTGGTAAATACTCAGAGGAATAGGGTCTCTCTCCTCAGGGCTGAACTAAAAGGGAGCACAAGAGAAAATATCAATTTACAACCAACCAGAAACATGAAAGCTGCTGCAGGAGAGTCCCAGCCTTGCATTGGGTTGGAGAAAATAGACCCAAATGTAAGTCAAACAAAATGTGTTAATATTAAACTAAAACATTCCTTGATTATGTGAAACAGATAAAATGTTCATTCCTCTTTATCTTGAGTTATATGTCCCACAGACAGCTTAGTGCTGCTCTGCTGGCTGATGCCATTTAGTAGAAAAAGAAGGTTTGCCTGCACACTCAGTGAGGCTATATGGAATTCTTATGCAGCATTGGGAAACAGTTTTCATACTCCCTCGACATTTTTAAACAATCTCAAATATCATGAAAGAAAAATCTTTTTGTGTTTCAAAAGGTTTGGCTGCATCAGACAGACACAAAAAAATCCAAATGATTTTTTTGTGTTTATTCATGACAAGAAATAATAAAAGTCAAATCCCTGATAGTTTCAGCATGTCAGTTCTCTATATTATTGGTATCAAAGTCAGTAAATAACAGGATGTGTTAAAAACTGAACAGAAAACAAACCATTGCATCATCACATTAATATTTAATAATCCTTCCATTAGCACGCGGCAGATCTCTTCTCCTCACTGGCATGTTCTCCATGACCTTTTCACATTGTTGCGGGTAACCTTGTCCCATCCTTAATTTACTTCCTTTCATTTTTGCAAATTCGTTGGTGTCAGTTTGATAACGGTCTTCTTGATAATCCATCATAGACATTGAATGAGGCACATGTCCAGGGATTGAGCTCGTCCCTCTAGGACTTTGATATTGTGCTAATGCAGCTAAGTGGACGTGTGACGAAGGGAATTATCTCACTGAAACATCCAGTTTTGACCTCGAAAGAAAAGTGCACATGCAGAAGGGACTATGTGGATTTCAAAATTGCCATAATACTTGGTAGCGTTCAATGTGCCATCACAGACAGTGAGATGCTCAACACCAGCAGCACTCATACATCCCCAAACCATCACACATCCTCCACCGTGCAGGACTGTAGCTGCTGTACGTGTGGGAGGTAACACTTCACAGACCTTCTGCATAGCCTGACATTAGCAGTAGGAGGTTTCTTTCATTTCCTGGCTGTCCAGGTTTTGTGTGTTGGGCCAAGGATGTGGGTCTACCCTCTGTCTCTCATAGATCAGGGGCTTATTGACAGCCTGTAGGACTTTCAGTGATGATCTAGGACTCGACCACATACAGTACCAGTGAAGCACTGGACAGCAGAATCGTTTGACCACTGATGGTGAAGCTCACGCGTAGGGATGGGAATTGATAAGATTTTATCAATACCAATGCTGTTAACGATCCTGCTAATCAATCCAACTCTTTAATGATTCCCTTGTCGATTCCTGCAGATTTTCCTTGAGGGCAAACGTTGGTATGATTTTCAGCGGCAACAATGTCAAACACACGTCACAGCATACTGGTTACTGGTGTTTCCACTCACTTAAGGTTGTGTAGTAGGTGCAATGAAAATTAAGCCACAATTCTGATGCTTCTGAACCCTGCCAGTGGAAGGAATTGATAAGGGAATTGATTAGCACAATGATTAATGATATCGATTCTTTGATGGAGCTGTTAACGATTCTCAACTAGAATTGGTTTTCGATTCCTATCCCTACTCACGCGGCATCACCGGGCAGATTTCCATAAATATGTGAATCGGGATGAAGTCATTTCTTGCTCAGGAAACCCTTGAAGGCCAGAGGTCTTGGTTTGTTTTCCAATCTGTTTGTATTTCTGGAGAGTGTCTTCAACAGCTGAGTGACCACATTTTCTGCCTGAGGATCTGTATTTGTGGGTGTGTTTCCAGCGTTAGGTTCCTTGTTTTGGCTGTTTTTGATTCTTTAGAACTTTCAAACAAGCTGCTTTATATTGACACAAAGCACAGCAACAAAAATAGTGTGTTCACTAAAAAGCATGGCCTTAGTCATTAGTTGAGCAGTGGTACCAGATTACGTAATATGTAGAAATGTATTTTATTTAATTTTTTTATTTACTTATTAGGATCCCCATTAGCATCCCATTTAATGGCTGCTAGTCTTCCTGGGGTCCTTTAAAAAATTATTTTTCAAAATGTACAATATAAAATTGTGTAAAAATGCACATAATACAATACACAAGTAACACAATACAATTAAGAAAAGTAGCTATAATAACATGATGAAATGATAACATAATTACATTATAGCTATAATAGAAAAAGTTTGAATGTGAGCATATTTAGTTTCCACATGGTCATCTGCAGTAACTCAGTTGTGCAAATATTTTTAGAGGTGTAGTTATGCTGTATTCTACATGAGCTGACTGAGAGCTTATTTCCAGTTAAGTACTGCTCTGTGAAGCACTATGGACTGTGGATTTGCTTTTGGGTGAGAAAGGTTTAAATCATCCCCTAGTGCCCAACTTGTGGCATATCGGTGTCTGCTTTCAGCGAAAAATTAACGATGGAACTACTATGGTACTTCTATGGAACCAATCAATTTTAAGTTTTCAAGGCTCTTTTATGATTTATTTAGTGTTTTGGCTGTGGCTGTAATAAAAGAAATTGCACTTTGAGAGTCCAAAGGGATGCACAGGGTGACTGAAATTTTTATTTTCACTACTGTGATTGCAATGTTTTGGCCAGAGGTCTTCTTTGAAGGCCTGTAATCTGAACAACAAATCTATATCTAAATGTGTGGACACAGGACACTCAGAGGCTAACAAGCAACATGATGGCTGGTAGGGATGGGAATCAAAAACCAATTCCAGTAGAGAACTAGAAAAGCACTCGGAGAGCGTAGACCTCCGCCAGCGCCGCATTCCTCAGTCATATTGTGATTTTCACCATAAATATTAGTCCTACCTTCATTTCGTCTAAATATTTAGATTCATTGACCATGAAAACATACCAATAGCGATTGGATTCATAATGATATCTATTTTAGTTCCGTAGTTATTCATGAAAATTGCATTTTTCGTAATGGTGGATCCAGACAGTGATCCGGATCACTCCCAAAATCTAATCATTTGTTCCTTGTCCCAATCTGGACATTTCCTGAAAATTTCATCAAAATCTGTCGGGGCAGAAGTGGTTAAAATTGTGGATTAATTTTCAGCAGAAAGACACATACTGCCCAACTTTCAGAAAGTGGAGACACCGGCAACTTAACAATTCCTATCTCTGATGGAAGGTGTGGTCAAAATCTCAAAAGATGCCTCGAGTGAAAAAAAAACCCTTCACAAATCATTTAAATAACCCAAGAAAAGTCAAATATACAGCATAAAATATGAACACTAAAACTACACTGAAATAATGTAAGCATAACCTTACACAGATAACCAGATTTGATCAAATACAGAAAGTCATGTAGTATAGACCACATGTTATATGCTATGAGGTTTAGAGAGGATACAAGGCCGTGTTCACACAGGCGGAAACGGAGGTTTTCCTCTTTTGTTTTCAAACATAACCTTGTCCACGAGAACATGAAAAAATGCACGAATGCCCTGTTAAACGTTGTTTATTAGCCATGATTTTCAACTTCTGCAATGTCTGTGCAAAAGCTGTTATAGTTTCATTTTGCAAGAACAGATGTAAAACAAAGAAAAGCATTATTTAACTCTTGCAAATGATGATTTTTAAATGTACCCATGCAGAGGTGAGAAGGTTCATCAGTATTTGTGTACATTGTGTCATTTTGCAGATATTCCAGCTGACATGTGGCCAATATGTGTGGCTGCCACACCTGGGCACAAACACACACATCATCACCGGAGCTTTACTTTCTTTTCAGTGTTTGTATGTGTGGAGGCGGGGGAGTGTTCTACCTTTTCTCCAGATACCACACACAGGGACTCGGTATCGATGCACTTGGAGTTCCTCAAGCATCTCTCCAGCTGTCGGTTTAGCTTCACTGACAGCTCAGACTGTCTGGAGAAACAAAGAAACCCCAAAGATGACTTCAGCTTCTTCACAAACAGGCTGACTCAGACAAGGCTCTTCTCTAAAATACCCAGAACACGGCCACGGTTCTCATTTGATATAAAATATGCTCTGAAAAATGAGGAAGTAAACCACATATGGCCTTTCCCCACTCTGCCCTTACCTGCCCTGTTCAAATGCTGGAGAGGCCATGGGTGAGAGCTCAATGTTGAAAAACATGATTCCCTCATTGGGTCGACTTTCTTTTGGAGACACCAGCTCACACGACACCTGGGCCATGACCCTACAGAGTGCAGCACACACAAAATCAATTCCCCAAAATAAATCAGTTTTATGATCCGTACAAGCACGCCACGTGAGTTTGGTGCACTGCACGGATGAGGCAGCAAAGCAGTGACAGTTACAAGGCTTTGTTATTTTGGTTCTATCGCCCCACAGAGAGATGACAGCCTTTCATTTGATAGCATGTTTCATATTTTACAGAGGCCGTGCATGTCATACTAAATACTTCTGTAAGTTTTTAGGGAATAATATCACAGATGTGTTGAATTTATAACTGCTAATGTAGTCCATTTAATCTGAAGAAACATTTACAGAAAGTCTGATCTTTGACTCTGATATACTTTATTTCTGGGTGACACCAGTCTGCACTGCTGGCAAATGCATGGATCATATTTGATGATATTATCAGTTTGATATTAAGTTAGCAAAAGATCTACATCCAATATCTAAACTTTCAAAAAAACAAGAAAAGAAAAAAGAAGAGTCCAATCAGACATTTATGAAATAGAAGGCAGCCTTAACGGCACCCAGTCCCAAGAGGACCTGAAGCACAAAACTGAACCTGAGTGGTCACTTCAATCATCTGCAGACTGGTTTTAAGCTGCAAAACTGGGTGTCTCTGAATGTTTTTAAATCTGCAATGAAAACTCTGGAATACAGACGTTCTGAATGTCACTATTTTAACTGATGACTCTTATTGTTTTCCTCACTTCTTTGTACCGTATTGGGTCTGTGTGACTGTTAGTTCAAACTGTGTTTTGCTGTCATTCTTGGTCAGGTCTCCTTTAGAAAAGAGATCTGCTGATCTCAATGGGACTAACCTGGTTAAATAAAGGTTAAATAAATAAATTGTTGCAGGACTTAAGATTAGTTGTTAAAGAAAGACTTTTTTGTGTGTGTGACAATTAACATATTTACAGCACATTTAGGCATACAGACATGGTTAGGACAGCAGAATAAGGAAGAACGGGATTCAAGTGACTTTTACTGTAGCATGTTGGTTAGTGGTAGAGGGGCTGGTCTAAAATATTCATTTCATCAACCCAGCAACATTTTGAAGGGTAATGTTACATTTTTACTCCTCTTCAATGCTTCCTCTCGAAAGCTGTTCTATAAAGAGACTGTAGAAGCAAATTGGTCTTTCAATGTTTGGGAAATAAGGATGCACGATACTGGATTTTAACAAATATCAGACAAACCAACATTTTTTAATTCATTATTGCCGATACCGATATTTCTGGTCAAGAGCACAAGCCCCATACTTAACAAAATATGGTATCTGGTTAACAATATCTAGTTACAATTAGGCCTGTGCTCAGAATATCGATATGGCAAAATATCGTCATGCACATCTTGAGGATACATGTATCGATACGGATTATACAGAATCGATACGGCCTCAATGTCTGAACAGTTGTTGTAAATACACTTTGGGTAATGTAAACAATGGCTCAGTTCAAAGTAGAAGCCAAGCTACATGATAAAACACGCGTTCCAAATTTAAACTCAAGTCTATCATCTTTGGGGACCTGAATTAAAGTTCATAAGTTGAAGAATTGTTTAAAGCTCATGCTTGTTCCTTATATTTTTGTAATAAAAACAAAAGTTGCTGGGAATTCAGTTGAAAGTGCAGTCAATGGTCACAATTTATGTGTATCGTGATACGTATCGTATCTTGGCCTCAGTATCGGGATACGTATCGTATCGTGGGGTTGCTGGAAATACCCAGCCCTAGTTAAAACATATTTTTGCAAGGAACAGATGTAAAACAAGAAAAGCATTATTTAACTCTTGCGGAAATGATGATTTTTAAATGTACCCATGCAGAGGTGAGAAGGTTCATCAGTGTTGTACATTTGTGTCATTTGCAGATATTCCAGCTGACATATGGCCAATATGTGTGGCTGTTATATTTACTACAAATATCTGCAAAAAATCCTATTTTGGTCGATACTGATAATTAACTTTATAGGCTGTTTATCAGCTATTACCGATATCAAACCAATTAATAGCAAGCATCCGTATTGGGGACAGGGATCATTTTTGCAGATATTTTAGATTCATCCTTTATTTGGTCTTCAGATAAAAATTCAAAGTTTTATTCATTTCTGCAGTTGAGAAAAAAATGAGAAAAGATTTAGTCCACTTTTCATCATTAAGACTCCTTACATTTCAGTCAAGGCTTTTGGTAAGACTGGTTACATGTGATAAATGTAATTCAAGTTATGGTATGTTGTTGCACTGATCTTGGGCCTGATCACCAATTTATCAGCTTGGTCAAGTCTCTTTATCTTTTTTCTTTTTTCTTTTTTTTTTTTTTTTTGAGTTTATGAAAGGACTCTCTCTCCTGACAGAGATCTGGCTTGATGGACATGGTGTTGGCAAATAACAAAAATTCTTAAAGACTGGAAGATAATAACTCCACCATGTTTTGGAAATTGGTTGACTGACCCAGTGTCAATTATACTCATGGAAAAATAACATAATAATTATGTGAAATTTTTTCAATATTTGAATACACCTTAACATAATTTTCGTACAGCATCACATTTCAATTCATACAGTTGCTTATGGATATTGCCATCATTAACAGCCTGCATACACAACAGCTCATGAATGAAATGTAGTGAAATGTATTTTGTCTTTTTGTCCTTGCTGCTTTTTTGTGTATCTATGGTACTGGGATGTATTCAACTGTGTGTGTGTCGGTTTGTCTAGATGTGGCAGGGTCTGATTTTTGTTTGAAATTCATGTTTTCATTTATGAATGTCAACAAAAGCAAATTGAAAAAAAAAAAAAAGAGAGAGATGACCCCTAGAGGATTCTTACGTAATTGGGCTATTTTTCATTTGGCCAGTTTATCTTGTCATCAACACATTCATTGATACTAATTTGAGACCGAGTCTTTTCTGTTACCACTACCTGAACTATTATATGATATGGTTAAAACATCGGGCACGTCTTTTTAACAGAACTTGTGTAGCTGTTTTACATGACTGTTCAACAAACAAATTTCTCCTCATAACTTAACTACCATGGATTATGATTGTTCAGCAGTCACGTAACGAAATGTAAACATAGGCTTTGTCAGTTTTGACTTGATTAAATGTTTTGACTCATATCATATTAGTGCAGCTGTGTGTTGATGTGTATGGTGATGCGTAGGGGGCTTAAAATTATCAGCTGCGAACTGGATATAATATATAACATTTCAAAAGACGGGGTCACTTAACCAAATAAAAAATCAACACTATTTTATATGAACTCTGCTGACCTGGTTTTTCCCAAATCAACGAAGCAGCATCCATAGTCTGTCCCAAATGTGATCTTCATCTTTCTGTAGTCGTAAGTCTGTCGTCCATCCAGACGCTGCAGAAAGAGGACAGATCAAGATTTAAGTGTGCTTGAATAAATGAGACAACTTTATACTCATTACAAAAATTTGACCAATCATGTAAAAGACAACTAAATAAAGTCGAGATCTGTGCTACAGGAAATCTGAATGAAAGATAACTGCAAAGGCGCAAGTGATTTTGCTAACCACTAGCTCATTTTCCACAAGATTAGTGTAAAACTACAGAAAAGTGGTGCATTGTGTTCATGCATGTCTTCTGTTCTGCTCCAGCATCATCTTGTGACGGACATAAAGTAAACACGATGTTAAAACAGTGCTCACCTTTTTCTCCTCGATGGCTTTGAGCAGAAAATCCCGCTCGCAGTTAGATAGTGGTGTATCCTTCATTGTGAACAAGTGTGTAAATCCACAACTATGTTTCAATAATACAATTTATGACTATTCTACCAAAGCCGAAACAGGCATGTGGCCGCCATCAACATGCCATGAACCTTACCCCGGAAATACTTCCGGTGCATCACATTCATGTGATTTTATTTATTTTTTATTTTTTTCGTTTTTGCTTACCATTGTAACAAAATAGTCATTGAGTATGTCTTACAAGATTAATTCATTCACATATCACGGTCACTCCTTGCACATTATTTTAGATATTTGGTAAATGGACGTCGAGTTGGCTTTTACTTTGAAATTTTGCTCAGTATTTGATGCATTCACGGAAACTTGTAAACTCGTAACTTCAAAATTTCGATTATGAAAATGTGCGAAGGTTTGTGCTTCTTTTTCAGCATCAGGGTCACATAAACCAGTGATTCTCAACTGGTTGTAATGGCCTAAAAGTGGGTCGTAAACATTGCATCACAATGTAATGCTACCTGACACAAACTTAAAGCGAAGAGTGTTCTTATTAGTACGTACTTCAGCTAAAGTGTTTTATGTGTTGTGGCAGCCCCAGCCCTTACATAGTGTTCATGATTTACTTTAAGATGGATTTTTTTGTTTCAATTAAAAAGATGCTAACTGAGTGTAAAGGGAATACATCCCTCTCTGGCATCCCCACATTTCTCACTAAACATTTTTTGAGTTGGCATACAGGGATATCTTGTAGTTCAAACTGCAGCATCTTTTTATGAATTAATTTGAGAAGTTGGAAATATCCCTCAATTGGGTCCCAGCTTGAATTTAAGGGGTGGTGGTAGGTTCCTAAGCCAGACCAGCTGAGAACCAATGGCATAAATGACGACGGAGAGGAAGATTGCTTGAATAGCATTTGGTGTCCTACTCCGCTGATGCGTCTTGAAAGCACCATCACTTTCTCCCTTTGCGCCAAGTGCGCATGCTCAGTGCAGTGTCTCGCTTGTACTGATCAGCCGCGCAGACCGTTATCCCAGCAGCCTCTCTAACCGACCGCTGTTGTCCTAACTGGACCTCCATCGGGGGTTTTAGCTCTCAACTGATCAGGCGAAAAATATTATCCTATTTTGTTTATTTGAGCATCACACTTATTGGAGGAGTCCTGCTCCTGCAATCCTAACAAGGTCTGTATGCCCCCTCTCATTCATTCTCCATCCTGCCTGTGCGACATCACTGCTAATGTAGCAGGCTAACCGTTGCTAACCAATTCCCTATTGTAGCCAAACAAGAAGTATACAGCCAGCATTTTCATGAATTATTCTTTATTGTGTTTGTGTCTTGTGCGCTGATATCCATTTTCTCAGTGTGCTCACAGTTGAAGCTCTCAGTGTACGAGGAAAGTGTTTGTTATGCTAACATCTGCTGCTGATGGTTGGCGCCGTCCAGCTAACGGAGCAGGTGCTCCAGGCAGACCCATTCATCTCCAAGTGTTTGGATACTGCTGTGTGCACTGGCAGCCATGTTTCTCCCCCCACCAGAGCCAATAACCTTTTATTTATAGCTCTTTGACTTATTTATAACATTACATGACATAGTGATTAAAGTGTTCGCATTAAGATTGTGTGCTCTGGAAAACGGGGCTGTGAGGGATGTCAGCACATGTATCCAACCACAGAGAAGAATTTATCACGAAACCTGATATCTGGGTTTAATGACAATACAATTTGATTGTGTTTAACAGGTTGGCAGTCCGCCCTGTTTGATAAAACCGTCTTTTGGTGGATAAAGCAGACTTCATGCCCACATACATTTCTGTTAGTCACTCAGTGGGGTTATTAGGAGAGATTATGGTGGCTTCTTATAAAACACTTGGTCAGGCTAATGTGGATTATATCTATGACTGCTGCTTTGCTTGATTAGAATTAGGAAAGATCTATTCAAGATGTCACTGAGATAACTTTCTATATCTATGGAAAATATATGTCCTCAACAGATATGAATAGAAGGACAATTTTAACTCAGTGGAGATGCACAAGATATCTCAGACTTTCTAATCTTTTTCTTTCTGTAATAAAAACAATGAAAATAGGAAAATCAAGAGAAACATTTCCCCATGGGCTATACCAGATGCCACAAAGAATTAAATAAACGCTCACCATCCCTGAAACCCATTATGTGACATGTGAAACAGAAGTGCATGAAGGACTGACAACTTGCCAGACTATATTGTTTATTTATTTGTTTTACCTTTTTTTTTTTTTAATCCTCATTATGTAACATTTTATAGAGGACATTAAGGAGTGGAATTTTACAAATATTCTGAAATTAATCAGTTATTTTTGTGCTGTGTTCTTAAGCTCTGTCACGGTTTTCTCAGACACCCACCCGGCAAACTGTTGTTGAAATAGATTTATTTGATATTAAAAACAGAAGCTCCAGTAAAAGGAGTGACAGATCTCATTGTCTATCAGAAAATTGTTCAAGTACTGTTTGTGGCCTTTTAAAAGTACAGGTTAAAGGGATAATTCAGGCTTTTTGAAGTGTGGTTGTATGGGATAAATGGCAAATGGCATTCACATTTGCTGCAAAAACCGTCAATTTATGCCATTTAGCAGTGGTTGTTTCCCCATGGAAAGCAAAATAATTGGCGCTGCTGTTGGAAGGACTTGCAGGCTGTGATGCGTCCCAAAATAAGGCCCAATCAAAGCTGCTTAATAGATATTAAGCTGATCTAAATAAACTATCTATTGTGTGTGAAGGACCCCACACTGTTTTTGGTGCTTGTTTTTGATCACTGTACTTTTAATTATGCTGAGATTCTGGCACCATATGCAGTAATGACTAGCATTAGCACCTACCCTGAGATTTATGAACAGAGAGAGAATTGAGCTGTGACACTGTGGCACATGTTCAGGCTCTTGCCATGTACCTCACACAACCCCACTTAAAATAGCCTGAACTACCCCATGTTGCTTTTTTTAAAAACTGATTCAACCTTTTAAGAATAGATGATACTTTAATTATGTTTTACTGACTGACTGTTGAAAAATGCATTTATAATTGATGGTGGAGTCAAATTCTGTTTGTCTTGTTGCTGACTTCCTCAAAAAATAGACACAGAAGGAGTAACGGGTAAACCAAGTGCAATGAAGACTTTATCAAAATTAATAATGTGTTTATGTATCAGGACTCACGAAATCAGTTTTAAATTATTAGAATATCAGATAATGTCAGGTATACAATATTGTTCATCCTGAGTGATGTAGCTCCCAGCATTTTAATTTAAGTTGAAAAATGGAGTGGTGACAGCATCAGCAGCAAGATTGATTGATTATCTTTCTGTGGTGGTCGCTTGGCGGTTTAATGCTAAAGCTATTACCTCAACCAGAATCTGGAAACCACCACAGCTGCCTACGAGTGTTTTTAGTTCACTGGACATGACAGGAAAACTGATAAAACATTTCCATTCTGTTGAAATTAAACAAGTGCACATGAAGTACTCACTCCCCCATATAAAAAAATATGTTGAAACTTTTTACAGTCACACCTTGTCTCCTCATGGTAAAAATAAGACATATTCACAACTATGTGTCCTGTATCTACCTTTTTCCTTCTCATCCTAAGATTTATTAGTTCACTTGGCAGGGACATGGGGTCATGGCAGGGTTTGTGTAAAACTATATCCAGGGGCTTGCAGCCAGTATTACAGGTAGTTATCTGGTAGATTAAGACTCCAGCAGCCAAAATGTCTGTATATTTTGCTATTGGAGAGTTGGATGGTTGTGTTGGGATGTTGTGCCACCACCTTTAATAGATGATGGAAAAGCACTGCAATACCAGTACACTACGATGAAATCACACAGTAAGATGAGGCAAATGTGCAGATGATAATAGGCTGTACAAATCAGCAGACATTTCAGACATCTCTGTTTATCAGTGTTAATATTGTGGTAATGATACCCTGCATCCCAGGTTATGTTGTGTGCTTTCAGACCATGTGAATTCATAAAACGGCTCTAAGCTGTGCACCTCTTTCATTAGCTTCTCTTATGCTGATCAGAATCCTTCTTTAGCCTTATGGGCTCTGTTGTAAGCACACAGACAGGAGTTTTTGGGATATAAGTTAAAGGGGAATTAAAGACGTATTCTGCTCTGCTGTCTGCACTGATGCTTTCTAGTTCCTGCTGCTCACCACCAGATTGAGCAGATGTGGCCAGATCAATAGAGGATCATTAAAGCTTTTGTTTGGTGTAAATTACACTATTGTTCTGTGGAGGCTTTTTAAGGTTTGAAACGAGATAAGGGTTCACTCAGCAATAGTGCTGTGGTACATTATTGCCACAAATAAAGACAGTGAGAGATGTTGAGAGAATCAGCAAATCCAAAATGGCTAGATGTATGTAACAGATGTGATAACGGGTATTTGTGGCATCTTTAAAGGGGGTCTTTCTCAATAATTTATCTTAAGAGAGTGCATTTTGGGAGAAAGGAGGGTGGAGGGAAACTGGTGGTCACCGACAGGCAGGACAGGACATCAGATATACATAGCGGAAGTCAGTGTTCATAATAAGGGAGCGGACAAACAATTTATATCTAAACTTCAGTGATATATATTAAAAGTGTATCAACAGCATTGATTAAAGAGTTGAGAGGAAGATGCATGTAGGAGTGAATATGAAGCAGCGTCACTATGTGCACAGTGATTACACCAGAAAAGGAAAGCTGCAGAGTTTCATCTCCATATCCAACAGCAGCTCTTTAGATGCACAAGAGACCTGCGGATGATCATTTTGGAAGAGATGTACAATAAAACTTTGATGTGCATTGGAAATAACAATTATGGCACACATATAAGTTCGTGTTATTCCCCCTTGCAGTCGGATATACTTCTCCCGCTTCAGGTTGTTTTTACCCATCCTGTCAGGTCTCTCTTTTCCTGGTTTGCACGTACTGGCCCCAGGCTGTCGTTTGAGCAGTTGTTGGCTTCTTTGTAGTTGAGGTTGTTGTTGGCTTTTTTTTGTTGTAGAGGGCGTTGTTGGCTTCTTGGTTGTTGGCTATTTTGATGTAGGTGTTGGCTTGGTCGGAAAAGGTGGAGTTTACTTCTTTGTTGTTGGGGAGGTAGTGGTTGGCTTCGTTGTTGGTGAAGAGGTAGTTTTCTTTGCTTTGGTAGTTGAAGAGTTGAAGATGCTGTCTTCAGCCTTTCCCACTCGCCTCAGTGAGTGTCCCTGATAATTTACAGGGGCGTTCAGACATGAGCACACTCAGACTTTACACGGATGAAGATGCTAGGGTGGGCGCATTTAAAGTCTGAGTAAAACAACTAATCTGTTTCTGTTCTCAGGCTGAAGTTTTGCTCCGTGAATGTCCTAATAATTTCAGTGTTTCTTGCAGGTGTGAATGTGGTCAGACAGAGTTTTCTAAGGATATGTGTTTAAAATGTCAGGTGAAGATTTTGTTCTGAGAACACTTCAAGAGACTTTTTATGAATGTGACCCCAATCTATTTTATATCTTCCACACACACACACACACACAAACATCCCACTGGGCTCCATAAATAACATCTACCTCACTCCCACCCACCCCCTCTTCCTGTACGTCCACACACCTCACCCCCTGCACTCCACTCTTCTCCAACACCCTTATCTCACACCTCTGCTCCCCTCTGCTCTCACCACACTCCCTTCCTATTTTTACTTTGTACAGATGAAGTTGGATCGGCGTTGGATGCGGTGTGTGCTGCTCCTGCTCTCCTTGGCTCTGGCAGCTGTGGTGGCCAAGGAGACCCTAAAGGAGGAGGATGTTCCAGATGTTTCTGATGACGGTATGGGCCTGGACGAGGAGGAGTTAGAAGTTCTGATGAGGGGAGAGGAGGCGGAAGAAGAAGAAGAAGAAGAAGAGGATGCCACAGTGATGGACGATGACATTTTTGATGAGGCAGATGGCGAGAACATGGCAGAAGGGGGGTCTGAATCAGATGAAAATGTCTCCTTCCAGGTCAGAGCCATAGGTCATGGAGTTGAGATTTTCAGTGCAAATAGGAATACCATTGTTTGATAACGTAAAACAGAAAATTCAAAGGCAGGACAATATGTCATATCTGTAATTTGGTGGTTTTGTTTTCCCAGGTAACTTACAAGACCCCTGTTCCAACTGGAGACTTTTATTTGGCTGAGACGTTTGACGATGGCTCACTGGACAGGTATAGACTTAAAAGTAACCACCAAACTCCTCTAGGCACACCGTAAATGTTTGATGCATGCCAGGATACATGAGCCTCAGGTAGTATTCAGTAACCAGGATAGCTGTTCACATCAATGGTATCAGCATGTTTGTGTTCACTGTTTCATGGAGAACCTAAGAGTTTCAATTTCTACAGATGGCAGCTATCAAAGACGGTGAAGGGCGATGCAGATGATGACATTGCCAAATATGATGGTAAGTTATTTTCTCTTAACTTTAATTTAAGAAGGTACATGCAGATCCTCCTTGTAGCCACACCTTTTGTCTTTATATCTAAATATAATTTTATTGTATATGGTAAACACACATATTTACAACTATGTTTCCTATGTCTAACTTTTACCTTCTCCTTAGATTTATTAACAATTCACTTTGCAGCACATTGTTTGAAATGGGCTCACAGCAGGGTTAATGTTGGACTGTATCCAGGGGCTTGTGGCCAATATCACAAGGAGTTGTCTTTAAATTGCAAAAATGTCTGGTGGGAAATGAACTTACTGCTAAATAAAGATGAAGTAAGGATGATGTTCAAGAAGTTTCACTCAGGCCCCTGTTTTAACATAACATGCACAGACGCATTAAATGTAAAGGGCAAATTTTGCACTAACAACCATGTAAAGCAGCCAAGACTGAAAAAATGTGTTTTATCTCTCCAATGCTGGGGTTATCAATTACATTTGTACAAGGGCCAGCTTTTTGCTTGACAAATGTTAGAGGGGGTGGATGTAATAGCATAAATATTGAGGTCTAATTATTACAATAACATACTGTACAAATGACCCCTTACAGCCAAGTGCCGGCAGAGTTTCCAGTCAAATACCAGCTAATTACCAGCAAATTTCCAGCCACTGGAAGTCCTCCCTACACACAGCTTTCTCAGGCCTACATTTTTTGATAAATATGCCATTATTACTTTGATATCATTGTTATATTAAAACATGTACATATTATCAAGCCTTAAAATGATCAGTCCATGTCACCCATATACGGTAACTGCCAGCTACATGAGGCAGTTTAGATACTTTGCATCCACTTTCTGGGGCTGTTTTGGTTTCCATCACTGGTTTTGATTCTCAACCTATTGTCTGGTTAAATATGGACATGCCAAAACATTCTAGTGTCAGATCAAACATGATGTTATTCCTGATTAAACAGTTTCAATAGCAACTGATTTGGGCATCTGGGGGCCAGATGAGAAGTTATTGAGGGCCTGTTGATAACTGCTCTATTGGGTTTTCTACATTCTGATGCACAGGCAAATAATTGAAATATATAAAGAGCTCTCTCTGCTCTCCGGCCTCACTGTCAACGTCAGAACACCAAAAAGTCTTGGAGTCACCTCAAAAAACTCTGCTTCATGCAACTGGTGCAGTGTATCTTTAAAACAATCCCAATCCAGACCCAAACTCTCTACACAGTCTACTTGCTCAAGTACAGTCTCACTTCGTTGTATAGAGAGAGACACACTGTGTTGCTCAAAAAGAGCTGGTCCAAAAAAGAGCCTCAAACATAAATATTAACAATAGTAATTCTCTTAATATCTTACAAGTAGAGAGCCATTTTTACTGGAAGGACATTTCACTGAAGACAACAAGCAAGCTGTGGAGCTTCTTGGCATGTCCTGCATTTCAAGTGTTCAATACAGACATGCATGTTTTTGTCCTAAGTGTGCTTATATTGGCCTCTTCAAGAATCTCATTTTCAGGTTGATAGATTAATATGTGTTTATGGAGTGAGAAAAACCTGATCAGAATGACTTTTTCACTAACTGATACATTTCAGACCAGTTCCACAGCCTGACAATTCTTCAGGCCCTTCTCTGTTCCTGGTGTGGCACGTCTCAATTTGTCTGTTTGTCTCAGTTTGGAAATGTCAGTGTTTCTGTCTCACTAAATAAAAACATTCATCGATTTTGTGTCAAAAAGACCGTCAATCCTTACACAAGATCGTTAAATTATAAATGGACAAAAATCTATGGTTGCATTGATAACCACTTCTGTGAGACTGAAACTCAAGCTGTTTAATTCCTCGTCCTTTTATTTCCTCCTCAGGGAAGTGGGCTGTGGAGCAGCTGAAGGAAAACAAAGTTCCAGGAGACTACGGCCTTGTGCTCAAATCCAGGGCAAAACACCATGCAATTTCTGCCATGTTGAACAAACCTTTTGTCTTCCAGGATGAACCTTTGGTTGTACAGTAAGTTCAGACCTCAAACACAAGCAGCCATTTCTGTTGATGCCAATGGGTTAAACGTAGCCTGAAACATGAACTCTGCCTTGTTTTAAAAAAAATGCTGTCATGTAAATAAAAGCAGTAAGAGGCAACACAGCTTGCAAGTCACTGCTCATCCCAGAGACTCTGTATGGATTAACTTTACCATCACTTCAGCTACTTAAGCCTAACCAGTGCTCTGTTTGATGGTGATAAGTGAAGTACAGATTAAGTTTCAGGCTGTATTTTTACTTTCAGTTAACACAAAGTATGGTTAGAGCTCCATGATGGGTTTTAAGTGGACTTCTGTCAAAAAAATGGAAAAAATTATTAGATTGTACTTGAAGACCATATCACTTAGCCTTAGCGTGTTATTAGCATATCAGTAAATCCAAAGGTAACGTAAAATCCCTTATCTTACTATCTTATTCTTTTCGGTTACGCTGCTGACATCTCAGAAAAAATTTAACTTTAAAAGTGACCCAGTTGACGACAAACAGTTGACATTTTCAAACTGCATTGACTAAAGCTAATCAAGCCAACTGCCTTTTAGCTTAATCAGCATTTTTAACCTGAAATAAATACTGAACATACAACAAGGAGAAGCAGATTTTAAAAAATAGTTAATACTTTGTCAGCTGTATGAACAGGAAAAATTAGAATATGGGGAGTCTGATAGACCTGTTGGGGTGCAATTTCATGCTTATAAAATCTTGAGGCTTTTTAGCAAGACACAATAAGTAAATCTGTTGCACTTTTTTTCTTGTTTACCTAATTTAATGTGTCAGAATCACATTGATCGTGTTCCTGTCTCTAATTGATGCCATCTTTTTACTGCAGGTATGAGGTGAATTTCCAAAATGGAATCGATTGTGGGGGAGCATACATCAAACTCCTTTCTGACTCTGATGATCTTAATCTGGTTCGTTAACTTGTTTTAATTCTTCCTTCCACCATCAGTGTTTTCCATAGTTAGAATATCAGTGGCAGATTGTGACTTGTTAACAGCTGATGTTTCACAAAAAGGCTTTTCACAAGTAGTCAAAAACAGGGCGGTGACATACTCTGGACTCTCTGGCCGTGTACTCTTCAACTTAACATTTTGGTTATTCCACACTGAAGGAGCAGTTCCATGACCGCACACCGTACACCATCATGTTTGGACCGGACAAGTGTGGTGAGGACTACAAGCTGCACTTCATCTTCCGTCATCAGAATCCTTTGAACAAAGACCTGGAGGAGAAGCATGCTAAGAGGGCAGATGTTGACCTCAAGAAGTTCTACACCGACAAGAAGACCCACCTCTACACTTTAGGTACTGAGTCTGTGGGGTAAAATGAAACTGAAATACTGTGTTGAGCCTCGTGTTTAACACCGAAGCACAGGTCCATAACTTTGCATATTTATGTTGACACCGTTTCTCCCTTTAATTTCAAAGATAATCTCTTTGCTTGCTCACACACTCATTAAACACTTTTTATGTGATCTCAGTTCTGAATCCAGACAACAGTTATGAGATGCTTATTGACCAGTCCAGTGTGAGCCGTGGCAGCTTGCTGCATGATGTGGTGCCTCCAGTCAACCCACAGAAGGAGATAGATGATCCAAACGACTCCAAGCCTGAGGACTGGGATGAGAGGGCCAAGATTCCCGACCCTGAGGCAGTCAAGCCTGATGACTGGTGACTACAGACTCTAAACTAATGGACAGGACAGCTTTTGTTGCAGATTGGATGTGTTTAAATGTTAGGGCCTCTGTGACCTCATCAATAAAAAAAGTGGACATGTGCTTGTGTTTGTGCCCCAGGGATGAAGAAGCCCCAGCAAAGATCGATGACCCTGATGCCATGAAGCCAGAGGGCTGGCTGGATGATGAACCGGAGTTTGTCCCTGACCCTAATGCTGAGAAACCAGAGGACTGGTAAATTAACACATTCATCTCAGCTTTAACAAGCCTTTAGATTCTGTTACAGTGATTATTCTAAGAAAGTGGCTCATGCCTAAAGCTCTCCTCTGTGTGCAGGGATGAGGAGATGGATGGTGAGTGGGAAGCCCCACAGATTCCCAACCCCGCCTGTGAGACGGCCCCTGGCTGTGGGGAGTGGAAGCGTCCGATGATCAACAACCCTAAGTACAAGGGAAAATGGAAAGCCCCTCTGGTGGACAATCCCAACTATCAGGTAATTGTTACTGTTGCTTAAGCCCAATGATGTCAGGAAAAAAAGATTGCAGACCTACTGCAGGTTAGATAAATCAAACCAAAATCTGGGTTTCAACACATCTTGGAAACAGGTGACCAGTATTCCAGATATTGAGTAAGACTTTAAGGTGACAGAAAATATTGAAATGTGCTGAAAATTTTCATGCAGTTGTCCTCATTAAGTTTTCATTTTTTTGAAAACATGGATTTTCTGTGACTTTAAGCCTGTTATTTCCACACAAACTGTGTTTTAGTTCATTGAAAACTCACATTTTGGGAAACTCCCACCAGGGTGGAGATAGTCAGGAACTCCATTTACAGTGTTTACATGTATTCACCGGTTGGGTCACAGCATGAACCTGTTTCTCCTCCGTGTGACAATACTATGCAATGTCATCCTTTCTGATTTACAAAAGAGTTGTGCCGCAGATGTTGCAAACTTTTGCTGGGTTTAGCCCTGCTATTTGGACTTTATACATGGCAAAACATACTCTAAATTTGCTTTCACTTTGTTGCTGCTTCATTCAGCACTCAAAGATACAAACCTTGCCAATGTTTGGGCCAGACCTGGTCTGTCATTTTTAAGTGATAGTGTTCACCAGCTACTTTTGTCTTCGATTGTTGTAGTTACAACAGATGCTGAATCCTGAAGAAGTGCTAAGGAAAGCCTTTTTTTATTTATTCAACCATAATAGTATTTTATCTAGCACGTTAGGTTTGTCTCAGACTGAAATTTACATTGAGAAACATTCACAAAGACTATCTGTAACACCAGTTAACATGGTAGTAAATTGAGTTGCAACACCGGTTGGCTGGCAGGTTATTGGAATGGAATTGATAGGAAGGAAAGTGACAGTGGATAGGCTTGTGAAAGGGGGGGTGAGAGAGTAGAGTAGTACTGATATCTAAAAGTATGCTGTGATCTGAAATACTTCCTCTATCAGTCTATGAAACATGGACGTAAGCTGCTATCTGACTAGTTGGCAGAGGTACAAAAGTGACGGTGTTCAATTCTTATTTTAAAACTGAACAATGAAGAACAAACTGCAGCCCTGAGCCCAATGACTCTTAAACACTGTGTTACATTTAGTGCCTCTGGCCATGTCTGTGTTTGTGCACGAGCTGAAACAACCCTGTGAACTTGTCCTCTAATTGTTTCTCCCAAGGGAGTCTGGAAGCCACGCAAGATCGATAACCCCGACTATTTTGAGGATCTCAAGCCCTTCAGGATGACACCATTCAAGGCTCTGGGCTTGGAGCTCTGGTCCATGACCTCAGATATCTACTTCGACAACTTCATTATCACTTCTCACAAGGAGGTGGCTGACCGCTGGGCCTCTGACAGCTGGGGGCTGAAGAAGCTGGTGGCTAGTGCTAACGAGGTCAGTGTGGTTCTTTGTTAGGGCAACTGGAACAAAGAACAGCAACTGTACTGACTGACACTTTAATTTTCATTCTGTACGTGCAGTTAGAAAAGTCAGGTTCTTGTGTTAGTTGGATCAGACTTTTTTGACAAATGTAAATGTTCTGCCAAGATCAGACTACCCAGTCATTTTTGTTACAGTGATCACTAAGCCATAATATCATGCATGTACTTGATTGACAAGCATGATCGACTACTTTTACACCACACAGAAGATGAAGATGTGACAAAAAAGACAACAAACAAACTTTGTCTTTCCAAACATTATGCTAAATGATAATTAACCTTGATAATATATGCTGCTGGTATTACTTGCTACGATGCAACAGAGTTTTTACCCACATTTATCTCTTTTTTTTAAGTCTATCATGGTAGTTCCTCCACAAAACCTTATAAGATATGTTGTTTGAAGAGCTTGTCACGTGTTCCCACTATCCCACTATCCCAAAGTTCCATCTCAAGGAAAAAGCTCCACACTTCTTTAACTTTGCCATTTGGTTTGTTTACTTTTGTGACTGGCAGACATGTGGAACAAAAATATCTTGATCAGAGTGTATTGTATTGCTTGTATGTCATGTCAAAATAGCAGCTGTAAGGATAGGCAAAACATTTAACATCTGCCTGCTAGTTGAACCAGCAACCCTCTTGTTGCATGGCATGAATACTACCTGTTGCACCACTGTGCTGTCCTACCTGTTAAACAGCCTAAATTTTTTTCGTAGAATAAGTCATAAAATCATTCATCCTCATCCTCCATCTACATTTAAAGTCAGAGGGATACTGTGTACATAGGCCTGTCACGATAACAAATTTTTCTGGACGATAATTGTCCTGCAAATTATTGTCAATATATGATATTATTGTTCATTATTGACCATTTTTCAATGTAATGAGAATATACGGCATAATAATGTGAGTACGCCATATCAAAAGCAATAAACATTCATTTCCCTCGCGTAATTGACATTGTAATTGAAATTCCAAGAGCTTTTAAAAACAACATAATAAATTAAATGGAATTTGCAGTTCAGGAATTACTGTTTGTGACGTGCGTTCTCCCGGGCAGTTCATACTATCTGTCAAACGTTTGTAGCATTTCCCGAAATGTTGGCTTTTCAGACGTATTGAAGGGTTACATTTCTTTTGCAAAGCAGTGAGTAACACTGTCTGTGAGTGCACACCCTTTTTGCGCTGTTTTATGTACATTCACTCTGCCGACCAAATGCTTCAGTAAGCGTTGACTGTCGGGACGAAAAATCTGCTGCACCTCGAGTAGTCATTGTTCCCAGCTGGGAAAACTGGACAGGATGGTTGTGTTTGAGGTGCACATACAAAAGTTGGTCGTATTCCCCTTTTTTGTCGCCACTACAAATATGACATATCAGCTCATCGGTGTTCATGGACTCACACCGTGTTTATCCTGTTTAAAACCAAAATATTCCCGCACTGGGGCTGTGGCTTTCAGCTTCATTCATTGTGTTTTTTTTCTTGTTGCTTCTCACAATGCTCACCTGCAGCACTCAAAGACTGACTGACTTATAGGAGGGTTCACTCCGTTCATTCTGCTGTAAAACCGACATGCCCAGGTGTTGAGACAGATGCACAGAGTGAACCCTCTAGTCATCCAGCCTGTTTGGTAGAGTGAGAGGAGGAAAACAAACATGCATGCACGTCAATATATCGAGGCTATCAAAATTATGGAGTTTGTTTTTATGTATTGTTCAGTTAATTGATTTATTGATTATTGTGACAGGCCTTTATGTATTGATTTGTGGAAGGTGTGGAGGTTGCACATTATTAACAGAAGTGAAGTTGTTTTTTTGCAATGCATTTAGCCACCAACCAAAATATCAGCAGAGAAGCTTTGTGGCCTAACCAAGCTGTGCATGTAAATGCAAGGCAGTGTCTGCTTTTTATTGAAGACTTAAGGTCAATTTCTCTCTCACAATTCATGATCACAATTCCTGCTACTAATTTATTTGTGTGTTTTTGTGTTTTCAGCCCGGGATAGTTGCTCAGTTGATGCTGGCAGCAGAGGAACGACCATGGCTCTGGGTGATCTACATCCTGACTGTTGGCCTGCCTGTAGGACTGGTTGTGCTCTTCTGCTGGCCAAAGGTACTGCACACCGTGATGGTCACATATTCACTGTCTGTCCTTAACTCTGTCGCTAAAGCTGTTAATGATGTTGTTTACAATGTTTACCCTGGATTATTTGATTTTCAAAATACTAACCCTATGTTATATATGTTTAGTTATGCACTTCATTGACCCTAAAGTCACACCATGTAGAATTCAGCTGCCAGGAGGCTCTCAAGTAAACAATACAACTGCAGATTAAGTTGTAGTGACCCCATCACCCCCACTCATCTTCACAGTTACTCTTTCTATTGAGGACGCTATTCAATAGAAAGTCACTCCGTTAAGTTTTTATACTGAACAGAAATAAGTGTTTCTGTTTCATGCTATTTATTTATAGAAAAAATGTTTGAAAAAAGACTTGTTTCATACTATGAACTAGCAACACATTCTGGGCAGTTCTTCAAGTGAATCAGGTAGTCCACTTTCCCTTGTTTTATGGATTAGAGTCCTCGGGTCTAGAAGAGGAGTAATACTGAAGGAGACCGCACATCTATATTCAATTTGTAAATAGAGGACATCTCCTGACCATTGTTTGCAGAAGTCTGGGAGTGGAGTTACAGGAGGAAGTTTTGGTGGCAGAGTAGACAGCAGCAGAGAATAACAGATTAACAGCAAAAAACATGTCTGATATACTAACAGGATGGCAGCAGGTCCAGAAGCCTTTTACGAATTATAATATGTCCTCATGGCAAAGATAAACAGTCACTGTTACGTCATCCACAAAATGTAGAATTTCTCTGTTTGAAACATTTCAAAACGTTAGCTTTCTACACACACACACACACACAAAAAGAAATGTGTATATATATATAAATTAATACAATAAAAATAAATGTCAAATTTGACATACTATACATTTAAATGTTTTCAAAGCAAAGAAGAATCTTTGTTGACCTGAACAGAATCTTTGGCAGGTGTAATACTGTCCTAACTGCTTACTACACTGAATCCAAATGAAGTGTCCTAATTGTTAAAACAACAGAAGAGAAGCAGAACTTGACACTATTAGACCTTTGAAATAAAGCGCTTGATGTGCTCTATACAAGTGCACACAGTGTCAAACATTTAACAGTGCAGTTTGATTGTGATGCAACAGAAGCCTTTTGTGTTCCTGAGATCCCGTGAAGCAGCATATTTTGTTTTCACAAGGAAGAAGTTTATCGTTGCCATAAATGATTAAGTGGGAACTGCTACTCTTTCTTCGTCTCATTCACATTTTGGGCTGCTTAATTGTGAAGGACAACATTATTCTCTGTTACTGACAGTGAGTTCTGTCACTTAAGCTCTCCCGTAAAGGAATAACAAGTAGACTGAAGCACAAAACAGGAGATCCAGTTTAAATGTTTTCTTTCCCTAAAGTGAAATTCATGCATTAAACAAATACATACATGTGTGCTGTAAAGTAAATCTATCTCATTGAGTGCAGGTTTTTGTTTTCTGTTTTGTTTCTGTGTTTTCTTCTGTTTATACTGAAAGCAGATTCTGTGAGTAAGGACAAAACTAACAGAACTTTCATACGAGTCATTTTTCAATTACCAGTCGACATTTAAACCCACTGAGCTCATGTTTCCATCTCAGAAATCAGAAGAAGACTATGCATACAAGAAGGTGGATCCTCCCCAGGCCAGCGTAGAAGATGAGGATGAAGAAGAGGAAGAGGAGGAGCCAGCAGTTGATGAGGAGGACAAAGCGGCAGAGGCTGCAGAAGGAGAAGCAACAGCAGGTCAGTGGGCCAAACACGGGGCATCGCACCCTCACTGAAGAGGACCTGATTACTGTACTGTTCTTGAGTGCTTTATTTTTCTCACTGTTAACACCTTCATTCATCACCAAAGGAACAGAGGAGGCTGAGGAGGTCAAGGAAGAGAAGCAGGAAGAAGAAACTTATGCAGATGGTGACCATCTGGAGGCAGAGGAGGAGGAGGAAGAGGAGGAGGAAGGAGAAGAGGAAAGCAAAGCTCCTGAGAGAACGTTAGATGATGAGGTTGGTGTCTTTGTAGATTTTACTGACCTTAATAGCAGCTTAAGCTCATGGTGAAGATAATACCTGGATCAGATCCTCAGACTTCCCCTTCTGTCTCATTGTTACTCTCCACAATCAACTTTAAATTCTAAAGAAGACCACGTTTCAAATGATGTGCACCAGCTCAGGGTTTAGACAGAGGAAGACTGGTTGCTTTACTAGTGTTACTGTTTAGTTTAAAAAATGGTTTGATTTTTTTCCATCTTAACTTAAAGTCCAAATTCATGTTGACAGTAACATTTTTATTTGTCTCTTTTTTTATTAGAATTTACTGACCTGATGGCTAAATACATCCTAAAGTTGGATTCTTGAGATGTTCTTTTAACACGTATTTTCCCATCTTACACATTGGTTGCATTCTAAGCACTTGAGAAAACATTACACTGTTCCTCAACAATGACTGTAAATGCAGCTACCACCATCATATGCTGGATATGACCTCTTGAAGTAGAAAATTACCATCTAACATACAAGATGTAATCTACAAGCATGGATTTGTATTATTTTGCTTCTCTAAACAAGCTTGGATTAGAGGCAATGTTTGTGGCACCACTCTTTAGCATCTTTACTCTCTCATAAGTTATCTGTAGTAAACAATCAAATGGTTCACAGTTGAGTGAATTAACCTTCTAGTTTGATGTCATAACTCGGCAAGTAAAGACCAGAGGTGATCATAGAGGTGGGTCTGTTGTTCTGTTATGCATGACTGTCACTGCAGGCTTAAACCTCAGTGACCTATCAGTAGATGACAGGAAGGTGCACTCCTGGTGTAAATCTTGGAATTTT
Organism: Scarus forsteni; assembly: GCA_036419115.1. NCBI lineage: Eukaryota > Metazoa > Chordata > Actinopteri > Labriformes > Labridae > Scarus > Scarus forsteni. Next base: position 6,009,107 of record JAZDUH010000471.1, read on the forward strand.
CTGACACCAGTACAGCTGTTTCCAAACATCTGGTACTTCAATTTTGATCATACTTTAGAGAACTGGACCAGAAATGAACGGATGAAACCCTTGCAGCTTTAATCTGTGTATGACTCCAGAACTTGATGTTAAGCTTTTGGTGTTTGAGAGAAAGGGTGGGACCACTTTGGGGTCTCATCTTTATTACTCATGAATATATCAAACAAAGATTTGCTGAATGGATGATGATGGGTGAAATCAAAAACCACATTGACTACGTTTGCATGCAGCTAGTATTCAGGTTATTGTCAATATTCCAGTTGAATAAAATTCTGTTATTCCTGTATACATGTTATCCCGATTAGAACAGCAACAAACAGACAACATCTCGATCGGACCGACGGAAAACATCATGATACAATGCACATCATTATAGTAACAAGTAACAATAGTAACAGCAGCAGCAGCAGTATGGTGGGTAATGAACAGCGCTTTGGTGCTGGTACTGACCCACCACCAAAACTTGACACTATTCTTTGTCAATTTCTCCCTTAATGGAAGGCAAAAACATGAAGTAATCTTTTTGCAAAGATTTCTTCACAAAAAAAAACATTTGGAAAACACAAATTAATGTTCCTTTTGATGGGGATATCCCAACAGGCGTATACATGACCAAATATTGGGGTTTGAAAAGGAGTAACCTAGGGGTGATTTGGGGGTTTTTAAAACTGGAATATGATCATATTCTGGTCTTTCAAAAGGATTATTGGTGTTTACATGGCCGTGCTCAACTGGGGTATTGCCAATATTCCAGTTATGAAAGGGTTAGGGTTGTAAACATAGCCATTGCTGGCTTTCAAATGAAGACAGTCGAAACCAGGAGGTAGGCAACTGGTGGCCTGGGGACAACAGGCGGCCCTCCTGCCGCTTCAGTGCAGCTCACCAGTCAGTGTAATACTCAAAAGAATATATGTACAATAATAAAAATACTAAGTTTTATTTATAAAGTGCTTTTCTAAACACTCAAAGACGCTGTATTGAGGTTAAAAACATCATGTAAACAACACAATAATAAAACATGCATACAAAAGCATAGAATGCATACAAAAGCAGTCAGACATTTAAAGCAGCACTACGGAAGATCCTCGCTTGACCGGAGCGAGAACTCAACTACCCATGAGCTCTAGCGCGCACATACTGCAGTAAAGGTACAGATCTGCAGATAGGCGAGTCACAGAAACCAGGACTTCGCTAAAAGTATTCTTCTGTCTTCAGCGACTGTTTGCAGGATGGGTAGCGACGAGGTAATATATTTATTTTTGACTAAATGACGATGTTAAAAATCGCTAAGTTCAACTTGGTTTTATTACCGTGAAGTCGCCCCCGTCCTGTTGAAGCGATAAAGTAAATAAAACTAAAGACAACCACGAGCTGGCGATATCACACACTTAAAATAGGTCTAAACAAAACTACATACTGGTACGTTCTGGATTTGTTGTGCTGTACTTTTTTCCTGTCAAGTTTTTTGAGAAACTTCGTCATACATTAGTCGGCCAACATACCTGATAGTAGTCGGATATCCCTCCTCGTCTTTTATTTCACGCAGCAAGTGAACGCCGAACCAATGATTATTCCTGTCCGAGCATTCAGATTGTTTTTCTCTTGCTTTCTTTGTTTTGTATCCTCCGACAAAACTTTTCTCTTCCTGACATTGTTGCCTCCGCCATGGTTAAAGCTCCGCGATTGGCTTTTGCCGAGACTTCCATGTTGTAAACGAATCGGGAATCGGGGGAAGTGACGTATGCCGTAAAGCAGTCCAAACGTGTACTTTTTTAGTGTGGCAGGGTTCCCACCATCCACCTCGAAGTTACATAGCGCCAGTTAAAGGGATACAGACCACTTCAGACCACGACAGAGGTTTTATTGAACTCGTTGTAAAGTGGTGGACCATCACAATGAATATCGAAGGATTATATTATGTTTGAAAAGCTACATAGTGTTGGTTTAAAGCAGTTCTAAAAGGTGGGTTTGGTGAGGGTTTTGAATGTGGACAGGTTCGGGCAGGCTTGGATGCGTAATGGTTGTGCGTTCCAGAGGGTGGGGGGGAAACAGTAAAGGCTCTGTCCCCCCAGGTTCGGTGCTTGGTGTCAGGTGGTAGGGAAAGGATGTGGGTGCCAGAGGATCGGAGGCCATGGGAGGGGTTGTATTGGTGGAGCAGGCTGGAGAGATAGGAGAAGGCCTGATTATGGAGGGCTTTGTGGGTGAGGAGGGGGTTTTAAAGTGTATTCTGTGTTTTATGGGGAGCCAGTGGAGGTTTCTGAGGACAGGGGTGATGCATTCTGGATGTATTGTAGTTTGTTGAATAGTTTGGATGGAAGGCCGGAGAAGATGCTATTGCAGTAATCGAGTCTGGAGGTGATAAAAGCGTGGATGAGGGTTTCAGCAGTGGAAAAGGAGAGAGATGGAAGGATGTTTTTCAAGAGGAAGATGGCAGTTTTGGTGAGTTGATTGATGTGATGTTCCAGAGTGAGATGGGAGTCAAAAAAGACACTGAGGTTGTGGACGTATGAGGACGGGGTGGGGGAAACATTGTCTTATTTCTAGTGCTGTCAGGCGATTAAAAAATTAATCTAATTAATTACAGGATTTGTAATTAATTAATCTAATTAATCACATTTTAATCTCATATCTGCTTAAAGTCCCCACATAAAGAATTTGAATTCTAGGACATCACAAAATTGTAGTGGATGATTAATCAAATGAATACACTAAAAAGAGAAGATTTGTAAATCCACATTTTTATTGGTGACAAAATAAAACCAAAGTCAGGGCATCTTGTCCAGAAAATTCTAAGCTCAATCAGGCAACTCAAATTACACTTTAAGTGTGTTTCATAAATCAAATTAAAAAAAAAAGAAAAAAGTGGAGGACATCCAGCAAACCAATTAGGCCTGATGCATTATTAAAGAATGCAGTACAAATATAGAAAAATTAATTCAATAAATAAAATAAAAAAATAAAATAAAGCAGAGTCTCAAATATGCCATTCCTGTTGTCACCTGGGCTTTGTTTGGTTTGAGTAGAGACGCATGTGTGAAGTGACGTGCCACTGCCATGTACGGGTCCTCCAGCTGGCCAATATCAAAATGTTTGTGTGCTATGATTAATCGCGATTAAATTTTTTAACGCATTAATTTGTGTTGTAATTAATTAATCTAATTAATGCACTAAAGTGACAGCCCTACTTATTACTTTTATTATTAGTAGTAGTACAGGGTTTGTGATTGATTTGTGAGTACAATGTTTGTGATTTGATTTGATTTGATTTGATTAGTACAGGGTGTCCATAAAGTCTCTTTACAATTTATAAAATGTATTACAAAGGATGTTGATGAGATATCTTAACCAGATTTGTTTTATTTTAATCAGTGTTTATTAAAGCTTTTATTCACATTAGAATTTTGTGTTTCAGATATTCTGTTAGTGGAAGAAAAGGCTTGTCTTACACGAGTGATGTTTTCCTCAGATGTTCTTGGTCACCCACTTCTCCCTTTATCAAACACTGTCCCTGTCTCCATAAATTTCTTGTGCCATGCACAAATTGAAGGACGCGACGGTAGATCTCTTCCATACTCAGTTCTGTAGTTTCGCTGAGTCTGCACTTCTGATTTTGTCTCAATAAACCAGGAGACACATTGTGCCTTCTCCTGAGGAGTAGCCATTTACGAGTTTTCCTTCCATCAACAGAATATCTGAAACACAACATTTTAATGCGAATAAAAAAAAAAAAAAATTATTTCCTTTTTTAAGTTTGAGATAAATAAATAAAATAACATAAATAAATGAGAATAAAAACTTTAATAAACACTGATTAAAATAAAACAAATGTGGTTGTAAAGAGACTTTATGGACACCCTGTATGTACATGAAGAAAACAGGACAAAGTCTGCCAATGTAACATAAAAACTGTATCTATTTCTAAGAAAATATAGCAATATTGTCAGTAAATGTTTGTGTAAAATTCCCTTTTGTGCATTTACCAACATGAAAACAAAAATTGAATAACCACTAAATGTTCTGGAACTTGCATTCAAAAAGAGACAAAAGTGGCTCAAAATTCTGTGTTTAGCTCATTCGTTGAAGTGCTGCTACTTGCATTTGAGTTAAAGTGTATGAAGCCTTATAAGTATGATCTCTCTTTGCTGAATTATAATAACTCTAGTATTTAGCTTGAGAATTCAGGTTGCAACAGTTTGGCCCTCAGGCAGTGACGAAAATCTGAATATGGCGAAAAAAAGGGAAAAAGGAGGAAAAAAAGAAATTTAAATATGGCCCTCTTGGTAACCAAAGTAACTCATCGCAGTCTCCACATCATTTAGGAGAACACTGTTAGGATTAGTCAGCCTGCCATCGCTGAACCACCTTTGGCCACAAAGAGAACCAAACGTGGATCTTCTCATCGTGAGGCCTATATCACGAAGCGCGGTCAACTTATCCCCGGTAACTCACATCTATCCAGGATTGAGTAACCTCAACAATGACAATTACGATAATCGATAGCATGACGCAAGTTATCAACATGCTAACTCAATCCAGGATGGTCCCATCAAGAGCCGTGAACGCGCACGTATAAGGGGAGTGCTCAGAGGCAGCTGACCAATTGTAATCAAGAATGGAAACACGCTGAGAAGCGCCGGGAATACACTATCAGAGCTCCATATTTCACATGTGAAGAGCGGGATCTGATAATGTTAAAATGTTAGGATGAAAAAGCCAGTATAAAATGTAAAAACGTTACGTATAAACATAACTTTGTGTGGTAGGTTGGTCTGTTTCATGTCATATCAGCTGCGTTTAAGATTTAAGTGGTCGCCACAATGAAATCATGATAACATACCGATCTGAAGTCTGACCAAAATTAACTATTTAAAATCAGCAAGAAAAAAAATCCCCAAACAAATGAATAAAGTGTGGGAATGACATGATGGGATAATAGAATAATGTGATGTTTCACATAAGAATTACATTCCTTTTATTTGTCAAGCACTTTATGGTGCATTTGAATGAAAAGTGCTACAGAAGTGAAGTTTATAGAGCAGGGCGATGCAGCATAACAGTGTGACAGTTAGTGCACCGCTCCTTCGGGTCACACGGGGAATAAATTGAAGGTAAAACATTGAGTTTTACTTTGTCAACGTCTCACTGAAGCATTTCTCTTCTGTTAACTGTTGCTTTCCTGATTCTGTCACACAGCCAAAGGAGGCAGATGTTGCTGAAGAGAGCCACAAACAGTCGGTGAGGAAACGGAGGGTACGGAAAGACTGAAGAGGGGGACCTCCTCACCGATGGTCGTCTTGCTCCCCTGAAGCAGAGGAGAAGGAGGAGGGGTCCTCTCTGCTGCTGCTGCTCCCCCCTCCCTGTGCTGAGCAGCATGCATCTCCTCAAACCAACCGGTAGCCCGCAGTCACCCCGGCTGCCCAATTCATATCTCCTCCACCCGTCACAGGTCTGCAGTCGCCAAACCACATCCTGTCTCACCCCCGCCCCCCTCCTGCCTGTCTGCTTGTCGAACTGTCGGATGACTCATTGAGATTTTGTGCATTTTGCTGTTTTCTCTCCTCTGTCTGAAGCCTCTACTCTGTTAGCCATCTTCTCTCCTTCACTCCATTGTCTGAATGCCTGCCTAAGAAGCCCCGCCTCTCCTCCCTCAGCTCCTGTGCCCCGTTGTCGATCTCGTCTCTGAATTAACGCCGTCATAGCTCGACTAGGGTGTCTGCTAGCGAGGGCAGTAGCTGCTCTGCCGCCATCACGTCTTTCATACTCTTTCACAGCGTATTTTAGGGGCTACATCCCAGAAGTAAGACTTTCTTCTTGTTTCCAGTGTTTAAAAAAAATGCTCTGTACGACAAAAGTTCTTCCCTCCTTCAAAACTGTTCGTGTTGTTCGGGAGGAGATGAAACAAAGCTGTAAAGAGCAGCAGTTTGAGACGGCGAGGTCAGAACATTTCTGCTGATAAATGCCTCTGCTTAGGTTAAAGTTTTACCTCTTTGACAAATAGATGATCTGTTTAGAGTTAAGGTAGTTTGTAAAGTAACCATTTTTCTTTGACTAAGTTATAGCAGTTTGGGGATTAGCACTGATAAAACTATTTATTGGTATGTTTTAAATTTGTTTAAGCCAGTATAGATTTCAAATGCAGTGTTTAGAGTGAAGTACGATACACCACTGATGTTCTGATTCTGAGGTCTGTTCATCAAATGTGACTTAATAAGCAGTTTGAGCAGGTTTTTGTAAATGCCTCGACCATCATGTTAAGTTGTTTCTGCAGCCAACAGCAGGATACAAAACCTGTGAAAACATCTCAGTCAGTCGGTACAAAGCAGTGAATTCCCCAGATATCTGGAGTAATGCGGTTCAGAGTCTGGACTGTTGCTTGGGGAAGATGTTGATGCTAATTTATTTGTTTTATATTATTGTCTCAAGCTTTTGTAGTTCATGATTTTGCCACATGATGGCAGATGCCCCTGTTTACATTTGTTTGCAAATTGTACATTGCTGATGAAAATAAACTATTTAATACAAAAGACTTGTCAACATTTTGATCTACAGGTCTGTCTATTTCTGTTTGTTTTCCTTCTAGCAGAAAATGTGACTGTGTTGGTACAGAATCCAAACGAGTTTCGATTTTAACTTGTGTGAAATCAAAATAATCAGGTTTAAGAGAAAGTCTTGTGCCTGTTTTTCTGGTTAACTTAATTTTGGCCAAAGGTTTTGTCGTGTGGTCAATGGAGCGCAGCGTCTTTTCCTCGAGCTGAGTCCTCTGCCTCTCCACTGAATTGTCTTTAACTGAGCAAGGAACAGGGAGGCACAGCACTCCATACAGTTAGTCTGGAAATCAAGAAGAACAAAAGAAAACTGAATCCCTAACTCCACACTGAGGAGCTGAGAGCCCACAAACTCCAGTCTGTGCTGTGGCCCAGACCACATGGACAAAAGAACAGCAGAGAAGAGATGATAACAACAGTCAGTACACTCACAGACACTCTCACTATGTTGGTGCCTTGGTGTGGTCTGCTAAAGTCATGAGACACAGGGACTTTGGGTCCTCCAAAGATGCAACATGAAGTTTAAGAGCACAGATGAGGTGTGTTTAGCACTGTCCCAGGGTGAAATCATCCAGTCTGTCAGGGCTCTGCTGTAGACTTCCAACAGCACATTATCCACTCTGTGAGCTCGAAAACTTACAACTTCAAGCTCCATGAAGCCTGATCAGCTTTGTGGTTGTTAACATTTGTAGGAGATATTGAGCTTTTTAAATATTCACTTTCTACTGTGTATATTTACACTTCATATGTATTTTCTTACTAATTATAGTAAACATAACACACCCTGCACAGGTACTCAAGATTACTGTTTTATCATTGTTCAATGTTACTTGTTTAGTGTGTCCTAGTACTCATTTTTATAGCATCTGAAGCTCTTGCAAAGTCGCACTGCACACCTGACAGCACCGAAGATCTTGAATGTTCAGTCATTGCTGAGGCTAGTGGGGTTTGGGTCAGATAATCCTAACCCACAACAACAAAAAGATAATACCACCTGAGCCACTCTAGTTTGAGGAGTCAGTCTGGAACAATACAAAATAACAGTTCAAATTGTTGAACAGAAATTTTACAATCATTAAGTCAATCAATCAATTAATCTTTATTTGTATAGCACCAATTCATAAGTGTTATCTCAAGACACTTTACAAAAGAGCATAAAGCTCTTCATTTTATGGATACACATATATGCATAGATACATCTATACAGTTGTGCCCAAAAGTTTACACCCCCCAGCAGAATTTCTGATTTTTTGGCCTTTTCTCAGAAAATATGAATGGTAACACAAAAACCTTTCTGTCACTCATGGTTAGTGGTTGGGTGAAGACATTTATTGAAAAAAAGATAGTTTACTCTTTTTTAAATCATAATGACAACAGAAACTTCAAAAATTACCCCGTTCAAAAGTTTACACCCCCTGGCAGTTTTGGCCTGATAACATGCACAAAATTTGACACAAATGGGTTTGAATGTCTACTAAAGGTAACCATCCTCTCTGTGATCTATTAGCTTGTAAACTGTGTGTGTATGAAAGCTCAGTGAGTTTCTGAGCTCCTGACAGACACGTGCATCTTTCACTCAGTGCTACGTTGAAGTTTCTGGTTTCTGCGTCATGGGTAAAGCAAAAGAATTGTCAAAAGATCTGCGAGAAAAGGTAATCCAACTGTATAAAACAGAAAAAGGATTTTACAAGATATCTAAGGAACTGAGGATGCCAAGAAGCACTGTTAAAACTCTAATGAAGAAGGGTAGAGAGAGGGATTCTGTTGAAACCAAACCACAGTCAGGCAGACCAACAAAAATTTCAGCTCAAACTGCAAGGAAAATTGTTCAAGATGCAAAGAAAAACCCTCAAATAACTTCTGCTGAAATACAGGACTCTCTGAAAAAAATTGGGGTGGATGTTTCAAGATCCACAATAAGGAGACTCTTGAAGAAACATGGGCTGCATGGTCGAGTCGCCAGAAGAAAGACATTTCTACACAAATGCCACAAAATGTCCCGTTTACAATCCAAACAACACAGAGACAAGCCTCAAAACTTCTGGAACAAAGATATTTGGAGTGATGAGACCAAAATTGAACTTTTTGGCCACAACCATAAAGGTTACATTTGGAGAGGAGTCAACAAGGCCCATGATGAAAGGTACACCATTCCTACTGTGAAACACGGAGGTGGATCACTGATGTTTTGGGGATGTGTGAGCTACAAAGGCACAGGAAAATTGGTCAAAATTGATGGAAGGATGAATGCAGCATGTTATCAGAAAATACTGGAGGAAAATTCACACTCATCGGCCCAGAAGTTGCGCATGGGACGTTCTTGGACATTCCGACACAACAATGATCCAAAACACAAGGCCAAATCAACCTGCCATTGGCTACAGCAGAATAAAGTGAAGGTTTTAAAGTGGCCATCTCAGTCTCCTGACCTCAATATAATTGAGCCACTCTGGGGAGATCTCAAATGTGCAGTTCATGCAAGACAGCCCAAGAATTTACTTTTTGCCAAGAGGAATGGGCAGTTTTACAATCTGAGAAAACAAAGACCCTCATCCACAACTACCACAAAAGACTTTCAAGCTGTTATTGATGTTAAAGGGGGAAACACAAGGTATTAAAAACTGGGGGGTGTAAACTTTTGAACAGGGTCAATTTGGAAGTTTCTGTTGTCATTATGATTTAAAAAGAGTAAACTAATCTTTTTTTCAATAAATGTCTTCACCCAACCACTAACCATGAGTGACAGAAAGGTTTTTGTGTTACCATTCATATTTTCTATATATGGAAATATGGAATATATATATGTATATTCCATATATATATATGGAATATATGGAAAACACTGATTCACTAATCTCCTGACGGAAGATCATCCCTTTTTGTTGAGCTTTCAGCTGACTTTGTTGGCACTGACAAATCAATAAAAATCAGAGCATTTCTTTAAATCATCTGTTACTAGTTTTTTCCAGACAGTTTCTCTGTTGGCAGAGTCTATTTTAATGCATTGTGTTGATGTTCTTAATTTCATCAAATTGACACTGGAAATCACAGAGAAAACCTGCCTACACTCCGGTCAGATAAGATTTTAAAGGTGACAATATTTGGTGTTTCAAAAAATATGAAGCAGTTCTATTTAGAGGATTTTGTTGTAGTAAAGAGACATATTTTTTGACATTTATAAATGTTTTACTTTAAGTAGTTGTGTCTTTTTTCACTTAAATCAACTTTTAAAAGGAATCTGATGAATCAAATATGAACCATACTCAAAAATTTTATTTGTTGTTGTAAAATAAGAGGATAACAACAGGTTTTGTCTAACTTAGAATGAGTTACTAAGGAGGGCTTGACAAAGCATCGCTTTCTGGGGAGGGTGGGGCTTGACAAAGGGTCAATTTAAAGTAATTTGCTCACTCTGGACACTTCACTGCGACGTAACACTCTAAAGCCCTGAACTAAATATTCCCTGACACCAGCATTTAGCTTAAAAAGCAATTATTGATTGATTGATTGAGTGACATTTATTTCGAACATGAGGTTAAAGTAAAATCACTGTCAAAGACAGAAAAAATACAAAACAAAACAAACAGACATTATCTAATCACATTTTTGAAAAGGAGTGGCATGAAGTAAAAACTTACTAATTCCCACCCCTTTACCAAACAATTATTTACAAACAAATGCAGATGTTATGCGCTTACTGTACATATACTCATAGACAACTACATCCATGCACCCTTATTTCATGCTTGGACATTGCAACAGAAAACTTCCATCCACAATAGCAATTACAATTTCAAACAGATTTACATAATTCTCATACCATCATTATTTTTTAATAACAACCATATAATATTATCAGACTACTTAATTCTCTTCATTATGGTATCTTGCAAAAATCATAATTTTGTACATTTTTTTAAACTTGTTTTTGCTTGGACATTTCTTCATTGCCTCACTTAAACTGTTCCATATGCTCACCCTGATAACAGATACACAGAAGCTTTTAATGTTTGTGCATCTGCTTAATATTTTAAAGTTGTCTTCACCTCTCAGATTGTAACCTCCTTCACAGTTACAAAACAGACTTTGAATGTTTTCTTGTAGTTGACTGTTTCTTGCCTTGTGCATTATTATTGCTGTCTGGTAAGAAACAATGTCAAGGATTTTTAGTAATCTTGACTTTAGAAATAGCTGATGGTTATGTTCCCTATAGCCGACCTTATGTATGGTTCTTATTGCTTTCTTCTGTAAAGTGATTAGTGACTGTAATTTAGTTTTGTAGTTGTTTCCTCAACCTCAGCACAGTACATGAAGTATGGCAGAACTAAAGAACAGTAGAGAGTGTGAAGTGACTTGTAATCCAGGATATGTTTTACCTTGTTTATAACTGCAATGCTTTTTGAAACCTTGGACTGTACATGTTTAATGTGTGATTTCCAGCTAAGCTCGTCATCCATGACCACCCCTAGAAATCTGTTTTCATGCACCCTTTCAATCTCAACCCCATCTATTTCTATCTGGACCTGCATGTTAACTCTGTGATTCCCAAATAACATAAATTTTGTCTTGCTGGCATTTAAAGATAACTTATTATAATCAAACCATGCTTTTAATTTCTTCAGTTCGTTGTTGATTATCTTCTGTAACTGATTCAAATTATTACTGGAACAAAAAATACTAGTATCATCCTCAAAAATAATGAGCTTCATCAGTTCAGACACTTGACAGATTTCATTCATGTAAAGAATAAACAGCTTTGGTCCCAATACCAAACCCTGTGGGACACCACAAGCAATGTCCAAGCAAGTTGAGCAATGGTTACCCAGCTTCACAAACTGCTTTCTGCCATTCAAATAGCTTTTGATCCAGTCTAATACAATGCCTCTGATTCCATATCACTCCAGTTTATTAAATAGTAACTTATGGTTGATTGTATCAAATGCTTTTTTCAAATCAATATATACTCCAATCACATATTGCTTTTTATCTATTGCATTAGCGATTTCCTCTGTTGATTGTATTATTGCATGTGAGCTTGATCTTTTAGCTCTGAACCCATACTGACTCACTGCAAGCAAGTTGTGTTTTTCTATGAATCCATCAAGTCTTTGATTGAAAAGTTTCTCCAGTATCTTAGAGAATTGAGGGAGGAGTGAAACTGGTCTGTAGTTGGTGAGGCTGTGTTTGCTCCCAGATTTGTACAATGGAATGACTTTAGCAATTTTCATTTGATCAGGAAATGAACCGGTTTGGAAAGATAAGTTACATATATGTGTAAGTGGCTTCAAAATCCCTTCAACTAGCACCTTAAGTACTGACATGTCAATGTCATTAAAGTCAGTAGATTTTTTTGCTTTTGCATTTGTTCAATATTTCAATAATTTCAGTTTCCTCCACCTTTTTGATGAACATTGGGCAGGGGTTATTCCACGGAAGTTTTTTCACTTGCTCATTATCTGGCCTTGTATCAGATATTTCTTTAGCAAGATCAGAGCCTACATTAACAAAAAAAAAAATTATTGAAGCTGTTTGCCACCTCCTCCAAGTTACAGTTCTCAGAATCATTATCATAAAATATTTAGGCTTTTTTTTTTGTTTGGCCCCTTCTCTAATGATTTTGTTTAGGGTATTCCAAATCTCTTTAATATTGTTTTTATTTTCATCAAATTTATTCTGGTAATATTGTTTTTGCACATTCTCATAAGAGCAGTTAACTTGTTTTTATATTATGAGAATGTGCAAAAAACAATATTACCAGAGTAATATTAAGAGTGTATCTGCTGATACAATATCATACCAATACTTTCCTGTATCTCAAATAAATAAATCCCAATTATCTAATACAACTCTAATAAAAGCTGTAATAATAAGAGCCAGAGTCAGCAGTGATTTCAGGGTTCATTTATTTAAACAAAAATGTTTAAAGGCAAAGGTCCAGTGTCTACACACAGAACAGTTGGTACCAGGGTGTGTAGATGGAGCATTCTCTGCATGCCAGGATAAATCAAAGTAATGCTATTATACAACTGTTAAAAATGTTAAAACTACCTCAGTAAATTACAGCATGTACAGAGTCTGTAGCCTTGAAACACATCCGTTTCCTTCTCTTTGACAGCACCAGTCACATGATGTCGACCTCAGGTTCACTGCTTTTTAAAGACACACACTGGATGAAATACATGTTTAAAGGGTTTATCCACTTTTCCAGTTACACACTTTGAACCTCATTCTTCAGGCCTCAGTATGTTCTTCTTGTCTGTAGCAGGACACACCCTCACTCTGCTGCACAATGAACACAGCAGCAGTTTACAGTCAGACTTCCTCCAGGCCTCGCTGAATGGATCAATAACACTTAAGGCCTCTTAACTGCTCAGTGTTTCTTCTGCATTTATGATTCTGACCTCTTCTTTTTGCTCATGTTATATTTTGGGCCACAACAATTATTAACAAATGAAGGCAAAAAACAGGATTTTACCTAGAAGTATCAGAACTGTTTGACTCAGTACGTTTACATGCACAGTTAAGCTCCTCCACAGCTGGATTTTAATATTGAAGAAGTCTTTCCATGTCTCAGTCCACATGCTGCAGCGGAGGTCGATTATTGATTTATTGAGCTTCGTTCACCTCTATTACTGTAGATGGTGATATTTTGATTTTTGGAGCTCCTTCCTGTTGACCTTGCCAACAAGTTAGCTAAAAGCTACATTCTCAACTGTGAAAATATCAGGTTTAGCGCTCCGTACATTTGCTCTCACTTTGCCTTTGACATGAACACTATCCTTTTAGCTCACGGTGACATCCAAAGGTAGACAACACTTCCTCTAGCAGACTTAGCATCTTTGCTGTCACACCTCCAGGTCAAAGCCTGGTGCTGTTGAGCATGCACAGAGCATGCATGTTACAGAACAGTCTAAAACAGAATTAGTACAATAGTTTGACTCTTTGACTACATGTAAACATACTTGTGATTTTTTCAAACATTTTTAAAAATCACTTTAAGCAAAGACCCAAATGTCTGTGCTAGTTACAGTTTTCAGTTTCTCAGCATTATGGCTTTGACTAGCAGTGCTGATAAGGACTATTTTAAATTTAGCTCAAATTTAGCCTGACATCAGGTTCATGTCATCATTTTGGACAATTACTAGATTATGTTCATAATTCACTCAAATTCAAAAAAGCCTCTAGCTTTTAAATAGTGGTGGCACCTGATCCAGCTGTATTCTCAGTCAATCTGATGCTCCGACAGAGCTCCAATCACTCGAAGACCGTCCCCCCACATGGACCCAGCCCGCTCTGATTGGTTTATGAGTCAGCTATGTGTCATTTGGTCAGTTCTGCACTGCTTTGAGCAATGTTGTCAACCACTCTGTATTCATTCTAATGTCTCTGCTCTGCAGCCAATGGGCTTAAACCCACTACGAAATAATGTCAGGACATCACACAGGAAGTTCTTCTCAAGAGGGGCAAGGCTACAGGACATTTCAGGCTGCTGCTGGGACTGTAAAGAGGGTCATTAAGGAGGAGTCCAGATGCTGCAGGCTTTTTGTCTTGTTCATAGAGGTGCTCTATCACATGGTAGAGACAGATTAAACTATAGGGAATTTAAAAAATCATAAAAAGCATGACATTTAGTACTTGACTTAACATGTCCTCCGTCTTTTATCAATCCAATGTGCTCAAAGTATATTAGAGGGTGAAATGCTCCTTTGTCTTTTCAAACACATTGTGACATGTTAAATTTTCATCTGCCATAAAAGCATTCAATATTAAAATATGTGTTTACACCGTTCAACATCTCCTGGATGGGATCTGATAAAGGACATTACACTTTAATGAAATTTTGATTTAGGGATCTTTTCTCTTTTAACCAGAGAGCTCCATCAGACTGGGGTTTTGCTTTGAAGAGATAATTTTCATTCTTTATTTAATTAAAACAAGGAGCTATTGCAGTTTTGTATTTATAACTACAACCTAGAACTTATAGGACTGAAAACCTTTTAGATATTTTGTTGCACCTGGCATCTATGGGTTCTTAATGCTTTCAGGAAACATGCTCTGAAAGTTTGTTTTTCTTAAAACACTAGAAGTTTAAAGGCAGAACATCATTGAAACATGAATTAGGACAGGCTGTAATATTTCAGTGTGGAACACCAGGCTGCACCTGCTGCATGCAGCTAGAAATGTTGCTTAGTTTGAACAAATGGTCTCATTTATAACATCATTACTGCGCAACTAACGTTTAAGGTGTTGCTCCAGCTGATGGAAGTCAAACTAATTACGAAGTTACACTTAAATTTAACTGTGAGTGCTGGATTTGTTTGCTATTTGGTGTAAGCTTTGTGCAACTTTTACCTGCCCAACAGTTAAGCTGACTTATGTTACACTGGCTAAAGATGACGACACTCAGCCAAGAATTTTGCCACGTTTTGCTTAAACTTTCTAACTATTAAAGGTTTAACAGCACTAAACAGAAGTCTTGTTTCTCCAAAGGCATTGAGAGGCAGCTCCAAACTGTTCCTGAATTTAGAAAAAAGGCTTTCACTGATGGGTCAAACGAGGTTGAAATATCAACTCTTAATTAACAATTCACTCAGTTTGGATATCATGCTCTACTTGTTGAGATGAACACAATGAAACCACCAGACATGATGTAATCTGAATCACAACGTTCTCATGAGCGACTCTACGACATTATTTCAGGCAGAACTTGGCCACAGCAGATCTGCAGCATTAACACTGTATTCTAAAACATCATCATATTTCACAAAGGTCAACTCTAAATTTAGACCAGCAGCAACACTGAAAAATCTGTTCCTTTGAGATGGAGCAGATTTCTGGAGATTATTCAAACAAAAACTACAAGTTTACAACTCTACATGATTATTACAGGTTATATGTTCTTCAGAATTTATGTTATGAGGTTTAAAAGGCAAAGTTTTCCATTTATGGTGGATACGACTATTATTCAAACTTGAATTGAAGTAACAGGGTCCCTTTAACCAGGTAATCCACCTTTTTATTACAGCATTTCTAGTTTACCATATTTACACCATCTGAAATTCTTAAGACAGTTGATTTGAGGCATTTTACTTAACATGAAAAAAGGACAAAAGTAAAACTGGAACTTGAAATATTTCTCAAACATATGATCCAAATCCCCTGATCGTCCTCAGTAATACTGTTTACAGGTTTTACATAAACATGATGACATCCTAAAACTGTGATCAACTCAGATCCAGCTGATTTAAAAAAAAAATGTTATAAAAATAAATAAATAACAAAAAACACAGTTTAAGTTGAGGTTCAGCTTCCAACATCATTAGTACTATTCTATGGGTCGTTTCAGCCTTAAAACATCAATTTAAGACAAAAACACTTAAAAGTTTGGGATGACCCAGCAGGTTAAGTGGGGTTCAGGATTATTTTACAGAAACAAAGAAACATCAGGAGGTAGAAATGACCCTCAAACACCTCACATACTGGTTCTGTTTCAGGTATCTGTGATTGAAGGGTGACGTCTACCTCATTTTAGGTACAGAAAGGAAGCTGCTGTACAGCAGACCTGAGCAACTCTAATGTTATTTTATTTCTCTTTAACCCCACAGGATGGTTAGTAAAGTCCGGTTATGTTACTGACAGTTAAACATAAGTATCTGCTCAAATAAGGAAGCTCTGACCTTAGGGTTCAAAAACCAGGTCTGTTAAGAGATCTAAACCCTCTCCACGTCTCCGTGCTGGGTCTCCCTCTCCCAGCTCTTCTCTCTTCCCTGAGGACATCTCACTTCCTTTTGCTCTTGGTGTCGGTGGTCTGGAAGACGCTGGAGGCAGACATGAGGTTCTCGATGTACTGACCAAGGACCTGGTTCTCTGACTTTAACTTCAGGTTCTCCTCCTTGACTGCATCAACTCTGGCAGACAGATCTGAGTTGAATGAAAGAAGGAAAGTTAAATCAAAAGAAGTTTTCAACACTGTTAAAAAAAACGTTAACATCCGCTAAACTCTTCTTTTTTTTTGTAAAGGCGCACAAACATTGGATTTTTGTCAATACCTGAAATGCCAATACTTCAACCACAGATTATCACACACTAGCCTGCACCCTTGTATTCCTTCATTTTCTTTTAGATAAAACAAAATTAATTTGCCCTTTTTAAGATCACAGACAGCTCTTAAGATGGTAAGCTCTATGTCCAAAGATCATAAGTGACCCATTAGAACAGAGCGCAAATTTCCAAATAAAAACTTACCATCCAAATTAAACTGGCTGACTGTTGGTACCCTGACCATGCATAACAGACTTAAAACTTCAGGTCCATGGACATACTTTAAATAATGAGGATGACAAAATCAAAAACACTTCAGCTGAGGTAAGCCTTTTGAGTCTGCTTATAACTGTGTTGATTGAGACATGCAGAGCCAGTACATCAGCTGTTACATCAACTCAAATTTTAATTCTTTTCATCGGCAACAAAAAACTTCAGAGCCACTATTTGCCTCGACTAATATCATGCAAATAATGCTGTACATCCCTAACATTTTCAGAACATCTTTAAAGACAGACTGTCCATGCTGTTTTCACATCTGAGCTGATTCACTCCGTTAAAACGAACGTGTTTGCTCTGAAACAGTAAATCAGACTCTGATACAGCACCAACCTCAGTGCTGAGACGATCTGAAAAGGTGCTCTGTCTGATTTTTATGAGACAATGGTGCAGATTGTTTTAAGAGGGAACATGAACCCATCTCACACCAACCTGAAACCACTAAACGCTGTGCTGTACAATAAGCCACACCTCAGCCACTCTGACATTCTGTATTAGGACTTTTACTCGGTATTAGAATATGCACATGAGAGCAAAACTCAGTACGTGAAATGCAAATGTGAATTTGAATATAAAATATACAGCTCATGCTGCAGCTGCTTCCCTGTCATCACACTGATAGCTCATGCTCCTTTCCCTTTATAGGATGCTGATTGGTCAGAGCCTTTGCACCATCAAGCTAAATTGTTTAAGCTTGTAACTTTGTAAGATGGATCTGCCTGATGACAATAATTTAATCAAGTAGATCCAGCTGCACTGCCAAGTTAGCCTTTATTTGCCTCTGTGTTTTTTCTCTTCGAAATGTAATCTTATCAAAAACATTTTCACCACACATTTAGGTATTTTTTAAAATGCTCTCATGGGAACACAGATCGAATTTGAGGTAATGACGCAACAATCTGTTATTTATATCTGAGCAAAACCTTGAGTCTTTAAGCTGTTGGATTGATGTTAGCTCTTGTTGAATTAGCTTCATAACTGCTTTAATATGATGTCTCTTCTGCTGTTTGTCTTTTCCTTTTTGGTAGTCTTCTTGCACTTCAAAAAATTAATAAAGGGTGTTTTCCTGTATTTTGGAAAGCATTTAAATCTTGAATAAATTGTGTAAGAAGACAAATATGACTAGTGTTGCCTCTGACAATTACAAGCCTTCTTTTATTTCATCAAAATCCAATCTTTTAAAACCAAAATTCAGCTGTACAGAAAATATTTGAATCTGTTAGACAAACCTTTGCTTATGTGTGTGCGGTTTGAGACGGATGAAAAGAGACAGGCTGAGTACAACAGAGGGAGAGGGATGCATTAGCACGGGGAAAGGTACCCAGTGTTTTATAACTTCATGCTCACATGAGCGTAAAGACTGATGGGGTTTGATGGTGGAGAGAAACATCAGGGAGGATGCTGAGTGTCTTATCTTGTGTAGTAGGAAGAATGAAGGACAAGGTTTGCAAATGTTCCTGGTACATTTGTTTTCCTCAGGATTGTTTTTATATTTAATCAGTTAGCAACAGCTACAAATGTAAGGTAAAAGTGTGTGTGCGTGTCCCATCAAAAGTAGTTATGTATCCTCACAGCGGATAAGGGTCAGATTTCACTCAACACATGGCTCGAACAGCCTGATTAAGAGGAATCCTACCGACACAGCAGCAGCAGATCCATCAGTAATGATCTAAGGTTTGGCCCACCATGGACCGAATGTCAACAATTTTTTTCATTTGTTAAACTTTGTAACTAATGGTAGTTGTCAATGCTCATCCCCATAGGACACAGTAAAAAAAGTGTTTTATTTTTTACCTTCAAGCGTGTGTTGAAGTTCCAAAACTTGATTTATTAACCTCGTCTTCTCCTCCATCTCCACCTGGTTCTCCATGTCTCCTGAAACAACATGAAGATGATATTAATAACATAACATGAAAACACATTATCTTTACCTGATTACAGATTTATTGTTCAGATGTATATCTCTATGAACGTAGCGAACTCACCATCTATGTCACAGTTCATGATGAAAAGCTCGGTCTCCTGTTTAGTATACAGGGCTGCAGGTCCACTGTCAACTGTGGAAGATAAGACACAAACACCATTAGCGCCACAAAGCAGCAATGCTACCAAAAATTAGGATGTATAAGAGACTGTTAAAATCAATGAAAACGCACATTAGTCTTTGTCATAATAAGGGCACCCGTTTAAAGGGCAGTGTTATAACCTCACTGTATAATAGTGAAGTTATTTTTTTTTTATTCCCCTTGTTTGCATTGTCTTTTCAGCTGGGCACTGTGTTTGATGACAGCGTCAGAAAGACCAATGCATTTTTTCTAGCAGTTGGAGATATGTGAGTATGATTCACTGCTACAGTGACCATCACCAGCCCTCCCTGTAGGCTACTCCATCTAATCAAACTTTATTTAACCCCTGATGAGAGCTGAAGGGGAGGGCCGTGCCACACCACAGTGTGAAAGAAGGGGAAATAGTGACAGACAGGACAAGACGAGACAAGAAAACGGAAAGGAGGACAGACAGGCAGTGTTACTGATTAAGCAGTCCAAATGTTATGCTGATCTAAACTCCTACAGGAATTAAAGGCAGTAAGAAACCAGGGACACCAGAGAAGTGGGGTCTTGATAGCTGGGGGAGGTGAGTACACAAGGATCAGATATGGAGGAACATGCATCACAGGATGTGAGCAGATGTGTTAAAGTGTCCAACTCGGCAAGTTCTGACGGGAAGAACTATTTCTTTACAGTAAGTCTCGACAGGAGCTTGAGTGTCTGTACAAGCATGCATGTGAAGTCGTCACCGAATACCCAGAGAGTTGCCCCCCTCCTGGGAGATCATGGCCACCGGCACCCCCCGGGCCACCAGGGCACATGATAGTGAAGTTATAATTTCAGGCTGATGCCATCTCTGTTAAAAAAGGGCTGATGTCAGGCAATGTGTGTCCCCACTACACACACTGATATCAATATCAGCACTGATCAGAGCAATTTGATCTGCCATAAGCATTGGTAACTTCTGCTCTCTCCCCCAACAAGACAAATGCAAAGGGCTGGACAATATAAAACTAAAATCATATCCTGACCATCTGAAGCTGAGTGGCAACTAAGTAAACAGTGGGGGGAAAATCAAGAACATTGGACGTCAAATCCACACAGTCCAAATATCAGCTGAAGCACAGGCTCTTTAAATATAAGGCAGCTTCACACTGTCAACATGATGGAGACATAAAATACTGGGATCTGAATACAAAATCATCTACAACTTGAATAAATGATGACTGTAAAGAAGTACAGTATGTAACTGTTTTGTGATTCTCACTGAAAACAACCTTTAACAGAGCACAAGTCCTGGCATCTCTGTTTTTCTAAAAGGTCATTCAGGTTTTCTCACCAGAAGTTTCTTGACTAGGTTTTCAAGAAGCTTGTAAAGTTACTTAATATAAGCAAACAATCTTTGATGGTAAACATAAAATTGAACTATGTTGTTTATCGTGTAGATTTCATCAGAACATCCCAAACATATAATTCCTTGTCATTTCTTTAATAAGCCTTGTGTGCACTGTAGTGATGATCCTTAAGTGTAAAGCTGTCAGCTGTGTAAACAGGCTGGAGGTCCTCTGTCTGCTGAGGGTGGGAGCAAACACCGCACCCTGCTCCACACTGAGACACTGTGGTAAAACTGATGGGCTGGGAAACTATCTATGAATGACTGCTGCAAGGAAACAAAATATAATTTAGTTTATCTTTAAAAATGCATACTTTAAAACTCTTACTCAGATATTCCCAATATAACAGATTTATTATAAACAGTAGCACTGTGTTGTGAACCCACTGTAGAGGTAAAAAAGGCCAATCTGAATATCCTTGCTAATCGTTTCGTCCTCATCAGGACAGGACATCCTCCATCACGATCCTGATCTAATGATGCATCGACATTTCTGCTGGACGCAACATTCCCACACACCGTGAACAGTCCACGCCATAACAGAGTCCCGCAAGTCGTGTTTTACATCTGTTAGGGCAGACACAAGCATAATCCCATGGCTCTGTCAGAGTGTGGATGCAGACCGCAGACCATCCCGTAAAACATCACATGTTCACAGACACCGTGTCCGATAATGGAAGCTCCTATTTTTGATAACTAGCCTGCTTTGCCAAACATGTTTTGCATAGCTAAGCTAACGCAGCTCTAACACAACCTCATATTTTAACACCCGGTTTACACACCAAATGAGTGACTTTGGAGAGCAGCTAAAATCAGGACGATGTTTACACTGAGTATTTAAAGAGACTCCCATGGAGTATATTCACTGAAGTGCAAAGACTGCTGTTAGCTATGCAGGCTAACTGTTAGCCTGTGCTTAAACACACAGGAGGGGCTGTCGCCGTTAAACTACGTGTCAGATAACCGAGCTTCGCACGTGAGCGCGTTTTGACTTACCTACACTCAGAAATGTCTCCCCGCACCCTGGAGTTAGTCTGTAAAACGAGCAGAGGCTCTGTGATGAAAAATAATATGATGTCTGCTCACTTCACCCATCAACATCGTCAGTATGACGTCACCGTCTGTGAGCCACCACGCCTACCGACAGGGGGCGCACGCGCGCTCTGACACTATCAATGAAACACACGTGCACACCTGGCGCTGCGTTCACGAGACACTGCAGAGGAGAGCCCTGAAATGGTGGTGCGGAGCCCACGGGTGTGCCTCGGTGATTTGTGGCCTAAATTATAAGTGCAGGAAAACTAAGGGATGAGTTTGAATTCACTCCAGCTGCTTGTGTGCATTCATGTAGTTATACAGCTACACATTATGACTTAACAGAAAAACGCCAAGGGTTCTGCAGCAGGGCCGGAGCTACCGTGGTGACACAGGGAGGCACCCGCCCCCTGAAAACTGATTGCCCCCACCAACACTACCATTTACCCCCCAGTTGATATATAAATATAGTAAAGTTATTAGTTGTAAATATTTTGTTTTGCTAGGATCTTAATCCATTGGACTGTTTCTGAAAAAGTTTGATTTATCATGTATCAAATTGTTTATACCAAAAACTGTTTTTAAGTTCTTCAGTGCTTCTTATGCTGAACACTGTTTTACTTACACGTGGTAAATGAACTCTGACTGTAGTTATGAAAACAAGGTCAGTATTTCCATGAGTTTATGGACAGAGTTGGTGTTGTTCCATTGCACCAACCCAGGCTGCTCAAGGCTAATGTTGTTGAGCTCTAAATACAAAGAAAAGTCATATGATGATGATGAGAATAGTGTAGAAAATGTGTCATGTTCCCCATAACTTTTATGTTTGCAGTGTATTAATTATCTTTCTAACCAGGAAATAGAGTAACTGTAGTGAACATAGGCAAGATGAAGATATTTGCTACTTATCAATGCATAAATACACTATAGAGGTGCAGTTTATAGATTTTTGGGGGTTAAAAGAAATATTACTTTTGTGGTATCCTATTGATAAGTTTGCCTATGTACGACCTGTTAGGTTTAAATATGTGTCATGAATGACATATAATTTTTTAAAACAAATTCTTAAATTATTTCTGAAGCAATAATTTAAGAGCAATAAGGTTGTCAGTCAAAATTTAGTGATCATTAAAGATATAAGTTAGCATTTACATACTGAAAAGGTAGAGTAACATGTAAAGACTGCTGGTCTATCATATTTTTTCTAGCGAAGATGTTCTAGCACTTTTGCAGTGTTACTTTGAGCTATAATGTCAGGGTCCACAGTGACTACTTTCATGGGGCCAATAATACCTGTGAGCAGCAGCTGGGAAAGAAAAATTGGGAAAAAAATGTATTTCTGATTTCAGTTAATTTAATCCATCCATTATCCATTCAACTTTTCCCTTCAGGGGTTGATTGCCAGTCAATCATAAGGCACACAATCAGTGATAGACAACCATTCGCTACTACTCATACTTAAATACAATTTCAAGTCAAAGATAACATAAAGCACATTTTTTTTGCTCTGTGGGAGGAAACTGCAGTACCAGAGAAAACCCATGCATACACAGGGAGAAAATGCAGTCTTAAACGGTAAAGACTGCATTTTCTCAACCTAGGGAGTTGATCGAGCAACTTTCTTACAGTGAGACACCAGGACAGCCTCAATCACTTTATTTCACAACAGTTTTCAATGATGGGATGGATTTAAATTAAAAACTCATAAAATCTCCCAAATCTGAAGTTAACAAATGCCCTTATGAAATATGTCCATTCAATATTTACACTGCAGATGTGTAGTGTAGTGTACCTCCACCTACCCATGTGGTAGCTGGAGGCGGCTGGGGCCTGTCCCAGCTGACATTGGGTGAGAGGCGGGTTAACCTCTGGACTGGTTGCCAGCCATTAACAGGGCTGACATAAAGATACAGACACATTTTCACACGTGTCACACCTAAGAGTAATTTAGAGTAGACAATAAACCTGACAAGCCTGATTTTGTTTTGTGGGGAAATCAGAGTGGAAAGTATAAATGCAGTTTGAAAATACTAGACAGCCCCATATGTCCTGAAGAGCTGAGCGACCATATAGCCTGTTACTACTGAAACACCTCTAACACCTACAGTGGCATGACATCTACTTACCCACCACATGGTCCCATTGCAGGCCCTCAAACTGCAGGAGTTGAGACATCATAGGGCTGTTCAGGTAGTTTGGGAACCTCCCCATACCAATGTTTCATAAGAGTACCTCTACACCACACAGAGCCTGAGTATTTAAGCTTGGCATCCATGCTACAGCCACCCACTGTGTGTTCATGGTAACTTCTTGTATCTCACCTGCCTTACCATGGCCTTACGTGACCTGCATAGCCTAAACAGCACTGCTACCCTACTTGTTAGCTATAGATACTAATAACACCTATTGTCGCTCATTATTCCTACTACCTACACAGACAAAACACAACTACTCCATAGTGTGAACCCAATACAGGAAATCCAAATTGCACGGGGGGGGGGGGGGTTATTGTCATTTTTATGTTGTGAAAGGCCCAACTAGGGATAAGCATTGTAAATTGGCTCCGGCTATAAATGCTGAAGTTTACGACAGTGCTCTCTTGCTTCATACTGTCCATATACAAATAAAAAATATCTATATATTTATGATTGCTCTTATAAAATTCAGTAAATATCACTGACAGTGTGTATGCACAGTGAATATATTAGTCAAAGAACAGGTACATCTTGGAGCCACACCTCCGCTCTGTCACAACAAAAAAATGCTGAGAAACCACTGATATAACTATTCTGGTTTTGCAAGCTTTCTGTATCCGCCTTATTGCCCTTTGTTCAGGCACATGCCTATAACAAGTGCTCTAACTGTCACTTGAACTGTCTCTTACAACAAAACAAAATGTACATACAATTAGAGGATTCGTTCAATAAATACATATATGCTATGTGGTCACGTAGAAATGTTTAGTCTATATACACCTAAGAAACATGATCATATATTAAAAATTGTAAGCCTGGGTATCTAGACAAAACAGAAATAATTTGCTATTTGAATAAAATATAAAAAATATATATATATATATATATATATATATGTATATGTGTATATATCTATATGTATGTATATATATCTATATATATATATATATATATATATATATGTATATGTGTATATATCTATATGTATGTATATATATCTATATATATCTATATATATATATATATATATATATATATATATATATATATATATATATATATATATATATATATATATAGAAAGCTATTTGCTGAAGTTTATATATGCATATATTCACCACACATATCATAAGAATGGTGTTTAATAAAATTTGACCTGAATAGAAAAAATACTGGTTTAAATTTCCTGATGTACAAAAAAAAAATCAGATATTAAATATGTCAATGAAAATGTTTTTGTACTCTGAGTCATAGTTTTAAGCAAACCCCTTCACTTGATGAATTTTGATATTTATGAATATATATTTAGACATTGCTGGAAATACCTGAATGAGTATAATTATAGTTGGTGTGTTTTTTAGGTTAATAATGTTAATAACCTATTTGACCAGCCCTTTCAAACACCCTATTTCTGACCTGTGTGGTACTGAGTACTGAACTAAACAGTTTCATTTTGAAGTGTTGCTTTGGTATTATTTTTCACTTGGTATCAGTATGAGAATTCCAATTTTTGCATAGTGACAACACTAATTGATGGAAAGTTTTGATTAGTGTAGGTTCCATTTTTCTTTTTCCTTGTTTTTATTTGGTCCTCAGATGAAATCTAGCCAAATGCAATGGTCCCAAAAATTATTCAAGTACAAATGCAACACAGTTACTGACTTAATCTGCTCCAAAGACTCCATAGTTACTGGGCAATGAATGATAAACTACCTGCATGATAGCAGGGCTCCAGAGTGCAACCATTTTAGGCGCACATGCACCCAAAATTTGTGAGAGTGCACCTAACATTTTTTCTTGGGCGCACTGGTGCACCCAGAAAAAATGTTTGGTGCACTCTTACAAATTCAATTTGACAAATGAAACTGCAGCAGTGGAAAAATCTGAAAACCGACAAGACACAGCACCTGCTTCTTCTCTTTTCCTGCCCATTGCATCTTCACAGGCTGCAGGCCCACTCTAACACATGCACACACAGCCTTCAGTAATCCTCCAATGCGGTATGCCAATGAGCCCAGACTGTGGTGTCAGGTTTCAGCACGGAGCGGTAACTCTGAAGAAGCAGCAAAGCTGTGCCAAATTTATCTTAGTGACTGTCAGATAATTAATAATTAACAACAATAACAAGTGTAACAAAGTAACATCAACTATTACTATACTACATCTATATTTGTTCAGTCCTTTCTCCTGCTAAGGGGGAGTTTCTCAGTCGCACATTCACAGAGATGACTGTTCACGTCCACTGAGGACAAATGACCTGACTGACAGCCCACAACTGAACATAAAGCTGTAAAGAAAAAAAAGCCACAAAAAGAGAAAAAAAAAGTAAAAAGTCATGAAATGTTCTGTCCTATGTCGTTTTTTATAAATTAGTTTGAGAATTTTTTTTATTATTTACCTTAATTTCAGTTTTGTAAATGTTGACTGTAGTGTGTGAAGTCTTATTCTAGGTTCAGATTCATTGGGGAATAAGACCATCCAGTTAAATATTATGTTGTTGGTTGTTAAAATCTGGATATTTATTTCATTTTTCAGTTTAGTATAGCACCTTAGGCACAAGCACTTTTATTTGGAAATTTATTTTACTTGTTTTAGTTTGAATTTGTAAATTTCATTCAGTGAAGCACTTTAAACACTCTGTTTTTCTTTTAATATATAATTTTGCTTCGAATAAAGACAAGTATTTCTTTACATCTTAGTCTTGTTTCAAAAGCATCAACACAATATAAAGTTATGGAGAGTGATAATATGGTGACCTTATGGCGTTAAAGGTGACACTGAAAAATCTGGGTGCACCTAATTTTTGTGCTGGTGCACCTTAAAAAAATGTTTAGGTGCACCATTGCAACCAATGCAAAAAGTTAGTCTGGAGCCCTGGATAGCCAAAGAAACAGAGGAATATTGACTAATTAATGTTCTAAATTTAGTGTCAGCAAACTACCTGACAGTTACAAATCAAATTCCTTGTTAGCTAGCGGTTTTTAACATCTGCTTCCTTGTTTACAAATAATAAGTTAAGGATACTATTACAAATGGAATTAACCTGTTCTTTTGTAGTGTCTTGAGATACCAATAGTTATTTGTTTCTGTACAAAAAAAGTTTGATTGACTGATTTGTTCCTGTAACAAGCAAATAGTTTCCCCTAGCAAACTAGTTAATTAATTTATTACATTTTTTTAACTTATGATAATAAGATAAAAATAAAATAACAATAAGTTCAATATATAGGGTATAGTATTCCATTTAACTACTCTTTTGCACTTAATAAATTACTCATTGTCATATTTACTGGCAGGTAGTCATTAATATTTCCCCTTGTTAACCAGCAATAAACCTGTTTTCCATTAACTTTTAATTCATTACTTGCTTTAGGTTAACAAAGAATATAGTTACTCATTTGTTTATGTGTCAGCGGACACTGACTACTTTGCTAGTTTTGCTTTTGTTGTTTTCTATTGTACTTTTGCACTGTTGTATATTCTTATCAAATGCACAGTTGTTTGTTTAAAGCCTGGGAAAACTGAGAGCAAATCAACAAGGAGCAGCATCCTCATAAAAATGAAGATAGAAAAAATGTTAAACAAAGATGTGTTTCAGTATATGCAGGACATTTTTGGTTAAAATGTTTAAATAACATGATCAAATATTAAACATGAGAATGCACGTGCCATGTGTTTGAGATGTTTTAGAGGAACATACCATGCTGTACATGCTCTTTGTAGAGCTACCTATTGTACTGCTCTGTATAAATTTAAATAAGCTGATGTAAAACAACATGTTAAAGGGTAGGTATAATTCTTCAGCATACATCTTTAAGGTCCAGTGTTAGACATGGAGAGGTACTCTGTTGCTGAATAGATCTGCAGACTTTACCTTTCTCATCTGCCAGAGAGATAATCGTGAATGTCCCATCATCCTCGTCCACCTCAGCCTCCACGTTTGGATTCTCTTTTTCCTCCTCCAGCCTCGTTTCCATCGTGTCCTTACCTCACAGAGTGTTTTATCAGTGTCACAGCACTTCGAAGTTTCTCCTCTTGGTTTTGTTTCTCTTTCTCTCCTATTGTCTGTTGGCCCTGCCTCCTCACACTCACACACACCAGCTGAAGTCTTCACATTCACATCGTCACATTTACCTGTCTTACCTGACTGGCGGCTCAGGTTACAGATCTGTCAGGGGAACCGGTTGCTATGGGGACCACTGGACCAAAACATAAGGCAGGCCAGTGTGGCAGGTGAACTGAAGGGTCAAAGTTCAGTCCGGTTTCATATAAAGGAACAATAAAGATGTGGACACACACTCTGTCTGTCACACATTAACCTGAGGGGAAAAGTGCATGTGGTTAATTAGGACTCGTAAATACAGCCTGATGGTGACTTGTTTGTTTGTTTGTTTGTTTTACATGGTATATTCATATTGATCTTTGCTTAAGAAACTACATGAGAACCCCAGAAACTGTACACAACACTATGGTTTAATGATTTAATGACTCGTCAGTGCAGCACTGTTGTCCTGCAGGGAGAAGAGGACATGACACCAGTTCCTTTGAGTGTTTGGGAGCAGTCTGCACTCTGGTGGTTCATACTGAACACTGCAGGTCAGGAACAAACAGCACACACTCCATGTTTTATTCCACAGCCTGTAGAAACAGTGCAGTTTACACATAAAGAACAGCAGATCTGGTTCTTCAGAGTGGATGACAATGAATTAGAGCCGGGCAAAAAATCAATCAAATCGATTATTTCTTATTATTTTCTGCAGAAGATTTAAAAAAATAAAAAATTGAGATTTTTTTTTTCTCCAGTTGTAAGTGGTTGCAATTTTTGAAAAAAATTACAATTTTCATGATGTTCGGCCTTGTAGGGTTCGCACAAGCACTTTTATAGGCTTGTATTTGTTATTGAAGTACATTTAATATTGATCAGAGAGTTTCATGCTAATGCTGTGAAAATACCTATGTAGACAAACCTGCCTACATTTATACTACATAACCTTTTATGACCCAGACTTTGACTTTAAGAGGGAAAAATTTAGACAACATAAAGGCAAAACTTGATTTGTTTCATTTTTATGTCACTGGGAGTTTTGTTTCTTTTGGGGGGGGGGGATTGATTAAAATCGTAAATCGAGTGCTGTGGGAAAAAATCGGGGATTGTATTTCGAGGCCATATCACCCTACAATGAATTATATTTATAAAACAATCAATTAAAAAAGAGCATTTGTAGTGTGAACACGTGTTTTTACTGTTCACTGACTTTACTTGTTATGGTGCTCTACCTTCATTGTGACAGATAGACTACATAAAACAATGTGAGCTTGTTAGCTGATTTCCTGCTTGACAAAAGGAGTTGGATAACTTGTGTGAGAATATAAATGTTTTGGCACAGCAGCAGACAAGAATAACAGAACCCATGTTCCCCAGTTGTTCACTGTTTACATGCACAGCTGATTGTCAGTTAGAACTTGATAAGGTATTTCCCTGGACCTCTGTCTTTGTCCCATAATTTACAGACAGACTGAGAAGAACATTTCTCTCAAGAATTTTTAGACTTTAAAACATCCCATTGTGAAGGAGCACAAGGGGTGGGGAGGGTAAAAGGGGAAAACACCAGCAGTGATGAACACTATTTCAATTGTGTTACTTCCAACAATAATCACAAGCTTACAGGCTTATGATTGATTAATTCTGCGAACAGATTCCTCTCCCTCTTTCACTTGTTTCATTGTTTTTCATAAACCATTATGTCCAATGAATGGATTAAATATACATGTACAAACAAGAATTTTTGCCTTGCTGAATGTGCTGAAGTGAATAGTTTTAAAGTGGAGAGGATCCTAATCACTGGCATTGGAATGCAGGGGTGTTAAGAGTGAAAAAAAACTCTGTAAAATTACAGTTTGGCACTCAAGTCAAATCAAAAACAGCCCTCTATGAATCTACAAGTATTTAAATGAAAGTTAAGAGACAGTTTATCTATTTAGAAGCACTTAAGTACTGATTTTCAGTTCAGTTTTCTGCATGTTGTAAAACAAACCCTGTAGTCTGATGAATCAAGAAGTCATTTTTTTCAGACTGGCAATGTAACATCTGAATCAAATGTTAAATGTGATTATAAATAATGACTTTGAAATGCAGGAAAGTGGATGCAAAAGATTGCAGTCAAAATGCATTTTGTACACTTTGGGTGCTGTTAATAAAACTTGAGTATAAATTTGTTTTTTTCTTTACCAGAAATGTTGCAAATAAACTGTGGAATTAAACGTGACGAAACCCTGCAAACTTCTTTTTGGTTCCTAGGAAGTTATTTTGACCAGATTTAAGACTTTTCAAAGAACTTTGTGAGATCAAATCTGATCGATAAAATTTCCATGCTCTGCAATAAATGTTCATTGTCACTAAAACAAGCAGAGAGAATGAAGAAATATACTGAGTGGAAAAAATGCATGTAAAAAGACAGACGAATTTAAAGCATCATCCAAAATCCAGTATAAAAGTCAAAAGTTTAGTTTCATCAAAATAATGAGTCAAAGTTTTGATTCAACAGTTTTGCTTTTCATATCGTTATTTTTACGCAGTACTTGAATACTTTGACAAATGTAGCTGTCTTCTCAGAAATAACAAAAGTAAATGTTAAAGCACTGATTATACTATTTAATAATGTTCACCTAAAAACTACTCTATTTCTTTAAGTAGAGTGAATATCAGACAATTGCTGAAGTCCCTCCGATCCGAGTCCCAAGCAAGTCTTGAGTCATTTGATCCGAGTCTCAAGCAAGTCCCAAGTTTTTTCTGTTTTGGGCAAGTCGAGTCGAGTCAAGTCACAGGTTATGACGGGTCGAGTCCCTCACCATTGTTCCCCAGTCCACCCAAAAAGCACTCAGATTTTTATCTTGAAGAGAGAAACCTTATCTTCCCACACATACAACACACGTGCACCCTCTTAACTAATGTTACCTTTGCTAGCTTCATATTGACCACAGGTCGGGCTAACGTTCCTGCCATATTAGCCTATGGCAGGAATGCTAGCTACCTGGCTAACGTTTGCAGGTTTCACTTACTTGGCCTCATGTGACCTCAGGTGGCAGATAAAGTTCGCTGTTGTGCCCTCTTTTTCTCTTATCGAAGTGTTGCAGTTCGTGCACTTGGTGTGTCCTCGTTTTCCATCTGATTGCACAGAAGACATAGTGGTTGCCAAATTGAAACCTGCATCCCACGCACCCTGCCCACTGATCATCACTGTAACAGAAGCGGGTGTGTGGTAGGAACCTTTGTGTGTAGTACTGTGTCGTGTGCAGGACAATAATAGGTGACAGACAAGTTTAGTGTGAATGGAGCATCAATGAAGTGGAAGTGGCGTATATCTCCTGTGAGGCTCTTCATATAAAGCCTGAGTGCGTGCAATTTTCCAAATCATGTTGTCTCAAGTCAGGTCGAGTCTGGAGACATTTTCTCTTGAGTCAGAGTCGAGTCTCGAGCTTTAACCTCCCGAGTCCGAGTCGAGTTGCAAGTCGTCTCATTAGCGGCTCAAGTCGCCTCAAGTCTGAGTCCCTATGACTCAAGTCCAATTGTCTGGTGAATATCATGACCTATTGCCATCTCTGGTGGAATTAACATTTGAACTACATAGTCATTGATTAAATTTATTAATAAATGTATACTGTGCTTTTGCAAAACTTAACATTGTGTTTGACATATTGTGTTTTAACATATTTTTGACATCTTGCTTTGCTATTGTTATATTTCTTGCCCCTGCATGTTTTGCAGAAAGTCTTTGTCTGTCTGTCTATCTATCTATCTATCTATCTATCTATCTATCTATCTATCTATCTATCTATCTATCTATCTATCTATCTATCTATCTATCTATCTATCTATCTATCCATCCATCCATCCATCCATCCATCCCAGCAGTGCATGCTTAACCTGATGCTTTTTGTGCAACATGAAGTTAGACAAAACTTGCAACATCTACTTTGCTTTGCATTGATGCTCTTTGATGGTCGGGTGAAAGTCCAGCATGAAAACTGTGAAGTGTACTCAGACAGTGTTGTCTGGTATGGGCTTTAATTGCAGTCTGTGCATAAAAGTGTTGATCAATCTCCAACTACATTTCCTCATGCTAGTGTGACTTTTAAAAAAACGATTCAGCTTGATTTTCAGTCAGACTTCAACATTACACGTATTTTAAAGGTAAATGGTCTGGAGGCTCTACAGAGCATTTCTAGGCTTACTGACAACTCAAAGCTCTTCAACATGGCAGCTTGATCCTGCCCACTTACATCCATTTGCTCTTTCATTCACTCGTTGATGGTTGAGGTTTTCTATCTAGGTTATCCATCAGTATCAGCTTACACATCCTTCTTCTTTTATACTGATTTATAAAGCGCTGATAGAACTCCAAAAACGATTAGCTTCCTGCACACTGGCTGCTCTCTCAGAATCTCAGCAGTGTCAGAGTCCAGGAAGGACTTACTTCGAATAATCTACAATATACAATTAAGTGCCTTGTGTCCCCCACTGTTTCTTATTAATATGAAATTACTAAACTGAGTATACCCTACAGGAATGGAGGCATTGTGTTTACAGCTGGATTTAGAGCATTTCATGTTGATAATTTTTGAATTGGCAGTATATATTGAATTACCCTTGTTATCTCTGCACTTTTTTCATTTGCAATTTGAATTTGAGTGACATTCTAGCCTTAATCCAATAATATGATGTTGCCCTCCTCCCTGCAGCTATAACAGCTCCAAATCTTCTTCAAGATTTAGGAGTGTGTATGGGAATTCTTGACCCTTCTTTCAGGAGCACATTTGAGTGGTCAGACACTGATAATGGAGGAGAAGGCCTGGCTCCCAGGGGCCGTTTACATGGAAACTCCTAACTTAAAGACGCAAAGATTCTTCCTTTGCGTTTTCCAATTCTTCTGCGTTCAGATGACAACGTTGGAGACGAGTTAATCCCCTGTAAATCCGCTGTAGTGTGTATGCCGGTTCAGTGGATGGCGGTGTAGGTCTGCAGAGAGGCAGCGCTGCTACAACACACGAGCGAAGAGGAAAAACTTTTCACAAACAATAATGCCGAGTGGACGTACGGAGAAGCAGGAATTTCTTTTATGGACAACAAATCAGTTTGGACAACAAATCTGTCTGGATGGTTTTGTCTGCATAATAAACCGAGCATGGTAAGAGGCTCACACGTTACTCGGCAGACGGCCGAAGCCGCTGTTGTTCCTGGTATGCGCGCGCAGCCTTCATGTGAATGAGCACTATGCATGCGGTGACGTAAGCATTTCACCCTAAAACGCTCTGATACGGGTTTACACGGAGTTGCATGGAGAGCGGATTCAAACCTTTCCACTCTGGAGTACGTTTTTAAAAGTTTCCGTTTTCAGTAAAAACGCAACGCGCTCCATCTAAACGATCTAATTGATCCCGAAGGTGATCTGTCGGGTTGAGGTCAGGACTCTGTGCAGGCCAGTCTATTTCTTTCTTGCACTGTTGAGCAGTCATGTTGGAACAGGTCCCCAAACTGTTTCCACAAAATTAGGAACATGAAGTTGTCTAAAATGTCTTGGTACACGGAGGCATTAAGAGTTATTTTCCCTGGAGCTAAGGGGCATACTGTCCTCTAAACTGAACTCTAAAGCAGACATAAAGTTTGGAAGTCTGTAGCTATTGACTCTTAAGAACTTTGACGACCTCTGTGCACTATGTTCCTCAGCAGCATCCACTGACCTACCACTTAGAGGTGGAGTTGTTGTCATTCCCAGCTTCCACTTTGTCTTCACAACACTAACAGCTGATGGTGGAATGTTTAGTAGCAAGGAAATTTCCTATCACGGTACCATGCTGGAATTGACTGAGCTCCTGAGAGTGACCAAATGTTTGTAGAAGCAGTCTGCATGTCAAGATGCTTGATTTTATAAACCTGTGGCTGTGGAATTGACTGTAATACCTGAATTCAATGATTTTGATGGTTGAGTGAATACTTTTGGAAATATATATATATATGTACATACAAACATACATACATATATACATATATATGTGTGTGTGTCTTTGTATGTGTTTTCACTTGGCTCCATCCTTTTGTTAGTCAGGTTTGAGTCACTCTGTTGCCACTATATTTCTACATGTTGGGCTTAAATCTGTCTGTTTTTAAAATTATTATAGACCAGTTTTTTAAATGCTAAAACTGAAAGTATATAAAACTTGTTCTTGAGAAGTAAACTTCTTTTCAATAATTCCATGCTTATCAGAAACAGATTTTCAGCTGGTACATTCCAGTCTTAACTTCAAGTACAAGACAGAACAGCTGTCATTTTCTTCAGCCCTCTCGCCATGTATGTGTATGTATGTGTGCATTGATTCAGCAGGTGTGTGTTTGGGTGCATATGCTCCAGAGAGGGTTCATCTGCCACATTAAACTGGAAAACTGACATTTATAAGAACAAATTTGCAGGGAGTCCAGCTGCTGATCACAGATCAGCTTCATCTCTCAAACTGTTGAATACCGACACTGCCAACTGAACCTGGCTGAAAAATCGTGCAAACAGTCCAAAGACAAGCAGAGAACAAAGAATCAAAGTGAAAGTCTGCTAGATGTTGATTTTTTTACGGTTTAGAATAAAGTGGTTCATGAGTAAGTGTAATAGTTGTTGGTTATAAAACAGTAACTGCTAGTTAACTGGAAACACAATATAACTACGAAAATTAATTTAAATGGACTGTTTGACCCCACATTGTCTTGAAGGTGAAGAAGAAGAGTGATTTTTCTAATAGTAGGTGGTTTGTAGACAGGCTTTGGTGATCATAATTTTAAATAATATCTCGACAAATAAAGGGTTTAGCTTTTTGAGACTGCAATTAAAGCCACATGGTTTTCTGTCACAGGTGTTACATATCAAAGGTTGAGTATTCACACACAGATTCTTTAAGTTTTTCCAATAAGTGACATCTTTACCCACTGCTACCCATTGATTAAAGTGCACTGTTCTTTGTTAAGGTGTTGGAAAACAAAGTTGTCCCAAAGCATCTGATTCCTGATCAAAAGGAAAAACACAAGCAAATATGTGTGGACATCTGGAATAAATTGAAGGAAACACACATTTTTTTGAAGTGATTGCAGAGTGATTTTGGGCAGCTTCAACATGTTTTCATGTGTTTAAATGTCCATGCAAATTTTGAAACTGTCTTTTTTTATCAATGAGACTATGTTTGCTATCATTCTTTTACTGAGCTGTCAAAATGTTTTGATGTCATTGGCACATAGGAGATCAAAACATCTTGAACATTCTCTCTGTCTTCACAAAATCTTTTGTGTCATTCAAAAACGTGTGCATGTGACACACACTGTCCCCCAAATAATGTATTACAAAATTTTGAGGGAATTATTTTCTGATGCCTGAGCAAAAACATAATGCAATTCAATCAGTAACAGAGGACTAGGGACGATATAACCTTTACCATATTACACTCAGTGCAACATGTGGTTTCATCCTCATAAGTGCTGTGTCATTTATTAATAGCCATACCTTATTCATGTATAGGACTGTACAGATGTTTTAAATACTGCATGTCATTTAAAGGTGCTTTGAGGAGAATCTATTTCCGGCGACATAAAGACTCTGCTACCCATGAGCACGCGTGGTGACTGTCGTTAAGACGTGACCCAAGCCAAAGCGTGCATTTGTTGTGATGCTAATGAATGCAGCTCGGACCTTCCTCAGAACTCTGCATTGATTTACAACTTTTTTCAACAATTCACAGGATGCAGAGCGACGAGGTAATGTATCTCTTTCTAGTTACGTAGCGGTAGTTTTTGATGTGTGACAACAAGCAATTTTTGGAAAACTTAGTATCGTAGTTTTGTAGCCGACTATAGATTGCAACTTACAGCCCGGTGCTCTAAAACGTGTCTGAATAATATAAATTTGCTCTAGTTTTAATTGTCTTGTTCCTGAAGTTGAGTATCCAGGCCAGTCCGGCCCTGTCCAACCCGACCGCGAAGCTAAGGAATAGCATTTATAGATAACCTATTTTGATGCTATAAAACTCATCTTAAAGTGGGAATTTCGATCAGGCATATATCTAAAAGTGAGACTTTTTTTGTAATTACTTAGAAACTCCTCATAGCATCTTTAAATTTCTCATATCTCTCTCCTCCTCTCCTTCTCTTCCTTTGTTTCTGACCTGCTAACTGGTCACATTTTCTTTATTTTGACTTTTGACTGTACCCAACAACAAGAAGCAAATGCAAGCCTGTAAACAATGGCTGCTCATGTAAAGCACTTGTCCAGTGTGAGCAATTAATCGTGCAGGTCCATCTTCACTGCAAGGATACTCATGTTGTGCCAGTCTATCAATCTTCAACTAATAAGCACATGAATCCTAAGTGTAAAGGCACAATTATGCTCACAGCATGGATGGCTGCACAGACATAAGCTGCAATGGAATTGAGACATGGAAATGCTTAGCATTCTTACTCACTGGGTGACGTCATCATCATCTTCAAAACAGTAGGGGACAGAGCCTTCACGATATTAATGTTTTTGATACCCTCTAATAGCTCAATCTACTCACAGAGAGATAGACCATGTTGAAGTTCCCAATAGTGATGCTGCACTTCTTAAAGCAGTAATCCTCAAAAATCTTCAATATCTAAAAAAAAATAAAAACGTGCATGATATTTAAGAAGCCTTACTTCACAGTGAGAACACATCAGGCTTTATAGATTTAGAGTGTTTGAGTGAAACACTGTCTTTTGCTGCGTATAATCATTAAAGTGTCGAATTTCTGCGAGAAGCCTCAAGTGGCACTAAGAGCTCTCGGTTTTTGGCACCTTTGCAGGGGCCTCCATTTTAAGCCCTGGAGGTTTGTGGACTGGGCGCCCCCCAGCTTCCCAAATGCTGCCCGCCATCAGTTTGAAATACCAAAGAAGTGAGTTCATGAACCTGACAAATTCGGCCGTCACTGCATTAAAGCAAGCACCATTTCCAACAAATAAAGCTTTTTTCCTGTTAAAGCATCCTGTGATGCATTTGTAAAAAAAAAAAAAAAAAGAAGCAATTATTCACATTGACAGCCAGTAAATGTTCTGTTGCTTGCATCAAAAAAGAAGCTGAAAGTTCTTAAAGGTTTCTAGTTCATAAGTTCTACCACTGTAATTATCATTAAGATAAAAAAAAATGAACAAGGGACCTTTTTATTGCAGTTTGACGTAGTCCTCTTTAGTATCCTTCAAACTGCAAAAAGGCCTGGCCCAAGTTGACCATATCAGGTCTAATCGAATAGAATTCTGAACAAGAGGCGAGTGTGTATGATTATGTGTGCAGTGTTTGTCCGTGTGTTTGTGGTAATAGTAAAAACCAGTGTGAGGTTTGTGAACACAGAGACAGTTTGACCCCTGGAAACAAGCCATTGAAATACACACCCAGAAGCACACATACAGATATCTGACTGCTTTTTGACTGAACGTGAAGCTGGAGAAGTGTGTGACCTTCACGCTGGCCCCTGAGTGAGGCCGTGTGTTTGTGTGTGTGCTGCATTGACAGTATAACACTTTTGGCCGTTGTCAGAATCTGCAGGCCGTCTGATCTCGCTCTGCTTTTGTTTGTGTGCATGTGTTTGTGTGTTGTTGTTAATTATTGCTGCGCAGTGACTTCCAGGAACCAGAGAGAGATCTGAGGCAGGATTAGCTGCATACACAACTTTAGAGACAGAGAGAGGAGTGTGTGTGTTTGTGTGTGACTGTTCTCTCCCCTGTGATAGTCCACAGACCAGATGCCCACTTTGGCACTGACACTCTGCCAGTGTTATACTAGGCATGGGGTACACACAAACACACATATTAGGACACACAGACACAAAAACACACACAGAGGGAGAAGAGGCTGTAAAAGAGCACTCGTCCATCTGTCCATCTGCAGGCTACACTGCCACCGAACACATCAGCATGTTGGTCTCCATACTTTGTGTGTGTGTCTGTGTGCATGTGTGTGTGTTTGAGCATCTATGAATGAGTCTCAAAATGAATCTCTGTGGAGTGACAGCTATATTCAGTCCTGTTTAAAAACATGAAAAATGACTTGTGTCTTAATTCTTTTTTTTTTAATGAATTTAATAATAATGGGTCATCAAGTTATTGAGATGCTGGCTGAATATGAGGTTTTGGAACCTCCAACAATACATTAAAATATCATTTCATGTCATTGTTATTATGGTTTTACATGTAGACCTCAGATTGCAAGTCCTCTACTTCTCAAAAAGGAGTAGAAACAATAATTTGGTTGATTGATTGATTCTCTCCTTCGGTAATATCAATTGGTATTGTATTTTTTATTGTTAAAAGCCAGATTAGTTACGTTCACATTGAGATACAGCCTTTAAGGCTCCAGATATTTATGGAATAAGCAAAAACAGCAAAGCACGTCACTGGGCATGAGGCAGGTTACACCTTGAATTGGTCTCCAGTCTTACCTAAGGCTATTACAGAGAAAGACAAGCAGGCATTCTCCAATAGTATGGATTATTTTGAGTCACCTGTTAAAGCTGGGGTTGGTAATCTGATTGAGATACACTTTTTGTAATACTGGTTAAAATTCTCTTTATGGCCCAATGGCAATCAGTTCATAATGTGTTCTTAAAGAGCGAAAAATATCCGCTATCTACAGCAGGAGTAAAACAGGGAAAACACCAACCAATAAAAATGTCGGATCACCAATATTTAAACCAATCAAATCCCATTGCCATTCTGCCCGCCTCCTGAGCGTACATTTTGCCCGCGTGCACAGACTCTGATTCAGTGCGTGTAGCCGAGCTGAGAGGGATCCAAGTCTGCTGGAGAATGCTTACCTGTTTTGCCTCTGAAAATAAGGGAAGCCCGCTACGGGCCGTCCCACAACCCCAACCAAGCTCCAGTATCCCTCACATTTTAAGACGTGTACAAGAAATTTAAAATTCGCACTTTGTTTTTATTGGTTTGTTCTGCTGTTGGCACTAACCTTGCGACAGCTGGCATCCAAGCTACTGCAGGTGGACGTTCTCGCAAGGTTTTTTCTTCTTCAGTTTTACGGCAGTTGGCATCCATCATTTTGGAGCATTACCGCCTCATTCAGGCTAGTGACAGAGTTCAGTCTGGAGAGGCAGAGGAATGTGCTTAGAATTATATCGTTACATGGGAGATTTACGGGAGGATACTAATACAGGAGGACGTTGGGAAAGAGGATAAAATATGTAAAATACGGTAGTTTCATAGCCAAAATGAGAGATTTGACAGCTATGTGGAGAATGATAAAGGGGCTACCTATACCCTGATCAACATCGGGCTGTGAGTACTTACTAACCATGTTTGTTTTTTTTAACTTAGCTGTGATAATGTTTTGTTGTTGTCCTACCGCTGACTGAGACATGACTTGGTGTAGTGTAAAACAAAAATGTTGTGCTGAGGGATTGGAGTTGAATCAGTCTTCTGGATATATCAGCCGGCCTGTGCATGTCAGCGAGGGGTCACTTTGGAGGAGGGGTGGGAGGGGCTAGGCGGAGCCCTGAGGAGATGTTACATTTAAATTCATGCTCGTTTTCCAAAATTACTGACCCCAGCTTTAACTTATCAAGCATATTTTTGGTCTATAGGAGCAGTAACATGGAGAACCTACACTCTTCACTGAAAGGCCTCTGACAAGCAACCACGTCGACACGTAAGCCCCACACGTGGTCACTATCAGCCATACCTGTATTATATGTACTTTATCGCAGTGTTGGTGAAGAAAACAATAAGGAATCGTGATGATAAAGCATTTTACTGAGATAAGTAAGAAGATAGAAAGTAAATAGTGGTTCCTGTAGGTCTATGATACTGTATCTGCACATCAGTGCTGAAAGAGAAGAAGAGAGGCAGAAGTTTAGCCAACTTGACATGGATCTGAGCAGAGCTGTTCACATCTGATAGTGATCACAGAGTGGTGCAGGAATGACACATTTTTGTAGGCCAACCTGGAAGTTGGCATGGGGCTGGTCCCCTTGACTAAAAACCTTTCATTGTGCTTTTAGATAATTTGTTCTAAATGCTTTTTTTGTTCATCATAGTGATCTTCAAGAACCAACCTAACTTTCAGAATGTGTTAGTAATCTTTGAGTGTAAAAAGCTATTACTGTGCTGTAACCTCTTGCTTGATAATTTCATCTTAATCAAATGACAGATGACTGATCAAGTTGGTGTCCATGGCTGTTGATATGGTGAATGTATTACTGTTGATTAGGAAGCAATCAATAGTGGTAGCATTTGGGTCCATGGCAATTGTTGGCCACAGAAGGCCATAATAATGAACTCTGCACTGGCTGACCACCCAAAATTTGACTGCTAGGAGGAGGGGAGGGAGAAACAGGCCATAGGGTAGACTTTTAAACAATCGTGGTGTCTGCTTGTGACAAGCAGAAAACACACATGTGTATGAAGGCTGTACAGCTTTGACATAATAGACCTGAGATAGTTAAAATATGGAGCGTCTGAGCATGTGGTGGAACTTGCTGAAGGCTGGCTGTTAATGAATAGAGGAGATAAAATGACATTTTTTCAATCTCTTTCTATTTTTTTTAAACTTGGCCTTTTCCCATCACTGTCCATGGGGTATTGTGAAGTATATCCTCCCATATATGCCAAACAGTCCATCTGATGTGTCAGGTTACAGTTATCTGATGGTGCATAAGATTTCTTTCCATAACTATCCTGTGGTGTGAAGTGTGTTCAGAGTAACTTTATACTCCTGGTTGTCTCAAGGGAGGTTAAGTGCCACCTGACTTAAAATAGCTATTTTTTAAATTGTTAATTAGTCAACAATATTTACAGTCATGTACCTGATGTGGAGAACGCAGGACAGCCAAGTACTTCCTCTTTTTCTTCACATGGACTGAAACAATATCCAATCAGGAAGCAACCTGGCTCACATATCTTAACAGCTTTGATGAACTTAATGGACACAAGTATTAACTTAGATAAACATCCTAGATGTGTCCTGTGCAACCCTGTTCCCGACCAATTAAAATTGGTGTTTATTTTGCCCAACAATGTCCAATTTTTCCCTGTGGTTTTGAGGTGGACTTGACATTTCTTAGGTACAACTGAGGGAGGCTCTGAGGACAAAAGGTTGAGAACCAAAGCTGTACAACATGTTACCCAAAGTACGTGAACTAAAATCACAACCACTATCGAAGCTATTTACTGCATTTACCCTTAATTCTTCCTGCTCTTTGTCCTTCTTGTTTGTTTGTGCTGAGGCCACATATGACCACCCAAGAATAAACAATTAAATCTGTCAGATTTTGTCCCAAAATGTGGTGATAATATGAGTCATAATTTTGAAAGTTTTAATGTGTTTACTTGGCTAAAGCCATTTATTCAGAGTAGATTTATTTGTCTAAGTTCTGTATAAATTTGGTATGCAAGAGACGTTTTAGGAGAAAAGTGTGGATGGGCAAAGTCTAGTACTGGGCTTCATGTTCATGTGTTTACATTATGAATCAGATATGGTGCTCACTGTTAAATAAATGTTAATACTAACAGTGGTTGTATTTTGTGCTATTTAGATTGTACGATTAAGATATTTCAAATAGTTTCTCCTCTTTTCTGCAGGATTATGAGCCATGACACTATTGTCTTCTATTTTTAGTGGAGGGTTAGGAGAAAGACAGATGTGCAATATAATGCCCATCTCCAACATGTCAGGGCAGGAATGTCTCTTTTATCCATGATGGATCAAATAAAAAGGTGAAATTTATTCATGTTAGTGCCTAGCCAGTGACATTTTTCCAGAGTTACATTATCGTGGTTGTATTTTGTTACTGGTCCACCTGTAATAATGTACTGTATGTTGCTGCATCCTCAGCAACACTTCACTGTTTGTCCATTGACTGCTGCAGAAAGGTCACCTGACCTCACTGGCTCACACAGCTCTCATAAAACATCTGTGTGCAGCCCATCTGACATCTTTGAAATAACTTCTTAAAACTCTCATTTATCGACTTGCTTGAATGTGATGTCGTCTTTTTACTATCATTCACCTACCTTTTCCTATTTTATGATCCTTCTACTCTTTGTTGGCAGTTTTATTTTTATTTGTTTCTATATGTATCCTTTCCCAAATATCATTTTAATTTCTTTCCTTTTGTGGATTGTTTTGTTTGATGACTAAAAGCATTTTTCTTCCACTTCATTTTGTATCTGTTCATTTTGTTTATGTAAACAAAATGAAAACCCTGAACCAACATGCCCCCCTCCTACCTCACTGACCTCCTCCATCGTCACACACCTGTCCATAATTCATCAAATGCAAACCTTTCCACTCCACACCTCAGAACCAAAAACCAAACCTGGGGAGACAGAGCCTTCTCCATTGCTGCTCCCTCCCTCTGGAACTCTCTCCCACCTCTCTTACAAAATTGTTCAGATCCATCCACTTTTAAATCACTTCTTAAGTGTATGTGTATTTGAATATATCAATGACTGTGTTTTATGATTATGTGTCTTTTGTGTTGTTTCTGTATATTTTTCCCCATTGCACAGTTTAACAATTTTTAATTTTTTACATAGTCATTATGATAATAATATAATAACATTACCTTTAAGCAATACTTAATATTTGTGTCCCTTTTCATATTTCTCACGTTTTCCTGCTTGTTTCAGCCCTTTTCAATTCTTTATCTTATTTTTTTTGTTTTGAGTATGTTTTTTTTTTTGTCCATTTTTTTTCTATTTTCTCTTTCACTTTATGTATGATCTTCCACGTCTCAATCTGTATAGTCCAGTTCATGTTCTTCACTGTAAGCTGACACTTGTGATTGTGTTTAGTGATGTCTGTGCTTCTTGTCTGCTGGTGTTTTGTTCTGTTTCTTCTGTTGTTGTTTTGTGGTTTTATGCTTTATGTAAGTCTTTACATATATGCCAAAGGATTTTAAAAATCTCTGATTTTAAAAGGGCTTTATAAACGAAATGCATGAAATAAAATATATAACTGCTGTCAGGCACAAACCTCTTGTCTCCAAAATATTTGCTTACTCAGGTAATGAAAAAAGTCCCCACTTTAAATGAATAAATATTGTTCTGTCTTTCCTTCAAATCATTACTTTGTTGCTTCTTAATTCTACTCCCCATCATGGAAGGTGACCACTGTTTTATGAAAACAAAAGAAATTCCAAAAAAAATACGATAAGAGGTTTGTGCTTGACAGCATCAATTTATTATTAATCATGTATATATTGAGATTATGATGCTAAATGTGTGTTTATGTGTCACTGTTTTCATCCATTCATTGATTGCGTTACGTTACGTTTTTTTGCAGCATATGGCAAACAAAATACTTTATCTGTTTTTGTCTATCTATCTATCTATCTATCTATCTATCTATCTATCTATCTATCTATCTATCTATCTATCTATCTATCTATCTATCTATGTTTCTGTGTAAATCCAGTCCAGGTTTTGCATCCAGCTGCAGAAAGCTACAGTGTTAGTTTACGATCTTCACCATGTTTCCCCCTCTCCTCACCTCCTCCCTCCCTTCCCCTCTGCTCTCCCCCTCTTCTCTCTCTCTCTATTCTTCCTGCCTCAATACCATCCCACTCACACATATTCTCTTTATAGGGGAGCACACATACACACTCACACAGTCCTGTAAGAGAGCTCGGTTGTTGGCTGCTGTTTCTTCTGACTCATAGAGACCGGAGAATGGGGCTGCAGATTTGGGATTTCAGTGGTCATCGTTCCCTCTTGCTCCACTCTTTTGACAGACTTACACATGCTGACACTTCACAGTATTTATGAAATGTTATTGTAACCATGTAGCAAAACAATCACTGGAATTCTTTTCTCACTATAGGTTGGATTGCAGGAAAAATAGTTAAGTTATCCTCATTTGTTTTGGCTTAAGCCTTTATGAGTATAACTCAGACTTCAAAACAGTTAAGATTTCTAACTCTACTGGTTCTTTTCTTTCATTTACATCAGCAAAAGCAATTATGGACAGATTTGAACTTAGGAATAGTCTTAAATGGCTGGCATATCAGTAGAAATAGTGATCAAAACCTGCATCCATTAAGACCCAAAATTGTACATTTTTGAGCTTATTAATACTGCTATTGAGTCTCATTGGTCCCCTGACAGATTGTAATATCACACTCTTGATTAATCTTACCCCTGACACATTAACATACATCAGTTCTTGCAGAACGAACCTTTGACTCCAAGCACATCCATACTGTGCATCAGTTAAACCAAAATGCCATGACTTTCAGCTGTCAACCCAGAATGTAAGACTGAAAATCCTTCTCTGTTGCAGCATATAGCAGGCAGCATCCACACTGCAAACAGTTTTACAATGAATACATGTTTCTTGTGTGATGGTGTGGTATATATTTTGGCAAGTATGTTATTCTACAGAGCTTACAGACTGTCAGAATGAGCTGCATGTGTCACATGGGCCTTCTGTGCAAGAAA
Organism: Scarus forsteni; assembly: GCA_036419115.1. NCBI lineage: Eukaryota > Metazoa > Chordata > Actinopteri > Labriformes > Labridae > Scarus > Scarus forsteni. The sequence goes on from JAZDUH010000471.1 coordinate 6,053,173, forward strand.
AATAAACAATCATAAGAACAGGCAGTTCCTCTGTTTTCAAGTCATGCACCTATCTCAGCCAAAGTGAACAAGAGAGTGAGACAAAGAATGCAGATATGTTTGGGCACAGCTGGAGAACATGACACAGACAAAATAGAAACAGTTTATTTACACATCTCAACTGTGCCTTTCAGAGTTCAAGCTCAGTTCCCCTTGCATGTACAGAATGGCGTTATTAGAAGGAGTTCCTTGGTTAGTTACCTCCGCCAAGGAGGTTATGTTTTCGGAAGAGTTTGTCCGTCCGTCCGTCCGTCCGTCCGTGAACAAAATAACTCAAAAAGTAATGGATGGATTTGGATGAAATTTGCAGGAAATGGCCAGCATGGGAAAAGAATGAACTGATTTGATTTTGGTGTTGATCAGGATCAGCGTCTGGCCGCCATGGCGAAAAATGTGATTTCTGTGAATAACTACTGAACTAAAATAGATTTTATTATGAATCCAGTTGCTAATGGTATGTTTTCATGGTCAAGGAATCTAAATATTTAGATGAAATAAAGGTAGGATTAATATTTTGGGTCAAAATGACAATATGGCTGAGGACTGTGGCGCTGGCGGAGGTCTGCACTCACCAAGTGCTTCCTAGTTATTTAATGAATCAGGCCACTTTAGAGGAGCTGCAGGGTGGTGCATCAGGTAGTGCTTGGACCCCACCACAAGACAGTTGCTAGTTTAAAGGATAAGTTTGGTTTCTACAGCTTTCACATTGTTTATAGAGTGAAGTAGAACAATATCCTCACCCAGAAGGCTTTCCTGATCCAAACAGTGCTTCGGGAGATATTTAGATCCAAAATCGAGTGGCGGACATCCGTACAATGGTAGCACACGGGGCATGTATATAGCCGCTCCTAAAACTGCATTAATCGTCCGAAAACTCATTAGTTTCACCAATATTTCATCATGGTCCGCTCGCGCTACTCCTCCAAGACAGTCCAGGGTTGCTCCACCCATGTTTTTGTGACTGTGCTGACCTCTGAACTGGAAACTTTCTTTACGGCTGCCGCGCATGTGCAGTAGGCTACGGCTTCCTCCTATCAATGAGCTCCTCATCTGTAAACTCTGGCTCGAAACTGTAAGGACACCCATCATATTCAAAGTTCTAGTCCACAATATCTTCATCCGATAGATATTCGTCCATTTTGCACAAAACTGGAAGAAGAAAGTTGTTGAGTAGCCGGCGGTCGCCCCTGAAACAATGAGTTGCAGCAAAATCCCGTTCTTCTCAATCACCACCGAGTTGAACAAACAATTATTGAGGACACATTACAGTGGTCTCTGTTTACAATCTCTGTTTACAACTTTTGCCGCAACTGCGTACGCCCACTGTTTTTTCGTCTGTTTCTGCTTGTTTCTGTCATATCGTAACAGCACCCCTACAGGTCTGGCATGTGTTGTACAGTGTTTTAATGCATATCAAGTGCATTCTTGTAGATGCGTACATTTTCTGAGACGGCTTCATCTTTATGACGATTGTTTTTGAAACTGTTAAGTGCTTTGTCTTTGTCTGAATGGGACCTTAAGTTTGTGGCAACGATGACCATGATGACCACTGTGGTTCAAACAGTAACAGAACAACATTTAAGCTGGGGTGTACGAGAGAGACGATAGCAGGAAGTGACTGCTAATACAGAGATTATCATAGGTGCTAACATTTTCAGCAACAGTTTGGTCAGATCTGGATCACACAAGATATTGTCACTCTGCTCGAGTCATGTTTTGGCAAGAGTTTATTCCACGATACAGCCCACATTTTGTACTGTACACCGTGGCAGTAGTGGCCACCTATGACATTATCTGACTGGCCCAAAACAAATGTGATAGACAGAATGATCAGCCAATAACCTGCCCAATACGCTTTCAAAAAGGTCTACCCTCCCCAAATACTTTCTATGGGCTGCTGCCCTGAACTAGTGAAACATAATAAATGATCCATCTGGTGTATCATAGAACAATAAACTAAAGGAAAAATTATGTTCTGAAACATTAATGAAATCATCTGATAGACACACCACCTTTTAGGGACATGATAATGAGTTTCTATGAATGTTTCAATTAAACTGAAAAATTAGCAAATGAGTTAGTGTTTCTCACTGACTGCATCCGTGATATAAACACCTCAGAGCTGCAAGTGTTTGTTGAATTTGTTTACAGCCAGTTCACAGTGCAGCTGCGTTAATGATTCTCCTTGCCATGATTTTCATGTATTGTGTTTATGCTGCTGACATTATGGTTTTATGAGCTCCTATGACTGCTACTTAATGTTAACTAAGGACTCTTCTGGGCCTCTTGTAGATGAGGGCAGTACCAGTCTGCACTATTCTGTCCTTGTGGTTAGTGGATATGAAATAAGCTCTGCTAAAATACTTACAAATAATAAAAAAAATTGTTTCCTCTACCAAGAGGGTTTGTTTTCGCCAGCGCGTTTGTCTATGTCTTCTTGTATGTGTTTGTTTGTATGTTAGAATGTCAGAATGAATTTTATTGAAAATTTTCAGATGTTTGTAATGGCCCAACTTAAAAATGATTTGGTATTGGTGGTCATCTAGCCCTAACCCAGATAACAGCCATTAGCAAACAATCATTTTTGCTCAATAACTGTCTAACTAATAAAAATTTCAACATGTGTGCTAGGTGTGGGTTTTCAAGGTCAGTCATATTATGATGGTAACTTTATCATGAAACGATTACTTATATGTGAGCTACCTTGGTGGAGATTGCACTCCAAGTACTTTCTAGTTTCTCTTGCAGATGGACACTTTATCAATGCCAAATACTAAACATAATCCCAGAAATTAACATTAAACATATATGAGAGTATAATTATTTTACATTAAGTGGTTTAGACTCATTGAATTGTCATGTTTGGCTCACTAAAACAGAGTTTAACTATTGATCTCTGGGGTTTATTTAGATGTTTAGCTAATTATTTTCTACTTCAATGTTCAAACATCTTTGGAGCTTGTTACTACAGGAGTGGCTGTGCTCCTGCTGTTTGCAGAATAAATGTCATGCTGGTGCCAAATGTGAGAGCTGATTCCTGTTTCACACAATGCATTTGAGAGTTCACAGTCACAACAACAGCATGTACACTTTGAATATTCATCACGCCTTTATAATTAAATAACATTTTTGGTGACCTTTTTTTAGCTGCAGGCAGGAGAGTCGTCAGAAGTCAGTTCAGTTTATGTGTACATGACACAAAAGTTTTCTTACCACGTAATCTTTTCCTTTAAACTTCAGTTAAATTCAGGAAAAATACCTGTAATGTATGCAGGAGCTGCTGAGCCATTCTTTAGTCGGCCTCTATGTGTAATTTCTGCCGGATGCGAGGTAATTCAATGTTAGGCACAAATGTTTCTATCCTGCCACCAGTGAGCAATCACTGCTGAAGGAAATGGCTCCACACAAATGTCCACTCTGACACAAGTCAATAGATTTTGGAGGTCAAAGGCCTGTGGTCAAAGTCATGTGGTATCATGTTAAACCCTTTCTTTTGAATGCAATGTCTCTTGAATGCTTTATGAGATTTCATAAAACTTTCCTCTCATGTCCAGTCTGTTAGATCTGGGATCACCAACCTCTTGGACCCCACAAAAGATAGGGACCATTACAAGGGTTCCTTGTTTGAATCAGAGGACCATATGAAACTAGGGGTGTAACGAAATGGTCAACTCACGAAATGATATGAAATACGAAACAGGGCTCATGATTCACAATACTCACGATACAAAGTAAAGATTATAGAAAATCCCCAACAGTGGGAAGTTGTGCAAAAATCTTATTTTCTTTATTTTCTTCCTAATGCAGACATACAAAAAATATTGCTGCATCTGTACAAAATAAACACTCCTTGAAAATAAACAAAATTTATTTAGACAACAGTGCAAATACTAACATAAAATCTCAGCAAAAAGTGCTTTGTTGTAACAATCAGGATAAGTACATCCTTGAATGAAAAGGAAAACGAATAGCAGTCCTCAGAGCTGCAGTTTAGACCTATAAATTTCTGAACTGTGAACTATATTTAGCCTATAACAGTACATATACTTCTGATCTTCAAGTATGATCAAATTCTGTCAACTCAACAGTAGATGCAAAAATCAAATATTGTTTTTGTGCAGCTTACACAAACATACAGTAGCTGCCTGTCTCCAGTTCAAAGTAGTTGGTAGTTGTACTCGCCGCAGTATACGGCCAACTGTAGCGGCATATTTTGCACATGGTTGTTGTTTTGTCCGTTCTCTCGCTTTTTACATGGGATGCCAAAATAGGTCCACACAACCGATTTATTTGACAAAGGAGCGTCAGCTAATTCCTCCACCTCATCTTCCTCCATTTTGAAGCGAGTATTTTGCTACGGTAGGCGAGGAGGGTAAAAAATCATCAGTCACAGTGGTGTGCGTGCCCCTTAGCATTTTTTATTTCGAGCATCTTTGAATTTTATTTCGTAATTTTTTTTTTCTCGAAATTTCGTGGCACGCCTACATGGAACATTCATATTTTATAGTTTATAGCTACAATTGGCACTGTATGTTTACTTTCAATTTAAATGATCCCTCCTACTAATTGCTACAAAGGGTTCAAACATATAATGAGATGATGATCCTTAAATGTAAATGTCTGTTGTACCTAACTGGCATGTACAAGAGTAACACTAATGTGATTTTTAGTACAAGTGGTACTCTGAGAGCAGCACCTGACACCAGTGGTGATAGAGGTGTGTATCATCAACATAAACTATAACCCCATGCAGATTCAAAGTAGAAAAGACAACAGACAGTTTTGAGATATAACTCAAATGTTACATTAGTTGTTTTGCATTCATGTTAACATGATTTATTTAATAAACACATTTAATTTAAATGGCTATTAATTCAAGCTCCATGTTGGTAACATGCTATTTTTAGTGTCTTCGAGGAAGGCACCCTGTTGGATACCCTATGTTAGGTTGATGTCATGGCCAAACTTTACTTGTAAACATAATATCTCAAAAACTCTTACAGAGATTTTCTTTAAACTTTATAAAGGTACAAATAAACTGGTTAGATTCAGATCAGGAGTCATAATTCGGTCATGTATACCTCACTTATATACTTTGCATTTTAAGACAATATCTCAGAAACACCGACAGGGATTTTTTTACACAGTTTGCATAAATGTCTCCCCAGGTTCTTTCCTTTAAGAATTACACATCCGCATGAAGCACCACAGTACTCCTTCGTGACCCACTGTTGACTGTCTGGCACTTGTGTACCTCTTGGGGGTATGAAACCCACAGAGGGGAGCCCTGTTGTTTTCACAGCTGATTTCAACTCCTCATTTTTGTCTCTACCCAAGATAAAATGTCTTACTCACTGTCTTTATAAAATGCTTTACTTTTTCACTGTCAGCTTTTATGAAACTACAGTGTCAAATCTTATCCTTGCTGTAGTTTTGGCCTCAGATCTGAAGAACCTGCGGAATTGTGTTTTTCAGTTTTTGAACAGACAAAAAACAGACAAAATGGTGGTGCTCTCTTTGCTTACATCACCATGACATGGCAAGAAAGTGTCAAATAACAGTCATTAAGGGATTTTCAGTGAGTCAGTGTGCGAGTGTCTGGACTGTATATACAATGGATGTGTGTGGTAGGGTTATTGACATCAGCCTGTGATGACCTGTCTCCAGCTGACCTGCTTGGACTCGACAAGTCTTGACGGTGTCTCAAAGTTGTTAAACCCTCCCATGAGGTCATGAACACATTGTGACCTTAATTTAGAAGTCAGACTGTCACATTGTTATGCCAAGTGTGTCACTGTAATTGTGTGTGAATCCACACGTCTGTTATGCCTCATTTCACTGAGGGTTACAAAGAAAAGTCAACCACTGGTCCATTCATTCCTGTAGGAATCTCTGTAATGGCTGATAAACATATTTAAAAAAACACACAGGATTTCAAAGGCATCAAAACATATCAATGCCTATAAAGTATATTAAGTGTAAAAAAAAAAAAAAAAGGTTTTGTTAAACTTGTTAAAGATATAGAGAGATATTCAGAAAAAGGCTAACTGGAAAGACACTGTGATCCTTTGGAAACATCTAAAACATGCAGGGAGGGGGACACTGGGAATATTCTCCCAAGACAATAGTTTAGTAAATAAAGGACCATTTACACTGCAACGAAAACTAAGATATTTTTTTGTTGTGTTTGTACCTTCCATGTGTGCAAGAACAGTGCCTGGCTTGCCTGAATCCACAAACTTTTGAAACCAGGATCTAGAGTGAAAAGTTTTGAGAGCACTTTTGTATCCATCTCCAAATAAACAGGGTTCAGAGTTGTTAGGGAAATGGTGACGTGCAGCACGTGCACAGTACGCTTAGCTAGAGACAACATCAGTTACTGAGTAAAGTGTGCTGCTAACTGTGCTTGGTTTGTTATTGCTCCTCCGACAAAATATGTATTTACTGCGGCAATTCTATGATCAGCAATGACACATTTGTTATGTTTGCCAAGGACTTAGCCCTTGAGAGGATGAGATGTTTCGGGCCTGTTGGCTACAAAAATTAGTCTTTCTGTCTTGTGTAGTGTGTTACAATGACAGTAGACAACAGGCCAGTCTGGGATGCCTCACAACTCTGAGACATTATGTTGTTTATGTTTTTTTTGTCCTGCCTTTTATGATTTCTTCCTCCACGTCAGAGGCATTGACCAATGAGAGCATTGGGAGCTCTGCATGTGCAACAATAATGGTTGAAAACAAACTTTTGGCCTCTAGAGCATCTTGAGAACTATGAGACAAATGAAAAGTTTACAAAGGTCTGAAAAAGAAAATCTCTGCCCTTACAATGAATTTAAGAGGAACTACTAAAGACTGTAAACAGAGAGATGTTGGCAAGAGATAGCAGAGTCAACATGGTGAGTGACTGCTTATATTAACAGCAAACTATTGTATCATGCAACGTCATATCTTTAAATACAAACAGTAGTATTGTACTCCAAATACAGTGTGTTTGTTTGTGACTTTCAGTGTCTCCCCTCCTCTTTCTACCATCATCACATCAGTTATTACAGAGTTTTCAGTTGTGTAGTCTCTTACGCTCTTTGGGCAAGTTACTGCACAAATTCATGGCTCCTTGGTTACCTCTGCCCTGTTTTCGCAGCAATGCTTTCACGAGAAATGGAAAGATTTTCCTTTGAGTTTTCAAAAGTAATCTGCATTTACATGGAAACGCAAGAACAACTGAAAACGCTGTAGCATGCATGCCAGGCCAGTAGATGGCGATGCAGGTTTACAGAGAAACAGCACTGTTACAACACATGTATGAAGAAGAAAGAGTTTCTTGTCTAGACAACAAATCTGTCTGGACAACCTATCTGTCTGGGTAGGCACGTCTCAGAGGCAACCGGAAGTGACGCAAAACTGGCTGTGGCTGCAGATCTTTTATATTAACGTGACATTGCGCCCCATTCATCTATTATATTTGGATAACTGCATTAGTGGGAACATTTAAGGGTATAGTTGGTTAATATTATTATCTAAAGCTTTCAGACAACATTGTCACCACTAAAAATAATATATAATTTAGTGAGAAATGAACGAGGAGGAGAAGGAAAAAAATGATGGGTAAATGGTTATTGATTTTTTTAAACGGTTATGATTTGATATCCGTGTATCCGTTTACACGTTTAGATGTTGACACCCCTAGTAAGCAGTGCACATTACTCAGCAGACGAACAAAGTTGTTGTTCCTGGTATGGGCGCACAGCCTTCATGTGTGAGAATACTGCACATGCAGTGACGTCAGCATTTCACCCTAAAATGCTGAATCCCATGTACATGAAGCCGGACACCAAAACTTTTTCAAAACAATCCACGCTGGATCCTGGTTTAAAAGTTTGCAGATTCAGGCACTCCAGGCACCATTTTCATGTAAACAGTGGTGAAAATGCAATAAAAACTCTTCAGATTTGGCCAAAAACGGTCTCATGTAAACGGCCCTCTAGTCTGACTGTCTTTACAAAAATATGCTCTGTAGTCTGACCTCAACATAAGCTAACATGGAACACAACTCTGCAGGTATGAGACTCGTTCAGCTCAGGTGTCTATTTGATAAAATGCAACACTAAACATGGTTAAGGAGACTTGTAGTGGTTCTTCTTGAATTTTCTATTGAAGCTCCTTGTTGAGGTGAACTTAAGAAGAAACAGGGCTGTAGTAGTCAAAATCTGAATCTGGTACAAAAGTGATGGCATGAAAAAAAGGATTCAAAGATCAGATGCTCTGACATAATTTTACCAAATCTCAAGGTGCTTGGAGGGAAAAGTCTTGAAGAGACCAAAAGAGCTCAAGCAACACTTGTACTTTAGGAAACAACTTTATCAAACCAAAATGATTCTGCTTGTGGCCTGAGGGACAGCTTTCATTGGATGGTGTTTGATTAATGCAGCAGCTACTTTAAAGTGCTTGTTGATCAAAGTGTCAGTAAGAATTTACATATATACACATGGACAAAATTCTTGGTGCCCTTCCGTTAAAGACAGAAAAACCCACAATGGTCACTGAAATAACTTGAAACTGACAACGGTAATAATAAATAAAAATGTACTGAAAATTAATGAATTAATATCAGACATTGCTTTTGAATGGTGGTTCAACAGAATCATTTATAAAACCAAATAATGAAAATGGCCTGGACAAAAATGATGGAACCCTTGACTTAATATTTTGTTTTGCAACCTTTTCATCCCTGCAATCAGGCCATTTCTCTAACTCTCAATGAGACCTCTGCACCTGTCGACGGGTATTTTGGCCCACTCAATCAATCAATCAATCAATCAATCAACCAATCAATCAAGCAAGCAAGCAAGCACCAATTCATAACAACTGTTATCTCAAGACACAGCAGGAAAACTTGTGGACCCCAGTCTCCTGATGAACATCAAATCCACACAATGCTGTGTTGGGTGTGCGCAGGAAGGAAGGAAAGTAAGCAGAGACAAGTGGACTACAGCAAAAACTAAAGCTGGGGACAGATCCATGAACCAATCACAGAACTGTCATCATCAAATCTGTTTCTAATGAAAACAAATTTATTAGAGATTAGGCTCTTGAGATGCAACATCTCATTTTCAGGAGGGTCCTCATGTCTGAATGATTGTGGTCATAATTTTATAGAAGTATAATCAATAATAGTCTTACTGTAAACAAGAATTTATGATAGTGATGAACTCATGGGTGACAGACCACAAGTGCATCCCTACCATATTTGTCTCTGTTAAGTATAAATGTATTAAAGGTAGACCTCTTGAGATGTGACATCCCATTTTCGAGAGGGACCTCATGCCTATGTGGTGATGAAAAAATTACTATAGATGTATCAACCATGGATATGGAGATCATGCTAATATCTACATTAACAGCTGTAATGATTATGGGAATGAAATGAAAAGGGCAAATATGTGTCATGTTTTGTAATTATAGTTATTGAGGCTTCGAGACTCCACAGCAGCAGGCAGACTCCACCAAGGATCCCAGGCCACCAACAAGACAAGAGCCAGAGACGAGTACAGGAGCAAACAAAAGGGGCAAAGGTAGATGTGGAGAGAGAGTGTGAGAGAGAGATAGAGCCCAGTGTGCCAGACCCCCCGCAGCGGTCCAAGCCTATTGCATCTTAACTATGAGTCCAATTTATTGACTATAAGCTGGTCCCTAACTGAAAGCTTTATCAAAGAGGAATGTTTTAAGTCTAAGCTTAAAGGTAGAGAGGGAGTCTGCCTCCTTAACCATGGTCGGTAAATGGTTCCAGAGACGAGGAGCCTGACACCTGAAGGCTCTACCTCCCATACTACTTCTAGAGATAAATGGTACCACAAGCAGGCCAGCATTTTGGGAGCATTATGTTCTAGAGGGGTTGTACGGCACTACAAGCTCTTTAAGATAAACTGGTGCCTGTCCACTGAGAGCTTTATAGGTGAGGAAAAGAATTTGAATTCTATTCTATATTTAATGGGAAGCCAATGCAGAGAAGCTAATATAGGATTAATGTGGTATCTCCTAGGTCCAGTCAGTACACGTGCTGCCGCATTTTGAAACAGCTAAAGCATCTTAAGTGACTCGCTGGGACTGCCTGAAGGAAGAGACATACAATAGTCCAGTCTAGAGGTAACAAAAGCATGGACTAGCTTTTCAGCATCATTCTGGGACAGGATAGGCCTGATTTAACAATGTTATGACAGTTGTTTTTGAAATTATATATAATATATAAAATATAGATAGATAGATAGATAGATAGATAGATAGATAGATAGATAGATAGATAGATAGATAGATAGATAGATATGGCTATAAATGAGGTGTGTGTGTGTGTGTGCGATTTCTGTGATTGTGAGTAGGCTGAAAGATGTACAGTATCATTTTTGTATCTATATCAAGATATGAACTTACAAGATAATGTCTAAAAAGGAACGATATGAACGAATTAGATTTTCCCCGTGCTCACCCTGCATGTGCAGCTCTGGAAGTCACAACAGATTTAATTTTTATGATTGCCCTTGAATGCACCGCTTGGTTTTCACTGAGCCCATAGTCATATCGTACCGTACTGATATCGAGATATCTGACATGACTACAGAGATATGAAATTTGTCCATATCGTCCAGCCCTAGTTGTGAGTATCTGCTGGCAAAAACTGCTGTTAGTGCCTGTTTTGTAGATGTGAGGGATTCAGGGTTAAGAAACCAAAAAGTGTCATTACAGTGTGTGTGTTTGTGTGCGTGTGTTTGTGAATTAATACTTGTGAAATTAGCATTTTTTGAAAGAGAAGATGATCTTTCTTAATGAGAGAGGGCATGTGCATCTCATTATGTCATCGTTTGCATAATTACCCAGCATCCTTTTATGATCATTACACACACATGTGGGTGTGCTTATCCATGTTTTTGTTGTTTAAGGAGAGATTATTAATTGTCTTTTTAATGTTGTTCAGAATCCACACCACTCTTTTAGTTTCACCTCTCACTTTTTTCTTCTTTATTTCTGTCAGTGGTCACCTGCAGGTCATCGGTCTTTTTAAACATGAAACTGCAGCAGCTTTGAAATCCTCATGTTTTGTCTAAAATTTGGTAATCTCAATTTCAATGACCGCTGGAGTGTGCTCACAATCACTTGTGTTCCAAAACATTCAGTTTTTGCACACTGAGAGTACCCTGGTCCAGTTGTATTCTCAGTCTGCCTGAGATGTTCTGTCAGACCTCCTGCCACTTCAAGATCCTGTAAACTTACATGTGTTTTTCACAGAGCCTTTGTTTAGACTTCTTCTCAGAACTGAGTGGGTGTGGTTCAGTTTGTTTGACTAACACTTTCCCAACCTGTGAAACGTATGTAACCTGTAATGTAAGGAAGACTTGTTGACCTGTCGACATTTCAGCTGATCCTTAGAACTTGTGACATCAAAAACTCTCCATAGCCCCACCAGTTCTAACCTCTGGTGGTCTGATCAGCCAGAGTGATTAAAAACACCTTTATGAGTGTTTTAAAGACCTCTTCCCCATGTAGGCCCAATTTGGTTGACCTGTGTACTCTGTGGTAATAATGTTTTTCAGTACTGTTTTCAACAACTCTCCATTCATTAGTCTAAGCTCTGTGTTGGGCTGATTATACAATAGGGCGTCACAGGAACAAGTGGATTTAGGCAGCTACTGCTGCTGTACAGACGGGAGACAGGGAGGTCAAAATGCTAGACTTTTATTTCCATGCATAGACGTACTCTATCATGCAAAGAAGACATGTTTAACTCACAAAGGGGCATACAAAACCCCAAGAAAGCACTATGTGGAATCTTTAAAAAAAAAAAATCTTTCTTTTATATCAAGACATCTTTCTTATTTTCTATCAAGGCATCTTTCTTTCTTTTCTATCAAAACATCTTATTTCAATATCTGCTCAAGTTTGTGATTGTTTTCCTGCCTGAAACAGCTGATCAGGCAGGAAACAATACAACTATCATCCTCAGTTGTCATTAGAAGCGAGGTCAAACCATCTTGTTTTCCAGCCAAAGGTTTTTTGCACGCCTCATCCCCGTGCACAGGGAGCAAACACTGCGGTAATGTGTGGGTGACAACGGTTGGAAAACTGCAGGAAGAGGTATTGCAGCAGATCAGACCATGGGCACTTTCTGATGACTGACACAGTGCAGGATTTTATAAACGCACAGATATGCTCATCAAATGTACATTACCTCATAAGATCTTCTTTAAACCTACTTTTAAAAAAAAAATTCATGAAAGTTTTGACGAGTGAAACTCATTACAGAGTGGTCTGTCTGATTTCTGAAGATTTTCTCTTCTCCAAAAATCTTTCCCTCCATTTCCCACGAGACCATGAGCAATGTGAAGCAAGAGATCAAACATACTGTAAAATGAGACGCCGTAATGACACACAGACAAAGCGAAGTCTTTTCACTGTGAATCACTTCAGTTTTGACAGCTTCATGACAGAAGAAGAGGAAAGGAAGGGTTGATTTATGCTAAAGTATCACACAGAATGACTTAATAAAGCAAAAACTTCAGGGTAGTGTTTAACTTTTCTGTAAAAAAGAAGATGAATCACATTAAGATGGAATCAAAAATTAAAATAAATTTTCAGTTTATCACCGCCTTATGTTTCACAGGAAAAAGATGGTGTAGGAATAAAAATTCTTTTTATGTGATGTACCAGCATTTTTGAGAATCATTGTCCACCTCTTCAGCCAGTTTTATGTGGTTGCTGTGGTGAGAACACATTTCTTCATAGAAGGTTAAACAATAATTTTGAGGCTGACCACTTTACTTTGGGTTGAGATTTTGTGTCAGCTTGTTTTTAATTTCTGAGCTGTAATTTATTGCCTGCGAGCTTGGACACGTCTCACATTTAGCAGTGCAAAACAACACAAATGAAAGTACAATAAAACTACAAATTAAGATCATTCATACCCAAATTACCTTCAGCAGAGGTTTTTGCACATTAATATCTTCATCCTGAATTTTGAGAGGGGACCTAAATGTAGGTCACACCCATAGTTAGTGGGCTGTAAATGTCTCACAGAAACAGAAAGTTGTGGCATAAAGTGAGTGCTTTGCTTTGAATTTAAATACAGAAGTCAGCAAACGTAATGATGTGGTAGTTACAATCTAACACAATATTATTTTGGTCATATGTATCACATTTGTTCTATTTATTTTCCCTGTAAGATATGTTTAAAAAGAAAACAAACTACGAGGCTAGTCTCATAAAGTTACAAAAATAAAGTTGAAAAGTTACAGGAATAATCTCATAAAGTTAAGAGAATAATGTCATTAAGAAGGCTATTTGACAAAACTTTAGATCGATATAAACATACCTTAATCAAGAAGACGCTTTCATTTCATCCTCTTTGCGTAGGCGGATGGCTGTTCTTCTGGTACAACCTTTCAAAAAAAAACATTTGTTTTCTAGCTTAATTTAAACAGATTTATGACTTCATGCTCATAGCTTTATGAGATTATTCTTGTAACTTTATGACTTTATTCTCGTAACTTTATGAGATTATTCCTGTAACTTTTCCATTTTATTTGTTTAACATGGCCCTGATCCTCCATCTTACCTCTTTGTCTCTCTCAGCTTCAGTCATGGCGTTAAGTAGTTATGAGACAGGCTGTGTGAAAAACTTTAGTTGAAGACTGGTGCATAGTTAAAGGGCAACTTCGGTATTTTTCAACCTGGGTCCTATTGCCCCAAGTGTATGTGCACGATTTCAACCAAGAGAAATTGCTTCAGTACCAAGCAGCGGATGCAGCTCAGTGGTAGATGTGACAACATCCCGTATAAGTTTGAGCATTAAAAGTGTGGATTTTGGGATGGCAAGATGTCTTTTGTTTTTTTATTTTTTTAACATTTAAACTTCAACTACATTGTTACATATGCCATTGACTTTATAATATACATAAATGAAAAGAAAGTATTTTCTTGAAAGTTTTACTGCATCGGTATCATGGCTGAATATTTACCAGATTTCGAGAACTTCAACTACATGTACATATGCCGTGACTTTTATGAATATACATAAATGAAAAAGTTAGTGATTTTCTTTGGTACATCTATCACAAACACCATTTAATAAAGTGTATCCACACATCTGATTGGGGATCTGGTGTTCCTTGATTGTGTGTCTCTATAAGAGGAAGAATGTGTGTCGTGGGATGATACAAAAGTTACTAATCTTCATCTATTCATTTCTGATCAGCAGGGCAGTGCTGGATACCTTTTTTCATGTACCCAAAATAAATTGGAGGAGGCGACCAAAACCACAGGGACCAAATGGTCAACTATCCATAAAGTAAGTATAACTAATATGTCTTTATGCATATAATACGTAAAAGTATTGTATGTATTGTATAAGTGTTTATTTCGCCACAGACCGTTAAGGATCGCCGTGCTAGCTCTCTAATTAGCATTGTAACACGGTAGGCCACAAGTCTGTACTGGCTGGACGAGAGGAAAAGTGAAGCTTTTAAATATATGAAAAATATGTTTTTAAGTATTTTTGTTTTAAAATGTAATTTATATCATATATTTGATAGTTATTTATACATTTTTGTACATTTTTTTTTTAGAAAAACACATTTTTTAACTGAAAATACAGCACTTTCTCTCCATCAATGACTATGAGGATGAGCACTTTTGTTGTGGTTGGGGTTCTAAATAATTGATTAAAAAGCAAATATGACATCACACTTTTCAAAGAGAGAATCATGCTTCACTACCAAGCAGCTGGGGCGCTCAGTGGTAATGTGACAACATTTACTAAGGTGAAAGTTGTTATACTTTTAGACCAACTATGAGACAGGCTCCATCTTTAAAGTCCCTCCTTGAAGGGATATTTCAATATTTTCGTAGTTGGGTCATTCTACAGAAACGTGGATTTTTGGGATGGCAAGATGTCTTTTGTTTTATTTATTTTTTTAACATTTAAACTTCAACTACATTGTTACATATGCCATTGACTTTATGAATACACTGATGGTTGTGAATTATGTTTGTGTGTTGATGTGCATGTGGGACGAGTGAGGGTAGAAAGTATTTTCATTTGTCAAAGTAGGGGTCTTGCCAAAAACATTTGGGAACCATGCATTACTGTGCATTATAATGCATACCTTTAACAAAATGGCTGCTGCAGAGCGTGACACAGCATGTTACTAACCTTCATCTATTCACTAAATTTTGTCTTCTAAATACATTTTTATTGATTTGTTTGCAATTCCCTGCCAATAAAGTTGGTTACACCAGTGACGTCAACTAAAAGCTTCGTATGAAATCATGAGATAAATGTTAATATTTCTGAAAACTGAAAAGGACAATGTTCTTACCAGGGTTCCTCTTCATAGATCTTCAAGAAAGCAGTCAAAGGAAGTCAAGTGATGTCATCAGAGTGATTTCTTTTTCCAAAATAAAAGACTTTTGTCACATGGTAACACCAGTGACATGACTGCAGGGGACAACTACTTTTAAATATATTTTATAATACTTATTTGGTATTTTGTTTTAAAATGTAATTTATATCATATATTTGATAGTTATTTATACATTTTTGTACATTTTTTTTTAGAAAAACACATTTTTTAACTCAAAATACAGCACTTTCTCTCCGGCGAGGAGGGTAAAAAAATCACCAGTCTCAGTACTGAGACGTGGTGTGCGGCGCCCTTCTAGTTTTTTATTTTGTGCGTCTTTGAATTTTATATTGTCATTTTTTATTTCGCGGCACGAAATTTCGTTGCACTGCGACAACACAGTGTAGGCTTCTAGCATTGTCATATGTGTCCCTAATTTAAAAATGAAAATCTGAAGCCAGATATTCCCAATAAAATAAAAACGATTAAATAAACTTCAGATACCTTAGATATTTAGAATGAAGCCTTTTCTAGAAACATGTATATTTAGTCCATCGAAACTGTCTGTACCCACACACTCGCATATAACTTCCAGGTTTCCTTCAGCCAGCCTTAAGCTGACGCTTGACCATGCATTAGCTTCATTTTTTTAGCCCTAGAAGTAACTGCTTGGTAACAAAGCGGATTTTCACATAACACCAAGCCAGTGCTCTCATTTTGAGGAAAAAAAATTACATCATTCTGTAAAAATAAATCAAAAGTAAATGAAGGGAAACTTTCTGGGTTGCTCTGTAAGCAATACCAGAATGCTTTGCGAATGACTTACATTGCAAATCAGAAAGTCCACTTGTAACAACTTTTCTTCCTCATTACGTAAAACAAATCCATGAAACAGAAACATTGTTCCACCTTACTGAGTGCCATTTTTGATAAGGTGGAGGAACTGGGGGAAAAAAGGAATATTATCAATTTGAAATAAAAATGTAAACAAAATATATCAAAAAATGTAAATACTTTAAGCTTCTGTTCCTCCCAGGTACTGACGATCAGGTACCTGATTGTCAGTATTTGCTATCATGGGTACCATGCTACCGTGGGTAACACGTGTCTGGTATCATCTTCAAATTTAAGGCAAAGCTTCAAATAGCTTGGAATGTCAGAGACAGGCCACAAAGTGTATGTCCATAGGAAGGCAGCATCCCAAGAAGACTGTTTTCTCAAATTGTCAGCACTTAAGAACCTTTGGCAGTCTTCTACAGATTTGCAGTCAAGGTTTGCAAGACAGTATGGCCGACAGCTCTCTGCCAAAGCAATCCAGAGCAGGCTTATGCACCGTCAATCCTTGGACTCATAAGGCTGCCAGGAGGCCTTCAATAACTGCCCTTCATCATCAGGCCCGTTTGTCGTGATGTCGGTAACACGTGCACTGGAAGCTTAATGTGGAGCAACATTATGATCAGCAAGAAGTTCAGATTCTGCCGCAGCCTGGCAGGTTGAGAATACTCCAGTAGAGTGATATCTTTCAGTGGAGGCAGTGTAATGGTGCTCCCTCACTGGAAAAACGAGGCTTGTCATCACTTGAGGAAGCTTCAATGCAGAGACATATCGAGATGAGATTTGGCAACCACTGGAAACCTCATACTCTTGCTCTGGGATGGCCTGCCAGCAATCCTGACCTCAACCCTATTGATTGGTTGAAGAATTGGAAACAAACAGGTGCCTCAGCTCGGAGTTACTAGGCTGTTGTGGCTGTGTATGTTTCTTCCACACACTACTGGGACTCTTATTGGTTAAAGCTGTGGTCTACGATTTGAAACCGCAGCCTGCCCCCCCTTCCCTCACCTCCCCCCCCCCCCGTGTTCCAAGATCCCGCCCCCAGCTCGTGTCGCCTCATAAAGCCCCCTCATAAAGCGACTAGCACAATATATCAGCAGCAAACTCAATCAAAAACAGCTCAGCTCAACTGAAAGTATCAAACACGACAGACATCCCCCTTGTAACACACAGCAGTAGCCATTTCAATTGGACCGGCGGCAATGCGGGTCTGGCGCCGCCAGAGCGGAGCCGAGTGTGGGGGAGGATTTATCTTTCTCAGCCTGTCCTCCCCAGCTCAGCTTACAGTGCAAACGATTAGCGGCTAACAGGCTAACCCGCTCCCCTACAAGTTATTAGCCCGCGCAGGCACAGACTAACCAGAGTTATTCAGCAGACATCTCCCACTGTAGTAAACAAAGCCATTACCTGATCAACCAGGGGCGAAACGGTCAATGCTGAAGGTCTGACGGCCGGCTGAGGCTATTCGTTAGCCGTTAGCCCGCTAACAGGCCTCAACCAGCGGGCAGAGCTCCGTTGGGCCCAGCGGAGAGGCGGCGGCCGGTCTCGGCCCTAGGCTTTTCCGGCTCCATGATAGTTCAGTAGCTAACGCTGCTAGCTGCTCACCGGAGGTAGAGGGGAGGAGACGGGACCATGACGCAACACGCATGACACTGCGTAGTGAGAGAGACAGGGGATTGGATGGACTCACGGACCAACTCACGGACCAATTAATAGTCGCAGGTTCTTAGGTTTGATTGGTCAGCTAGTATGCAGCTTTTCAGCGGATATACTGAATGGATTTTTTTCGTTCTTTTTTGTCTTAATACTGTGTAGATAGGACCATAGGACCATAACAGCCTTATAAACGGTGTTATTAATATGTACAAAGCTTCCAAATCGTAGACCATAGCTTTAAATGAATAAATGACTAGTATGTCTTGTTTTTTAGACTTCAATCATCCATTCACTAAACAAGAGTCAATAGCAGTACAAGCGGTTTGGCTCTGACAGAGAGCGTTACAGTCCGGCTCATGAATTAGCAACAAATGAAGTGGAGGACACAAAGGGCAACGTTTAAGCCCTTTCTTAGGGAGTGTATTAAGTAAGCAATAATTAAAACAGTTATATTTCTACAGTCAGTATAGTGTATTGTATGCTGTTGGCGCATGTGTGTGAGTGGGAATCAGTAAGAAAATGGGTGAAGTGAAATGTAAGGTGTTGAAGTGCGTGTAGGTGCATCAAAGAAGAGTAGCTGCTGTGTGGCCGGCTGAAGGAGGAGGCTGAATGGAGTGACAGAGAGAGAGGCTGCGGTGGAAGTCAGCCTTTTATAGTCCGGGAACACACTGGGCCCAAGTGATCCCCGTAACATCCACTGCTGCACCTCAAATAGAGCATAATATGTTTTACCCAGTAAGGTACCACAACAGAGATGATCTGGCAAATTTTCATGTCGTCATCACCTAACAAATGCGTGTTTCTTACAAATGTGGCACTGGTAGAAAAGGACATTTGAGAGGTTTCAACATATTTTTCCACAAAGCATTGTTACATAATGTAATCTTACCAAACACTAATTTCCTTTATATATTTGTCATTAGTTTACATCATCAGCTTCTGTGCTCATGATTTCTGTACAGACACACTGCTGATCTTTGACTGTGGCTAATGCTCAGGGTAGTGCTTTGTACCTCATGCAGCCCCACAACAAAAATACAGAACTATCCCTTTAAGATGAAGAATAAAAAGGCACACATCATTTTGAAATTCAACAATTGTGTGAAATATAGTCTGAGTGTGGACAGGCAACTCGGTGCTCTCTCTTACAACCATCAATGTGCCCTTGAGCAAGGTTGCCTCTCACATCCATCTGCTTCTGCCGCCTTTTATTCCTCTTCCCCTACCCCTCCTCTTTCCTCCCATCCAATCCCCTGCCCTCCCTCCGGCTCATCAATATATCAACCACCGTGATTCCCTCTTTATCCCACTCTCGGAGGCAGCGGCGCGGACATTAAATATTTAGAGACAGGCGGTCTAGTGCAACAGCCCGGCAACCTCATGGCTGAAAGAGAGAGAGAGCAAAGTCCATCCTCGCTCTCTGTCTCTCTGCCACTGCAGGGAGGGGAGACCATGGAGGAGCCTCAAGGATAGGAGAGCCCCATCTCCACAGTGGGTATCAATGAGCATGTGTCGGGGGTCATCACAGGGTGAATAGTGCAGTCTGAATGTCAAAACATGGAGGAAGTCAATGTGGTGAGGAAAGCAGAGGAAGAGAAAAGGCCACATAGAAAAATAAGAGGAGGAGAGATGTGGTGTCAGTGTGGGAGGAAAGCCTCAAATTGGTTTAAGCACATTTTTCTTTGTGGATGTTTGTTTTAGGTCTGCATCTGTTTGATTGGCTTATGATGCAACAAAGGCTGAAACACACTGACAGACAGACACACAGACAGCCAGTGTTTGCCCTGTCGAGTTTCACAAATCTAAATACTTCAATCCCAGCTCTCTGTCCTGAACATGAGTACTTCTCTGTGAGTGAACGAGTAAAAGAGAGTCAGAGAGGGAGTGTCAATGCCTCTGTGTAAGCTCATTCTTTAACTCCCACTCTTAAAGGTGTTAGCAGACAAACCAACGTGACACTCAGAAACAGAAACAGTATCCAAAGTAGACCATTTAACTAGAATTATTCCTGTGACCATATAATATGGAAGATAACATTTACTGTCAGAATTATGTTTGTCTCTGTGTGGATAAAGGTGACAGCTTAGCTGTTAGTTCTTGTCATCCATGCAAACTTTAGCTCCTTGCAGCTCCTTGCTCGCGTCGCAGTGAAAATAGATCTGTATGTTTATTGACAATCCAGATATTTGTAGGGGTTTTTTTGGACTCATTTGTCACTGAAATTGAACATTTAATGAAATGCTTTAAATGCACAATGTGTAAAATTCTGCTGAACAACTGAATTGGTACTCTCAACTGCACAGAAAAATGAGGATGCATTAAAGCTACGGCTGGTAATCTGATTTAGATAAACTTTTTGTAATACTCGTTAAAATAATCTTAATGGCCCGATGGCAATCAGTTTGTGTTCTTTAAATAGAGTGAAAAATATATGCTATCTACTTCAGGAATATACCTGGGAAAGCATCAACCAATCACATCTTTATAGCCCACATTTTAAACCAATCAAATCCTGTCCCCGTTCTGCCCGCCTCCTGCACGTACATTTTGCAGACTCTGATTTAGTGCGTGTAGCCAAGCTGAGAGGGATCCAAGTCCGCGGGAGAATGCTTACCTGTCAAGTTTTGTCTTTGAAAATAAGGGAAGCCCGCTACAAGCCATCCCACAACTCCAACTAAGCTCCAGTATCCGTCACATTTTAAGACAGGTGTACAAGAAATCTAAAATAAACATTTTGTTTTTCTTGGTTTGTTCCGCTGTTGGCTCTAATCTCGCGACAGCTGCCATCCAGGCTACTGCAGTTCTCGCGAGGCTTTTTCTTCTTCTTCGGTTTTACGGTGGTTGGCATCCATCATTTTGGAGCATTACCGCCCCATTCAGGCTAGTGACAGAGTTCAGTTTGGAGAGGCAGAGGAATGTTTTTATTATTATATCATCACACAGGAGATTTATGGGAGAATACTGGTACAGGAGGACATCAGGAAAGAGGGTAAAATACATAAAATATTGTAGTTTCATGGCCAATATGGGGGACTTGACAGCTATGTGGAGAATGTCAGAGGAACTACCTATACCTCGATCAACATTGGGTTGTGAGTACTAACTAACCTTCCATGTTTGTTTGTTTTTTTACTTTGCTATGATAATGTTTTGGTATTTTCTCACCGCTGGCTGAGACATGACTTGGTGTAGTGTAAAACTTATACATTGTGCTGAGGGCCGGTTTGGAGTTGAATCAGTCTTCTGGATGTGAATCAGCGACGCTCGTGCATGTGAGCAGGAGGTGGGGTCATTTTGGAGGATTGGTGGAGGAGATGCTACAGTCAAGTTCTTGCTAGTTTTCCAAAATTAACAACCCTAGCTTTAAGCCCTGAGCTTGTAACACAAGACCACAGGATTTCAAGAGATCTGCAACTTCACAAGGTCATTGTGAGGTCACGAAACATCAGGCAAAGCAACATGTTTGGTTACATTGCCTGCCCGTCATTGATTTGCTGTTTGCTTCAATATTGTTTCACAGTATTCTATATTTAAATTACTTGGATACCTTGAGCTCTTGCTCTTTTGTTTTGGGTTTCTGTGCTTAAAAGTGGCTTAAAATAGACCTATTTACTATTTCCAGTGAACCAGTGCAGATCTGGGTTGTTGGCAAACATGAGGGGTGCTCCAAGAGGGAGGATGTGGAAACCGACTGATTAATGATACTCAGGTTGATTTGCTGTGGAGTGCAGAGTGTGTTGAGGTTGAAGAGACCAGGTTTCATTTGTTGTGTTGCCACACAAGCGGACTATTGGGAAATTAGGTCAAAGTGGTGGATTCAGCCATAGCCTGCAAACTTCTGCAGGTGGCTGCATTTCCTGGATCTGAATGTTGTTTATGTGCTGAAGAGTTTCTCATCGGAAAACAAATGTAAATGGATCAGGGTAAGATACAATCTTGTATGTTATTGGCATCATTTTGAGGGAAATACAGTCAGTTTCAGCAAACAACATGCCTGTGCCCAGTCTGATAAAACACTTTGCTGTAATCGGAAGGTTGCAGGTTCCAGCCCAGCTCCAGCTGTCACTTGACGATGTGTCCTTGGGCAAGATACTTAGCCCCAAGTTGCTCTCTGTGCTGCATCGGTGGCGTGTAAAATGGTATGAAAATGTGTGAATGATTTTGTTGATAATGATAGACATTTAACATAGAAACTAAAGTACAGTCTTTTAAAAATATAATTGGATGTAAGCAAGCATGAAGATTTCTGCATTTGCAAAGTAAAACAGAGGCGCACAACAAATGCAAAACAGACAACCCAAACTGCAGCACTTTTATGGTAGGAAATCTGAGTTTTGACTCAACAATAGCTTTTGAGGAGTCCGTCTTCTTTCAGGATCCTTCAAACATGCACAACCACTAACTCCCACAGTGTCTGTGGTTCTGACGGCTGAAATGGATAATGGATTGAGAAGAAACCCTGTCTAAAACAAAAAAACATGGTCAATGTAGTTTGAGGAGAAAAAGTCGAAAGTAAAACATTTAAAATATGTAAAAGCAAGACATCGAACACATGCTTCTTGCACTCTGTGCGTGTGTACATGAGTGTGTGCACATGTGTTCGTGTGTATGTGAGTAAAACAACATTCCATTCATTCCCGGAGCTCTAAACCGGCAGCACCAGAGGACCAGTTACAGCTCCAAACACACACACTAACACACAAAAACGCACACAAAGACACACTTCTGGTTCTCTATGACTGAGCCTCCAGAGTTAACAAGCTAATATGATAATAACTTGTTGGCATGTACAGTGTTGTGTAGGGCAGTAGGGTTGAAGTCCTCGGGAAAAGTCAGGCCAGATTGAACATTAGAAAAACCTGTTTTTGTTTACAGGGTTTGTCTTTCAAAACTTGATGTGGACCTTAATCAGCTCTTCTCTTTTCACCGCTGGCTCTGCTCAGAGTCAGACATGTAAGCTATCCCCTTTTCTCTCATGGGTAACATCAAAATAAATTGTTACATTTGTGTAAGAGGTACTGGACTTTTTATCTCAATTGTAAAGTCAATATCTGCAAAATTGCGGCTTAAGTCCAAAAAAACAAACCAAAAAGGCACTTGACAGATTCTCTTGGGAAAGACCTCCAAACCCTCTCATTTCAGTTATGATTAAATATCATCCCTACTCAACCATTTTGTGAACCACGTACACCTTTACTTTGTATAATATCTACTTCTGTCCATTCGCCATGTCAGATAATTCCTCTCCAATTATCTTGCCACATAACACACATAAACACACAGAGCACTGTTTGATGCAAGTTAAATTCCATTGAAGCATTCCCACAACATCAGAGAAACTCTAAAAGACAAGCTGTAAACTTTCAGTTGATGCACGTAAAACATATACTCATTAATTACATATGTTCAGATAAACCTACAAGATCAGACCGGTTTGTTAATAGAAGTCATCATCTCATGATTTAAAAAAAAATAGGTTTAACTTATTTCTCTGCTGTAACCTCTGGCTGTATTTGCTGCATGAGTGAGTTACACTGTACCAAGAGAAGAACACCAGTGCTGCTCCTGCCCACTCTTATTTTTGGACAGACACACCCCTAGGTGCAAACTCTGTCGCATGTCCACTTTGGTCTTACAAGTCTTGACCATGACCATATACGTCATGTGCCTATGAAGCATGGATTGGATTTAAATTGAATTAAAAACAAAAAATGCTGGGGTGGCTGGTTTGGTGAAGTGGTTAGCAACCATGCATGTCCCATATACGTACTTCTGCCGGTTTGGTTTCGAATGCAGCCTGTGACCAGTGTGTAGAGTGTCTTCCCCTACTCTCTCACCCCCTTTCACAAGTCTATCCACTGTCTCTCTCCTATCAATAAAGACACAAAAAATACATTAAAAAATATGTGTCTCTGTGAAGGATCAGATGCAGCTCTTTATCCCTCCCCTTTAGAAATGCTCATATCTGACTACAGGATAAAACAGCTTTGTGTCATAATCACCGTTCAATAAGTTAAGTTTCCTTTTCTGTTTTCCCTGTTTCATGTTTTGTCTTGTGCTTCTTGTTTTACTTTAAATTCAATAATGCTTGTCTATGTAGGTTTTGCTTCCTGTCTGGTCTTGTCAGAACTGCCTCCTGATTGTTCCTCCCTAGCTGTGTCTAATCACCCCGAATTACCTCTTGTATTTAGCCTCATGTCTTTCACTGTCTTGTCACCAGTTTGTTGTACCACTCAGTCTTTGTTCTAGCACTCATTAGTCTTGTCTTGCTGTATATTGCCCTGCTTGTTTTATTAAACATTGTCTTTCCTAATGATTTTTGGACTTCATGCTAGGTCTGACTTTTGGTTTATCAGCTCCTGCATGTTCCTGCCTCACGCTTCCTGGACATTGTTGGCCAATCTGACTATTTTTGTACCGACTTGTGCCTGCTCCCTGTTCACAGTTCTTTTCTGGCATCAAACTACTGCCTGTCTTATGAACTGCCATCCTGTGTACCAAACCCCGCTTGTTAAAGTAAATTCCTTTTTACTTGAATCCTTGATCTTGGTGTCATGCAATTGTATCCAACCCTCTGAACCTTGTCTCGGTACCCTTTGCCCTTATTGGCTGCCCAAACAGTCATGGCGTCTGCCTGTGATGGACAGAAAAAACGCAGGTAGGTGGAGGCTGTATAGTTATTACATACTTAACCCCAAGAAGTAATAGACAAATAATCTTTAGTGTCATTTTCCATTAAGAGGCAGGGTACTTTTCTCCATTAACTAAGTTAAGTAAAAGGGGTCATGTTCTTCTATTCCCCAAAATTGATTTTGCACTATATAGGACTTCTAAAAAACATTTGCAATTGAACAAAGAAATTACAATTGCACCATGTGGGAAACAAGGAAAGACACATGTACTGCATGCCAGAACCACAACTGCCTTATTACAAGACAGGTAAAACTGAATATTTCTGAATCTGAAATCAATAAAATGGAAACAAAAACAATCGAATGTGTTTCTATAATTTATTCAAATAGTTTCAAGGTACTTTCTGTCCCAGTGGAAGATGACTCACACATATTTGGTTTCCCTCCCAACACTGAATGTCAAATGGCAGATGTGGAATTATGTAACTATTCCTTGTTATTGTTTTTGATATGATTGGAAAACGCTTTGGAAAACATTGTATAGGTTTTAATAAATATGATACATTAACTTGATAGCCCAGAAGTGGAACACTATTTTAACAGGACTTGCAGAGTGGTTGTTTGGACAGAGAAGTTGGTCAACCTGTCCAATAGTGCTTTTACACCTCAGGAAAACCCCTGAAAACATCAGATCATAGGGTGAGCTGAATGTGGGAACTCCTGCAGCCAGTATTTTGACACAGACTACACCCAGAATTTTTATCTTCATATTACTGTAAATGTCCAACATGATGTTTGGTTGAGATCATGTTAGAGCACAGTGGATACTGTTCAACAAAATTTAAGATGACCAAGGGGACAGGACATTAGCAGGCGACCAGTTCCATCTCCATTGTGAAATAATACTCCATTATTCCGTTTCTCTACTCTTTGCTCATTTTACGTGACAAATAAGAAACAATTGGCTGGCGACCAGTCAACAGCGTACCCTGCCTTTTTTTCAATGTTTGCTGTAGTAGGCTCCAGCCCCCCATAACCCACAGGTGGATAAAGGGTTGATATAATTTATGTAGGATAGTCTTCAGTGTAAGAAAACAAGCATGCAGAGGTCACTAATACCATTGAGAGAGAGACAATCAGTGCATGACATGTAATTTTGCACCTGCCTTGATTTGAAGAAGCAAACCACATAAATGTGTCCTGACTTTTTATGCACTTCTGGACAAACTTCGAGCCTGCAGGATGTGTCTCATTTATTGTGGTGGCATAAACTGGTACAGTTCGTTACCAATGCAGAAATAAAAGTCTTGGCGAAAGACTCACTTGTTTATTCATATCCTTTGCTTTATTCTGTCTAATACAATCACTGCAGCATTAGCACATAAAAGAAGCATAAGGAAGTTATTTGAGCTTTTTTTGCCCAGGGTCAGTGCAGACATCTTGCTCAACCCAGAACAACAACAAGTGAACCAAAGCCTTTCCTCCATCTACAAAGAAAAAAATCTACAAAGAAAGCCAAGATGTTCCAAGAAAATCCTCATGGCTTCAGGTCTGGCAGATGGGGGATGATGAAATAGTCAGAAACGTTGTGGTAATAATTTACTCCTGCCACTGTTATTCTTTTCATGCCATTGTCATGTCATCATCAAAAGACATGAGCTTTTGCTTTTTAACAGTTTGGAGATAAATGTTTTTGTTGGGGGTTTACGCTGAACAACTGGACGCTTACTTAGTACACAACATGGCCTTCACTTCTATGGCATATATATTTTTTGCATTTTTAATAGAAAGAAAACCTTTTTTGATGTAGTCTTGTCCAAGTCACTTTGACTGCTCTGATGACCTGGTGATGTCTTTGTTCTTCCTGTATTTAAAAAAAAAACTGTTGGTGACCCCTCTTTGGGTACAGCAGTATACTTTCCTGGGCTTACATGGATAATGGACAAAGTTATTAAAAATCAATAAGACATCTTCAATAAGAAAACAAAAAAAATAAAAAAAATGGCAGTTGTAAGAGTATCAATATAAGTGCACTGTTGTGTCACAAATATGTTTATTAATATGAAAAGACAGTAAATTCAATAAACAAATATATATGTTATTAAATATTAAATATTGCAAAAAAGACATGATATATTGTTCTTTTGTAATGAATGTATATTGTTGTAGTTATCCTATTTTTCAAGGAATTTGAACAAAAAAAAACTGAAAAGATTTTCGTTTTTGCATTTTTATATGTCTACTTTTTATGTTTTCCGTTTCATTTTAAAAATAATATTCTTAGCGCCACATTTATGGGTGTACTTTTTCCTTTTAGTCCATATATTTTATTTTTCCAAGTTTAGTGTGCCATCTTCTCCTTTTGTGTTTTTGTTGTTTTGTGTTTCGTTCAGTTTATGTCTTTGTGGTTTCCTCCTACTTGATTGCCTTGATTGTGCTTACATGTCTCGTCCATCCCACCTGTTTATCATTGGTTTCACTTGTGTCTTGTCCTCTATCTATTTTAAAGCACGTATAGTGCTTTTTGACTTTTATACACCCTTTAGTGTATTTTATATGTCTCTGGTTTTCAAAGTGTGCAAGAGAGAGCTGTGCGAGCATGATCCTCCCACCCACCCACACCATCCCACAAAAATATGATTGAAAAAAAAAAAGTCTGAATCAGTTGCTATTTGTCAACCTCTTTCTCTGAATCACTAAAACTCAAACAAGGAAATGCAAGAAAATGTAGTGCCCAATGACCATCTTAGATCAAGCATAAGTTATGTGTTTTATTCCTTAAGCAAAAAGTAGTAATTATTACGCACTGTGGCCATGGAACTTTTTCAAGAGCAATTCACAGAAAAATGGCTTAAATAGCAGTGGTTGTTGGACAACTTTCTGTTTTTACTAATATTAATAAAATGTGTATGTGGTGAATAATTAATATTTTCTCCGAGTAAAGTAGACTTGGAAAAGCAGGACAGTTTTCACAGGGTTTTTTTTTCACTCCACAACTCCCCTGAAATCTTCTCTCAACACTGGGAGCCCCAACTCTCAGTTTGAAAACTGCTGTCCCACATGATAGAGAACTTCTACACACAAGACAAAAAGTCAGAGACTTCTCCCTCTCTCTGTTTTGGCAGTGCCCCCCTGAAATGCCTCTTTTCCTCAGTTCCCCCTGAATAGATCTACCAGTGTTTTTGTTCTTCAGTTTAAGGTTTTTGTGATTGTTTTAGTATGATGGTTTTTAGCTCCAGTGCTTCCTCATGGGGGCTCTCCATGCTGGGAGCTGCTCTTGGTCCACTTGTGGGGCAGCTGCCGAGGGATGGCTCCACCTGCATGGCTGGAGGCCCTTGCGCTGTGGTGTGGGGCCTCGTGTCTGCGCGGGGTGGGGAAGCCTCTGGCTGCGCTCCGTGTGGGCCAGGAGCCCTCCTCAGTGTAGATGGCCCCCAAAGGTAGTTTATTCTTGCCTCAGTCCTTGGTGCCCAGCCATGTCTCTCTCTCTTTTATGACAGCTCGTGTGAATTTGTGTGGTTATGTGTGTGTGTGGGCTCGGGTGTGTGTGTGCGTATGTTGATGTCTGCGAGTGTGTGTCTGGATATGTCTCTGTATTTGTGGGAGGTGGTTAGCCGGGTATTCTGTTTTTGTGTTGTTTTTAGCCTCTGTGAGGCACTTTGTGTTGCTTTTAAGTATGAAAAGTGCCTTATAAATAAAGTTTGATTTGATTTGATTTAAGGTCAGAAGTTCCAGGAAAACTCTGCTTGGAGAGAAAAAGTATCGAAGAGATCAGAAGAGCTCCAGCAACACTTGTAGCAGTTTAAGCTCATTGCCTTTTGATGGCAAGTCAAGTGCATTGTCCCTAAAACATGGCACCATGCAGCACTGACCCTTTTGATGCCTTTTGTGACAAATGCTACCTGATTTGGCTGATGTTCCTTCTTTTAGGGATGGATATTGATAATTAAAAAGGTTTTATGATATAGTTCACAATGCCATTGTCATTTCAGCCTACCAATCCAATTTTTAATAAGTTCTTGTGGATAAAGTCGCTTCACAAATTTTCTGTGTCAACAGTGCCAAACGCATGGTACACCTATATTCAATGACATTTTGCATAGATGAAGGCTTCAGCGGTTGATGTTTTAAGCCACTTCCAGAAGCATCAACTGGATTTGCTTATCATGCTTGAAGTTATGCAGACATAGCAACTGGATGTTATGTTGTCAGAATTTAATTACATAAAATTAAGACTGGCTTTTCACTGTTTATTGTCATAAATGGAACCAAGAAAAATAAGAAACAGGACCCAAATGCAGATAAACAAAAAAGTTTTATTTAAAGATGCTATGAGGAGTTTCTAAGTAATTACAAAAAGTCTCACTTTTAGATATATGCCTGATCAAAATACACACTTTAAGATGAGTTTTATAGCATCAAAATAGGTTATCTATAAATGCTATTCCTTAGCAAAGTGGTCGGGTCGGACAGGGCTGGACTGGCCTGGATACTCAACTTCGGGAACAAGACAATTAAACCTAGAGCAAATTTATATATATATTATTCAGACACATCTTAGAGCACCAGGCTGTAAGTAGCGATATATAGCCAACTTCAAAACTAAGATACTAAGTTTGAAACATAGTATTGTTAGACTTTATAGTTACAAAAATGCTGCCATAGTGATAATCACATTCTTCATGTGATATTTGTGAACAACAACGCAGGGCGTGCTAACAACAGCTAACAATAGCCTGGTAGATCAGCATGTTTTTTTCCGACTTCAACTGGAACGCAGATAAGTCGGAGATGATGTCACTCCCAGTTCCGAGGTTACTGGAACGCAGCATTATGACAGTCGCTGCGCATGCTCATGGGTAGCAGAGTCTTAATGTCGCCGGT
The DNA here is from genome assembly GCA_036419115.1 of Scarus forsteni. NCBI lineage: Eukaryota > Metazoa > Chordata > Actinopteri > Labriformes > Labridae > Scarus > Scarus forsteni. The sequence goes on from JAZDUH010000471.1 coordinate 6,082,600, forward strand.
AATAGATTCTCCTCATAGCACCTTTAAGCCAAAAAAAAAGGCTTAAAAACAAAAATGAATTCTTTACATCAAAACCCAAAAAGCCAAAATGTGAGGGAACTTACAAAAACACGGAGAACACAATGGACTGTCAGAGTAGAAAACATGAGGAGTCACGGAAACAAACGGGGTCACACAGGGCACAATCAGGATACGAGCAGGAGAACAGCAGGCTGAAGCAGAAGAGCAGACACAGAGAGACTTTATACACACACAGGGGTAAACAGATACAGGTGAAACAATCACACAGGTGAAGAGAACCACTACCAGAAATTCACACAGAGAGGGGAGGGCAGGAAACACAAGGAGAGACAAGGGCGAGAGACTTCACAATAAAACAGAACAGACAAGAAACATGAGGAGCATATGGAACAAGAGGTTTAAACAAAATTAACTGCAATCATATCACTTCTGTCCACTGTCTGACATCATCACATTTTTTACTTCTTTGTTGTTATTTATGCTGACTGATGAAAGCATGGCATTTCATCCAGCCTCTCCAGAATGACAATGATAACTTAATCTTCTCATGAGTTACACAGCACACTAAATTTGTTCCTTGAATTATAAGAGGACAAGCTGTGCCACTCTGCATCAGTTGACACTGTTTTGCTTTTAACTGCTGGAAGAAAAGAGAAAGTAAAAACATCACATACTGAATCAGTTTAATAGTTTTCTAATTGTTTGAATTCAGTTTAGTTAATTCTAACGTTTTTTATTGATGGAGACAGTTAATTTACAACCCTGCTGTGTATCATAAACCCATACTAAAGCAACAATTTCCTCATTAATATTCTGTAAACACGAAGATGAGACACACACACACATGCTGCCATGTTTGAATAATCACTCACACTGGAGTGTGTAAACTGTGCATGTGTGGCAGAGCAGGTTCGTGTCTGTGCAGTGCTTTCTAGAGGGACTAACTGTGCCTTTGAGTGTTTATGTGTGTGCAAATGTGGGAGCACATATTTGTAGGCTGGTTAGAAAGAGACAAGGGAGCACATATGGCCTGAACAGTCGGGGATGGAGCTCCCACATGACTCTGGAGATAAAAATAAAAAAGGGAGAGAGAGAAAGAGAGAGAGAGAGAGAGACACACAGAGACAGACAGAGAGAAAGAGAGAGAGAAAAAGAAGAGCAGAGAGAGTGAGACAGGGACGAAAGAAAGGTAAAGAAAGCAGTGAAACAACAAAGTCAATGATAAAGCACATTTGTTTTGAAAAATTATTGTGTGGAATTTTTGTATGTCAATGACTGCACTCGCCATCATTTATGTACTCGTAGAATCTGCACTTTTTTTGATAATGATAAACAACAAAATTCCAAACAAATTTTACAACAGACAGCGAAGCTCTTTTCTTTTTAATGGCCATAAACCTTTTAAAGTTGCTAAAAGCACCAGTAAGTTTGTTCCTGTTACCCTCCATGCAGGGGTTCCTGTCTGTGCATGTAATCATGATAGCAGCAGATGAGGTCAAAAAGTTATTTTGAAACAATCAAGACAAAGTGTGACTTTGATTTACTCCAAGAATGTTGTGTTTTTGCTTGTGTTTGCTAAAGTATTTTTTGTTTGTCTCTCTGCCTATCAGTGTCTGTAAGATAACTCAAAAACTTCTCAACTGATTGTGATGAAATTTTCAAGGTATCTTGTACAATATCAATTATTTTAAAATGATATATTTATAATATAATATAATATAATTATAAATAACGTATGACTTCCCAACACTGACAAGCACTGTATAACATATTGACACAGCCAAAGTGTAGTATGCCATATGCATGCAACTGATCTATGACTAAAATCTCCAATAAACCCTCCAGTGTCATGGAAGAACCACATGTTTAGCAGCCACACAGTACACTTGGAGATACAGTAGGCTCCCATTGAAAAGCATTAGAAACTTTGCCCCCCCAGCATTTTTGTTTATTTATTTATTCATCTTTTTGTTGAGACTAAAATAAATAATCAAGCAATGTGTATGGGATGCATCCAGTATAAAGCTGCAACGGGGGATCCTGTGTGGCTAGAGATGGAGTGTACTATATTCTGTTTTCTAAACCTAATGTAAAAACAGCAAAAGTGTCTCCTTTGGATTAAACTGTGCGGTCAGCTCAACTTAAAGATCAACAAGGATTTCTGCATCTGTTCAAAGGCAACATAGTGTAACCAAGCCAGCAGTAAAATTACATTATATACAAAAGAGCCTGTTCTGTTTGATCTGGTCAATAAACATAACCATGAAGCAAACTTTGCTTTGTAACCTTCCTTCAGTAAGCTAATCACTGCTCATGCTATTGAAGTCTTAATATATCCTTCAGTATCTGTGTAGCATCCTTTGATACACTTTGGACATTGACAGCTGCCATTGTTATTTGCTGCAGTGTGCTGTTTGTTTGTCTGAGGGTTTGGGGGAAGGCATGGCTTCGCAACAGGTCAATTGTGAGATCCACTGTATAATGCTTGATGTAATGCTTTGGGGAAAAAATCCCTAGTATGGATTAGACCAGTAAAAGACAGCCACAACAGTCATGCATTACTGGCAAGGTTGGACAAGGGTGGAAGTTTTCTCAGATGATCTTGTCCCGGGCCCGCCAAACCCAGACCCGTCCATCAGATTGCCAGATGGAAAAGCGTGATTTGTCACTCTAAAGAACGCGTCTTCACTGCTCTAGAGTCCAGTGGCGGCGTGCTTTTCACACTGCATCCGCTGCTTTGAATTGCACTTGGTGATGTGAGGCTTGGATGCAGCTGCTTGGCCATGGAAACCCATCCATGAAGCTCTCTGCGCTGTTCTTAAGCTAATCTGAAGGCCACATGAAGTTTGGAGGTCTGTAGCGATTGACTGCAGAAAGTTGGTGACCCCTTCGCACTATACATCCGCTGACCCCGCTCCGTCAGTTTATGTGGCCTACCATTTCGTGGCTGAGTTGCTGTCATTCCCAAACACTTCCACTTTCTTATAATACAGCTGACACTTGATCGTGGAATATTTAGGAGCGAGAAAATTTCAAGACTGGATTTGTTGCACAGGTGGCATCCTATCACAGTTCTACGCTGGAATTCACTGAGCTCCTGAGAGCGACCCATTCTTTCACAAATGTTTGTAAAAGCAGTCTGCATGACTAGGTGCTTGATTTTATACACCTATGGCCATGGAAGTGATTGGAACACCTGATTCCGATTATTTGGACGGGTGAACGAATACTTTTGGCAATACAGTGTATCTCAAAGGCATAGATGTTGTTTTCAGAGCTTCACTGATATTTTTCTCCATCACGTAGGACGCAGGACGAACCTGCTAGACTTTGTCTTGGAACCATGAGGCATCCCAGACTTGCCTGTTGTTGTTGTTCATTTTGAAATATCATAAGATGGAACAACTGATTTACACCACCCTGAAACCTTGTGACTGTCAGGTCAGGCCACATTTGTATGTAAATTGTGGAGTCTGACCTTGGTATAAAGTTGACAACATTTACATTTCAAGGAATTTTCCAAGCAGCATCCTAAGTTATGCTTATGAAACTAATTCTTAATATCACAATGTTGTAAACTGGTAAATAAGACAAATGCACACACAAAGCTAACTTAAATCTACCAACCAGAAGCAACCCAAAAACCATTTGAGCCTGGTCCACAGCACTGCAAAAACAGTGAGCAACAGGCTGCTTCACCATACACTGCACTGCATACATATAATGCATTCAACAGCAGTATCTAGAAGGTGGTTTCTCGAACAGCTGTGTAGCATATCCAGCCTGCACTATGCTGTCCCTGTGGTCAATTTGTTAGAAAAAAACATTCACAAGAGCTTGTCTTGTCTAGGTAAATGTACAACTTATCAACATCACATGCTTGCGGGAAATTTCATATTAACATCAGACATTGCTGTGCCAAGCTTGCACTGGGGTTCGTGCCTTTGTAGGTTTAACTCAAAATTGCCTGTGGGTGTGAGAGTGACTAGTTGTTTGTCTCTATGTGTAAGCCTTGTGATTGAGTGGCAACCAATCCAGTGTCCTGGTATCCATGACAGTTGCAGTCTCCAGTCCCCAGTGACACCAAACAAGGTAAGCAGAAGAAATGGCAGATAGACCTGAGCTTGTATGACACACTCCTGAGATGTGATCATCAGGGGTGGAAAGTCAATAATCACATTTACTCGAGGTACTGTAAGTGAGTAGTATTTATGTGTACTTTTTGTGCCATTTTTAAAACTTTTACTTGAGTATGTTTTGGGTATTTACTGTATTTAACTTTACATTTGTCATAGAATCTAACTACAGAATATTAAAAAGTTACTGTAAGTATATCAGCTACACTTGTCAAAGTTTTTCATCAGAGTGGTAAAAATACCAATATCTATTATATGGATACAAAGTTAAGAATCAAGACACTCTTCACCAAAACAGTACTTGAAACTGGAGATATAACACTGAATGAATCAGTGATGGATGCCTACAGGGGCTGATCGCATTATGGAGGTTGACCTGCAAATGTAGAATAATAAATGTATGATTTAGTTTCAATAATTTGATATTAATCAGAGCAAACATTGTCTTTAAGTCATATTTGGCAGTGTGTTTGTTTTTTTCAAATATAGTGAAAATATAGTGGAAAACATATATAGTATTAAATATTAAAGATTTTAGTGAAAATGCTATTGCACTGATAGCTTTAATATCTAATTTTGTATACATTATAGCAAATTGCTGCTCAATATCTGTACTTTAATATTAGGGTCAAATATTAGAATACCATAACATTATAGTGAAACAATTATGTAGCTCAGCTTATTACATCCCTGGCTTTTGCCCTTTCACCCAATACAGCAAAATGTGCTTTTGCTTCAAAGGGATAGTTCAGGTTTTTAAGTGTGCGGGTAAATGACATTAGTCTGAACTTCAGCCACAGTGATGGAGATCAGCCATGCGCCTGTACAGACAGAGCCAACTCGGTAGCTTGCAGCAAGTGGGGTCAACCAACATGCATACCTTTAAAAGTGTAGCTCTGATAATGTTCAAATCGAGGCTCCAAATAGCTCTATTCAACTGTGCTTGTGGCTGCACTCTTCTCTTTTATAGTTCTTTTTATAAAGATTATTTTATATTTATTTTGTATTGTGATTTTAATGCATTTTTCTTGTTCAGTAAAGTACTTTGTACCTTGTGTATGAATTGTACTATACAAATAAACTTGCCATGCCTTCTACCACCAGTGTACTGATTGACATATGGTCTGTGAGTGCACTGCATCCTAAATGAAGATCAGTAAGATGTACAAAAGTTTATCAGGCTAACCAAGCACAGTAATGCTGGCAAAAAAGTCTTATTCTTGATCAGTTGACATTCACTACAACAAACATACAGGGTGGTTTCATCAAGTAAACTTGATTTTAGAAACACTGCTTGTGTCTTATGCAATTAACAATCAATACAACCGAAATATTCACTATAAAGATGAACTTTTCCTTTTTCTTTTGCCTTTGAGAAGCTATTATTACAGCTGTGAGAGGCTATGTATGATGAGTGTCACAGACTGCAGTGGCTACTGGTTTCCTCTGACCCTGAAATATCACAAAGTGAAGTGAGATTTTACATTTGGTTTTGAAGGTTATTTCCTCTTGTGAAGCCTAAAAGCTACAGCAACTTCCAACTTTACAGCTAGTTGGTGTTAGTGGTGGAAGGACAAGGACATATAGACTGTGCCAAGTACTATATTAATGCCAAATGAAGCAGCTTGGTAGTAGAAAGGTAAATGGTTGTTTATGTGTTAATACAGTGGTCAATGACCCAACACTGTGCTTATAGCTAAGTTTTCATCAAAAGCTCTTTAAACTATGAAAAGTTGTTGGCCCCCTCTGCAGCGATATTGAAGTCTACCTCCTGTGTCCGCAGAGGTGATCTCTGTCACTGTGGCTAATGTTTAGTTCTGTTGCCATAACTTCAAAGATCCCTCTAAGTAGATTCCTGTAGTGCTTCTTTTATTTGAACTTGAGTTGAATTTTATTGAAATAACTGTACAGTTACTTGAGTACAATATTTGTACAACATTTTCATTCTTACATATTTGTACACTTTTAAACATCAATGATGCAGCAGTGGGAGCAACCAAGGGTTGTGTTGAGTTGTCTTGGTTCTCTTACTGCTTTTGTTAAACCTAGCCTGGAACAAGGAAATGGTTTGGTATGCTCCTCCTTTTATCATTTAAGGAATATTGCCAAACTTAGGCCTATTGTGTCAACGAGTAAGCTGGAGATGCTTGTCCATGACATTGTCTCATCAATACTTTGTTATTCTAAGTTTATTTACAAGTCTAAGCATCTCTTCTCTGAGCTGCTGGCAAGTGGTCCACATAGCTGTTGTCGGACTGCTCACTCAATTGTCTAAAGCCCTGTTTCCACCAGAGGGTTCAGTTAGGTTTGTCTCAATATGGCTCGCTTTTTGCGGCGTTTCCATCGCCCAAAACCGGGGATCCCTTATAAGTGAACCGAACCATCCTACTTTTTGGGACCATTCTGTTGGGGTGCCAAGCAGACAGATCCAACCTCAGAAGGTAGAGCTAGAAACACTGCAGTCTGTTGATTGGTTGAAGGAGACGCCACTTCCTGTGCAACAGCGGAACAACACATTACCCCACCATGTTTAAATCTCCACAGTTCATGAAGATAACTCTCGTGGCACACAGCCTTCTCTGAAACAAAGCTTGGTTGCACTTCGTAACAAAAAGCCAGATGCTGATCACAAAAAAGCAGAATGGCTGGATGTCTTCCATCATTGCTCTTTGTTTACTATGTTGCGCTTTCTTCTTCGTTGTATTTAATAGCCGGGTACACGGTGTCGTGCTTCTATGACGTCATGCTATCGACATCTGGCCGCCTACCAAGTAGGGTTCGATTGGCTGTGGAAACGCAAACAGGATCAGGCTTTTACCGATCCAGCCTGAGCCAAACCATGCCAATCCATACCGGACCACTTAGTGGAAACGGGGCTTAAAGATCACATACTGCACCCACCCTAAAGTCCTTGGACTGGCCTCTAACAAATTTCCTGATACAGTTTAGAATTTTTGTGTTTGTGTGCTGAGCTATGTATTGTCAAGCATCTGCGAATATCCAGGAACATTTATTTATATTGTAACAACAGGACTCTGATACCCCTTGGCCAAAAAGCTGGTAACAACCAGCACCTGTTGGCAGTTTGAAAGGGTCTAATCGGCATTTCGATCTGGGTTGACTGACCCTGCAAGCGACACGGGTTTTGTTCGGTTCGGCTCGCCTTTGAGAGTGAGAACATCGACCCGGGTTGACATTGGAGTAACGTACGTAACATGGCGCCCATCCCATCCATCTGTAACTTAAGTAACTCTTTGCCACCTCAGCAACAAATTCCATCCACCTTTCTATCATCAGTGCCTAGTTCTACATTTTTTAAGAGGGACAACTGTACAATGTACAGAAAACTGTGTCCACATCTTCCATGCTCCTTTCCATTATTTACGTGATTGTGTTTCATTGCGGTGATGATGTCATCAGTGTGATGACATCAGATTGATGTACCAGAGAAAAAAAAACAGGCGTGCAGCTCGTCTGCTACCGTTTAGACCCGGGTCTGGTGGCAGTGGGAAGGGAGTCACTTGCCGATTGTTAACAAGTTAACCTTAACATTGGAAAAACCTGCTTTGACCTGCTAGTTTTAATGTGACAGTGGTATGAGATTCCTGACCAGGGTCTGCTGGTTGTCCCTCTGTCAGGCCCTTCAAAGGTCCATGAGTCCATTGGCAAACATCTGAAAATAAAGGTCTCATTTGCCTTTATTTTCCATCAGCCCCGTCAGACTCAAAACTAAAGAAGAGTGTTGTGTTTTAGGATTTTTAGATTTTAATTTTGTAGCGAGAGTTATGCAAATACTTTTTTACTTACTTAAGTGACCAAGGACACATAACTGCAGAAGCTGAAGTCAAACCTGTGGCCTTCAGGTTAAAAGAACCACAGATTCTACCACTCATCCACCATCATCATGAACTTGAGTGGTGCTCTTTAATGAAAAGTCAAGCTTATGTCTGGTTTGTTATGAAATGCAAATGAGAGTACACAACTGCTGCATGCTGCATGAGAATGTTACACTCATGATAGCAGTCATTCCTCAGTGTTGACCTGATGATGGAGGAGGGGTGTGTCATGTTATCGCCTTGAAACAAAAAATGCCCTGTGATTCACGGCATGACTGAGTGTTACACTCACCAGACATGTTCACCACACTTAATACTCTAATTCAAGTGTTAAATCTTAGAAGTTTATCAGGGTCTGAGTCATATGGATGCCACAAACAAGACCTAACAGGCATTCTCAAAAGTAAAAATGTCATCTCGGATTGTCCTCTTTATTTTTTTGCTACAGCACTAAAGGCGTGTTTAATTAACCCCTGAAGTTTTAAATGACTAAGTCCGTGTTTGGACTTCAGGGTCAAATATCAAATGTATCAAACTGACATCTCCACATTTCTGTCTTTAAAGATCTCATAAAACATGCTTAAAATGTGTCATTGTCAGCACACAATTTCTTCACTCTTCTCTGTATTATTAGGGAACTAAAATGTGACTTAAAGCCCCAGGAAACAGAAATCAGCAAAGAAGTTCTTCATATGATATTCATAAACATACTATTAACTTTATTAAAATCTGAAGACTGATCTTTTTTATATCAGCATTAAAGTTTTTGAGGGTGCTGGGAAACTGGATGTAAAATTTGTGGACTCTAGACAATGCCCACACAGTAGCCTACTGTCTTTACTGTAGAATAAGCTGATTTTAACAAGGTTTTCAATTACTTAAAACTACCAATTAAAATTCCACAAAAATCTGGTAATGCTCCCACAGGTGTTAAACATTTGAAAATGTGGATTGAAAATAATGCACTTAAACTTTTGGTGTATTTATTTTTGTTTGAATTTGACAAAATGCTTTAAAACTCTATAAAATTAATTCTTAAAGCACATTTAAGCCCTGCACTTTTCCCTAAAAGTGTAGCCCCCATTCTTATCAAATTTGATTAGAATCTTCTATATTTAATAGCTTTTCTATTTGCATTTCCTTTTGCAATGACATTTGAAGTAGCCTATGCCACTTCAAACTGTAACTCTGTGGTATTTCTCTTTTTTCAAACTAGGACATTGGTAAAGCATTTCCAAAGAAGCAGAGAAGGTTTGAGTCACACTGAATTGCTAAATCATGCAATGTTCTTGATTCAAGCTTACCAGAAACAGTATATCTTGCAGGACTGTGCGAAAGACAATTTACTATCAGTGGAAAATGTACTACCAAAACCTGCAAAACTTCACCGTGCTGCTCATGTGCAGCACGGTGAAGTTTACATCACAGGAGGGTTATCAGCACCTGTCATTTTCTCTATCAGTGTCCTATCCTGCTTCATTGGTTTGTCAGCACGAGTGAAGGCATCAGTAAGAACAAGATGTACTGATAACGTCTGTTTCATATTGTTACAGACATTATTCCAGGTCTTGATCAAGACAATGAGTTGAGTAACACTTCATACTAACAACTATCAAATATCAGTGAAGTATCAGAAGTGTCAATACTGAAATGATATCTCTGTAATGCACCACCAAGCTTAACAAATGATATATAATCTGAAAAATATATATATTTTATGTTTTGTTCATATATTTTTATGGCAGAAATAGTTAATTATCAATGAAGTATTAAAACCATGTCACGGGACAGAGGGCCCCCTGTTGTTGTCACTGTTGTTTTGCTGGTTGCCCTGAAAGGTTTGGGAGCCCTTCTTTTATATTATGGTCAACATAAAAAAGTCTAACTAAGGAAACGTTTGCTTGTGTAAATATTTCTCTTACTTTAACCCTTTAACTACCGGTTCAACTGTTTGGCAGAGGTCATCAATCAGGGATATTTAACGTTTACATAACAAGAACAAATCCAATCACTGATATAATTCTGTCAACATTTCAGGGAACAGAGAACACTACAAACAAGACAACCAGATATTTTTTGTTGGTGTGGGATTTAAAGGTATAAACAGTTACTATTTGATAATTTGATGACATAAAAATGCACAAATATTTAGGACAAAATCCAAAATCAAATAAATTAGCAATAATAAATCTTAAAATAGATGATACATTGTTTGACACAAGAATGTTTTGATTAATAACAGAATTTTTGCAAATAGATTATATCAGTAAGTGGTTCAGTACTTTAAATAACTGTGATAATTCTCATAATTCTTTTCTGTATCCTCAAAAAAATAACTCCAATAACTTTTTTTTTTAGCATATTAGATATTCATGATTGTATTGACCTCTACCAAACAGTTGAGCCAGGAGTTAAAGGGTTAACCTGACTGTGATATTAATTTTTCCCCCCAGCATTATCTTTTATAATAATGATACATACACAGAAGGGAATTGATTCCAGGTTAAAAAGCAATTTTCTTCATAGCCTAGTACATGAAAACATCAGATTTAAAAAAAGTCAAAATATGAGGAATACAGTCAGCATCCTTCAATTAAAGTTTAATTAAAGTTTAATTAAAATTAGATTTCTGATTATAAGGCTAAAATTGTGAAATTTTAGCATTTGAATCACATACTGACAGGAAGTTAATATCAAGACTATATACTTGCTTAGAAGATCTTAAAGGAAATGATACAGCGTATGTATAAGAAAAGTGGGAAAAAGAGGCAAATATTACTTTATCGATAGATGAATGGCGAGAGATTAACACTTCCATTCACATTTGAATTACTCTATCTCAGAAAAATGACAGTATAAATTACAGGCTTTAATATGAAATATATGTTTAGAGTAATGTTAATATCAAGTAAAAAAGCCATAACACAAAAATGGCCGACTACAGAGATACCTAAGGTCAAAGACTGGACTGAAGTAATACAAAGAATCTACACCATAGAAAAACTGACATATCGGATAAGACTGGAGCTGGATAAATTTGAAGGACTTTGGCAGAAATGGACAGAATTTGTAACAACAAATAGGCTGCATTTTAATAGATAAAGACAAGCTGTCATCCTGTGGATTCACTGCTACAGATTTCAAATTGTTAGTGCTACTCGTATTGTTAGTTCATATTTATTGTTAGAATTGTAAATACTTTCGTGATGAATGTCATTTCATATCATATTATCACTGTTTGGGATAGAAATTTATAGTATTTTTGATCTTTGATTTATATGAATGTGTGTATATGTATATATATTTATGCATATGTATATATATATGTATATATATATATATATATATATAGATATATAGATACATATATAAATATATATATATATATATATATATATATAGATAGATATAGATATATATATATATATATATAGATATATATATACATATATAAATATAATTTTGTATACTTTTTATTGGTATTACTATTAATTCATTTAAAAATGGTCCTTTTTTATTCTTTTTTCTGTTTTTTTCTGCCTATCTTCTGGTTGATATCGATGCTAGAGAAAAGATTTGTTGATGAACGGCAAGTGTATTCATATGACTGATTGATTCCTAAAGTGACAAAAAAGTGATCTTTCATGTTAAGTCATTTGGAATAATAGTTTAATATAATGAACTCATTATAAGTGATAAGGACATTTTTTCTTTTCCAAAACAGTCGCCTTCATGTTAAATAACCTATTTTGTATTAACTTATCCAACTTAAGTTTTTTGTTGTTGTTGTTTTTGTTGAAAAAAAAAGAAAAAAAAGTGTTTTAAAGATAAACTGAAAAGTGTATTTCAATAAAAAGAGAATTAAAAATTAAATTAAAGGCAGAATTCTAAAAAAAAAAAAAAAAAAAAAAAGTCCAAATTATAATGAGCTGTTTTCTGGGGAGATCATTAAAAAAATAAAACAAATTTTGCTTGGGTAAAAAGTTGACCTTTTCCGATCACTGTCCTGCTGATATTTCTGCACCAAATTCTCTTTTGTAAATGCACAAAGTAGAAATGGGGAGATTACATTTTTTAAAGAAAACTTAAAATTAAAAAAAAAATCTGATTTAAGACTTAGATTTCTGCCTTAATTCACATTAAAACAATCAACATCATTATGTTTTTTTTTTTTTTCAGTCGGTAAGCCTCCTCTGTATTAATGCACAAAGGCACTGTGGTGCTTTTTGGGGCCATTTTGTGGTGGTCTCTGACCTCACTGTCAGGCCTGGAGACCTAAAACTAAATTCTAATAAGTTCTGTTTCAGAGTCCGCTTCATGAAGAGGACATTTCAGTGGACAAAGACCGTATGCTAATATTTTGCTAACGAGCTCTCCAGCTGTCCTGTTTGCGCTTAAACATTATTGTATTTGTCCACGGTTGTTAACTTGGCGTGAATGAGTTTCCCTCTTAACTCGACACAGTATGTGGGTCCACACGGTCTTCTCTCCGGAATCCGCTCCGGGTTTTTCCCCAGACCATCAGCGGGCTCCTCACAGCCTCTAGCTGGTTTTTACTCAACTGCTGTCCTGATATCACTCCGCTGGCATGGTGGAGAAGCGGACCTGATTATTGTGATGGTGGCAGGCGGCAGCCTCTGACTACACACTTCCGCCACTGCTTCCCATATCCGCGTTTTGCGCCGTCTGGGTGACTCTCGTTGCCTCACAACCGGACTACCGAGGGCGCTTGTGCTCCTTAACCCAACTCAGCAACATCTTCACCGGGATTTCTTTTAAACCAAAACCATATGAGATGCAAGTTCTCTGGGAAACTCCGGAGCCCGCTCGGTTCAGGCAGCAAAACTTTTTGTCAAAGGACAGCGCTGTGAGACGGCGAGAGGACTGTTGCTGCTGCTGCTCCTCCGCGGGACGGTTATTGTGTGTATGACCGGAGAGCCTGCTCACGTCCAGACCCTCGGCACACTCCTGTCCTGTCAGCAGCGTGGCAGTGGCTTTTATTGTTGAATTCAGTCCGGGGCTTGCTTCTGTCTGCTCACACTCATCGTTAGCAGTGTTTTCGGGAGCGGTTTGTTTGAAAACAGGCTCGCGGAGGGAAGGAGACCGGAGCCCGGAGCCGTATGACTGACACACTCGCAGCCCTTTAAACAGCCCGCTGACTGCTCGCTCCAGCGGCTCGACCCTCCGTCCCCTGCCCGGCTGCTTGGGACCCTTCTCAGGGGAAGGACAGAGGCAGAGGACACTAGGTGGTGGAGGTGGAGGGAGAGGTGGCCGGAGGAAGAGGAGGTGGCGGCGGTGGCGGTGAGCAATACGGGGGAGAAAAGTTCTTCCAAAATAGCAGCCACTCGGCCCAGTGATGGGGGACTTCGCCTCCCCCGCTGCCGGACCCAACGGCAGTATCTGCATCAACAACAGCATGAACCCGGCCGCCGGGAGCGTGGTGCCCGCCGGGGCGGTGGGCATACCTAAGCACAGCACGGTGGTGGAGAGGCTGAGGCAGCGGATAGAGGGCTGCCGGAGACACCACGTAAACTGCGAGAACAGGTACCAGCAAGCCCACGCCGAGCAGCTGGAGATAGAGCGGAGGGAGACGGTCAGCCTGTACCAGCGCAGCCTGGACCAGAGGACCAAGAAGTCGACCGGCGGCAGCGGCAGCAGCAAGCAGCCGCAGAGCAAGCAGCCGGACCCGGACTCAGCGTCCTCCACGGAACAGAGGAGTAACACGCTCATAGCGGTAAGGACGAGCTCCCAGTCACGGCAGACAGCCCTGAGTCAATCATACACAAACACAGCACACACTTAAGTTCGCACTCTTTCCTCTTCCTCAGTCTGTCTACAGTAATCACGGACATTTCCCCTTCATGTGCAAACTGCACTACTTGTTCACCACAGTGCAAACTTGTTGAAAACATGTTCACTGAGCGCTGGCAATAGCTCTGGAAGCACACACTTCACTTTTTCAAACAAGAGTGCCAAGTAGTGCTTTTGTTTACAAAGAAATCCAGCCTCTAGTTGGAGAAAACAGGCTGCTGGAGCTCGAGTGCTGCAGGATTTAAGACGAGCTGACAGCTGATATTTGATCTTCTGCTAGATCAGTGCTGCGTTATGCTCAAAGGAGGGCTGAAAGTTTGGAAGGTGCTGCTAATTATCATGCAAAGTTTTTTACCTAAGAAACTTTGGAGTAACTTCTGGAGGCTGTCTGCCTTTTTTGTTTTCATGAAAACAACTTCTCCTTTTTGTTCTTTGTTTTCTAGTGCAGATTGTTCTGCAAGACAGGCAGCATTAAGGTTGCAAAACTGCTTCCTTGATCTCAGCAGTAGCGCTTTGCAACTCTGTGGAGACTTGCTGCTGATTTTGAGATGTTATGGGGGTCAGAGAACACGGGTACCTCCTCAGGAAATTTGTCATGCTTTCACTCTTTCACAGCCACAGTTGAACTTAAATATTTCACCGTGTATGTGGCTTCAGTTATAGCACATCTTAACAGTACTAAAAGTAAATACAGTGATTGCATTGAAAGTGTGCTTTATATCTACCCCAAAAATGCTTGCCCTAGAAAAAAAGGCAGTGCTGCTTTGGCTTATGTGCTCACTGTGAGAGTGGTGGAGTCACAGTGATTTTAAAGGGATGCTACTGTGTTTTCCTGTTGGTAGGGGGCAGTGGTAACATATGGACGATAGTTCAGTTTCTTATTGCTCTAGTAGGATCCTGGTTCAGATCCTCTATTTGTTATTTATAAGGAGCTCTGCATATCTGACAATGAGTCTAATCTTATAATTACCAACCATTAATTCTGTTTTTTTGCTTTCGTGACAGAGATGGAGATAGTCACCCACTAAACTGTGTAATACTCTCTGTTCACACCACATCTCTTGTGAGCAGGCTCCTCTTTCCCTTTAGAAAAGACCAAAGGATACATGTCGGGAATGTCAACATTGTTATCCCCTTTTGTGGCTGCAATGAGCCCAGTTCCTCCCCTTTTGAAATGCAAAATCGCACCGTCTTTAATTTCGGAGGCAACCTCAGTCATTATTGAAGAGCTTTGCGAGCCTGACCAGCTCCAGCCAGTGAGAGCAGCAGTGATTTTAATAGTGTTAGACCTCCCAGCGGCCCTTGTGGACATTAAACCGTACCGCCCATTAGATGGCCGGCAACAAATGCTCAGAGAATGGAGGGATTACAGCTTAAAGACACAGTGGCATCCCTTTTCTCCTCTCCCAGCCAGTGATTGTGACATCTCTGATGCTTGAACACAGCACTCAACAGCACAGTCGCACATTATCTTGATACTGGCACTCTTTCAATTTAATATGGTCCATTTGTGGTATTATTATTGAAGAAATTATGGACTAAAGAAAAGAATTGTAAGAAGTCTGCCATCCAGTCTTCGTATCTTCCCTCTATGAAACAGAGCTGCAGCTAGATGGCTGTATGTAGTCACTGCAGAAGCAGGCATTCTAGGAAAGCCAAGTATGCTGGTAATGATAACTCCACGCATCACATGCACACATACATAAACAACTATCCAGAGGGCTTTTATCTGGAGGGTTATCTGTTCAACACTTTACCAGCTGAGGAGCATGGATGCAGCTTCACTGACACCTTTAAAATATGTTTACAGAAGCAAAATGCTCGTTGTCACAAACATTATAGTACATATGTTTATGATGCAAAAGTGCCATTAATGACAGTAAAGTGTGTTTACTGCACCGATCAGTTTGCAGAGTCAGCAGGCTAATTTTAAACTGTACTAAAAAGCAATGGATATAAAATATAACGATTAATGTCTTTATAAAAGCAAGAAAAACAGAAGGAATATGCTCCAACAACAAAAATGAATGTGATAATCCAGAAAGATCATTTATATTATTGTTTATATAAGAGATAGACAAGTAATTTCACGGTTCCCTCTGATAAGTAGTGTGATAACTTTGAGGATGAGCATTGTCAGGTGGATTCCAGCACACTGTGCTCCAGACTAATGGTTCTTCTCAGACACACCCACATTGTGGCAGGAGTTAGCCTATAATTATGGAAAGTGTGTGTTTATGTTTATAGGATAGCTATTAGTGAGAAAGGCAAAGAAGTCACACAGTCTGTCTTTCCCACCATTTCAAGTCGTTGTCAAGGAGTGCACAAGAAAGCCGCACTGCAAGGAGCTAAGTACTTGATGAGGGGATGTATTATTTGAAATCAAGCACTTAACGTAATTTACCACAGAACAGAAATCAGAATATTTCTGATGCTCTCATCACTTTTATAAGATGGACACTAAAAACTTGTTATTGTCTGATAATGAGAGGGTTGCTTGTTAAGCAACAGGCCTCTTTTGTGCTCCCAGGCTAAAAACAATTATTAGATGCATAATGCTGGGGTAGTGATTTGTAATTTCTTCTTATGAAAACAGATTTACTCTCCTGTATTTGAACTGTACCAAATGGTGGCTGATGATGCTCATTTATATGATATTGTTTAAGTTGAGCTACAATAACAGAAGCATCAGTTAGATTGTAAGAGGACTTGAGCTCACATAGGGCCTTTCTAGTAATCAGACTTTTCAACACTGCAGGTCACATCATCCATGCTTGTTTTACTCACTGGTGCCTATATTTACTGTTAGGGTATCAGTCAGTCACTAATGACTAATCATATTTACTCTCTTCATGCCCTTTTACATGCCACTTATGCAGCAGTGGGACCACTTTTGGTAAATGTCTTGCCAAAGACTACCAGAGCTGGGATCAGACCCATGACATTCCCATTGATGGACCAGTGACCTTCCAAACTAACGTTGCCCCAAAGGCCACGTTAATGGGCTCCTTGCTTCACTGTACAAAAGTACATGTACAGCAGAAGTTGATTTAGTGGTGGTATCATGTCTGAAGCCTCCCTTCAGCTCTGTACCATCAAGCTTGCTTCTGGATGATCTCACTAACAAAAACTAACATAAAAGCAAGCAGCTAACCAGCTGTATGTCACATAGCAGAAGGAATAACACTTTTACAGTTCTGTGCATGGCCCACAATCTCCATGCTTCACTTATGGTACTAGTAGGGCTGGGTATTTCCAGCAACTTCACGATACGATACGTATCCCGATACTAAAGCCACGATACGATACGTATCCCGATACACGTAAATTGTGAACATTGACTGTGCTTTAAGCAAAATTCTTGACAAGTTAATTTTTTTCTTATAAGAAGAAAAAGAACAAGGATGAGTTTTAAGTGGTTCTACAACTTGGGAGACATAAATTCAGATCCTCAAAGATGGTAGACCTAAGTTCAAATTTAGAACATATGCTTCATTATGTAGCTCGTCTTCTACCTTGAACTGTGCCACTGTTAACATTACCCAAAGTGTATTCACAACAACTGTCAAAATATTTAGGCCGTATCGATTCTGTAGAATCCGTATCGATACACGTATCCCAAAGGAGTGCGATACGATATTTTGCCGTATCGATATTTTGAGCACAGGCCTAGGTACTAGTATGATACATTTTATGCCTGCACAGCCTCACTTCAAGACAGAAAATACACCAGATTCTGCTTTAGTTTATGTAATATGACTTGTGAATCAAAACACTTGAGCATCTTGGAAGTCCTGTTTTAGTCTGACCAACAATACTTTGACATCTTCTAACAAACTGAATGAACAGTTCACCAAGAAGTGTATCACCTGTATGCAGCAGAGCCGCTCTTCACTGACTGAGCTCAACAGTCCCACAGTTGCTTTCTAAAAGCAGGATGAACTCTGGATTAGTTTTTCACAAGAAGTCTATTAGTTCTGATTTGATGGGAAATCCTGCTGGTCTTTGTAGTAGTCCATAGTAAAAGCTCCTTGAAGATTTTTGAAAGCGGTTTGTAAGCTGCCTCTCATCTGCGGTCCGAATGCATCAGCACTGTCTTCCAAGACATTCATCAGCAGTTCTCTCAGTCATTCTCTGAAATATCAAAAGACTGTGTAATGATGGATTGATGGCCCATACTGAAGCAACAGTTTGTTTAGACAATATCACTCTTGAGATGCATCACAACAGGTGGAGGTGTGGATCCACTGAAAGAAATGAACAACTAGCATCAGTGTACTAGGGCTGGGTATTTCCAGTAACCTCCCGATATGATACGTATCCCGATACTAAGGCCACGATACGATACATATCCCGATACACGTAAATTGTTAAAATTGACTATGCTTTAAACAAAATTCTGGACAAGTTTTGTTTTTTTCTTAAAAAAGAATAAGGATGGGTTTAAGTGGTTCTACAACTTGAGAGACATAAATTCAGATCCTCAAAGATGGTAGACCTAAGTTCAAATTTAGAACATATGCTTCATTATGTAGCTCGTTTTCTACCTTGAACTGTGCCACTGTTAACATTAGTTAAAGTGTAATGACAACTGGCAGAATATTTAGGCCGTATCGATTCTGTAGAATCCGTACCGATACACGTATTCCGAAGAAGTGTGTGACGTTATTTGTGTAAGCTGACAGATTAACAATGACAAAGGATAACTACATATCTCTGGACTCTGTATAATTTAACCTTACATGCAAAGTGCTTTTTGTCAAGTCAATTAATTGCAAGACAACACAGGTAAAGACACAGTCATAGTAGATGACTTATAACAATCATCATATGCAAAAAAACCCAAAAAAATTATGCTGAAAGAATCACGCTCATAACAACTTTTCCAGAGTGAGCTAAAGTATGACGCTTGCATGATTAGAAACTTTGTAGTCAATTCCAAAAGAAACATGCATAAAGCATGTAGAAGCAGAAGTAAGATCACTTTTATTCGCTTAACTCAAAACGGTCCTGAACATGGATGCCTCGTATCTTCAGCCTAACTTCAACAGAACCTTGTGACTCACATAGTTTGGGCGGTAGTTAGTTACTTTCTAGTGTAACAGTTTATTCTTTTAGTTATGAGTAGTTTAAAGCCATGTTGATTTTGTTGACGAATTGATTTAGTCATAGTTCAACCTTATTTTCCCTGACAAAAACTAGACTATAGCTAAAAAAAAAATCAAAGTTTGCACTGGCAAAAACTAAAACTAAATTCACTGACATTGTCAGCAGATACACTGGACTGAAATGTTTGACAGAGACAAGGACATCCATTCACAACCATCTAAGCTTCATGGTGGTGGGATCCAAGTGTAAAACATGACTTCAAAAATGCAGTGAAACATAAAAATGCCTTACACTTTACACTTCATATGGTAGTCAACTTAATTTACAGTAGATTGTGGTGACTAAAATGCGAAATTTTGCCAATTTAAACTAGACTAAAAACGAAACATTATAGATGACTAAATTATGACTCAAACTAAAAGATGTTTTAGGCAGAAGACTTTGTCAAAATTAACTTTGGTTTTTAGGCTTACAGTTTCAAAACAAGCAGTGCTGCAGGAGCACAAACCTCTGCCAAATAATTTCCAATGTTGGGCAAGTTATCAAAAATGTGGGGAAATGCCCAATCTCACACTGTTTACACATCCACATTCAGATTTGGATGACCACCAAAGTCTTATCACATGTCCTTTTTGCAGTGACCAACATTCCCTCAAAATTTTAGCCAAATCTTGGTGTCTCTGAAAGATGCAAAGAAAGTTTTCTTCTGTAGACTGCCTTCAATGAGACTCATTTCAAAGCATTCAACATCCCATTTACTGTAGCATCTGCATAACAGCACAGTGATGTGAAACTCTGAGGTGACAGTGAGACTGCGAACAGTAAAGTACGCTGAGCAGAGGGCAAGAATAGAACAGAAACTCTCAGTCAGTAGGTGTGTGTGTGGTCAAAAAGTCTGATTTCTCTTTTCTTGTTGATGAAACATGCACTTAAATGTGGGTGTTCAATTGGTATGCCCTTTATTAGATTTTTTGAGACATGTTAGCATCGGTAGATCATGCTATTGAAGCACAACATTTTCATGCACTCCAGATATACTTACCTGGACTACATGTTCTTTACCCTTCTTTCTTTTTAAGACCTTGTTGTTTTTCTCTGTAGAGAAAATCTCAGTCATGTTATCACAAAACATGACAGTATATGTATCAATATTGACTGAATAGGTGATCATGACTGTTCTGGCAGCAAATAGCCTGATCAAGGCCTCCATAGCACTCTATAGTCACGTTAGCACCAAGTGGTCCAGTATGGATCGGCACGGTTTGGCTCAGGACAGATCGATAAAGTCTGATCCTGTTACATCTCCACAGCCAACTGAACCTGGCTTGGTAGGCAGCGTCTAAGCTAGATGCCAGTAGCATGACCGCATAGCAGCACGACACAGTGCACCCGGCTATTAAATACAACGAAGAAGAAAACGCGGCACAGTGAGCAAAGAGCAGCGATGGAAGACATTCAGCAATTCTTCTTTTTGCAATCAACATGTGGCTTTTTGTTACGAAGCGCAACCAAGCTTTGTTTCAGAGCAGGCTGTGTGCCGCGAGAGTTATCTTTACACAGACGAGTGGAGATTTAAACATGGCCGGGTTATGTGTTGTTTTGCTGTCGCACAAGACCAATTGACGGACGGCAGTGTTTCTAGCTCCACCTTCAGGCGTCTGATCGGTGTGCCTGGCATCCCAACAGAAGGGTCCCAAAAAGTAGGATGGTATGGTTTACTTATAAGGGGTCCTGTCCCGGTTTTGGCTATGGAAACGTCACAAAAAGCGAGCCGTACCGAGACGAACCAAACTGAACCAAACTGAACCCTCTGGTGGAAACAGGGCTAATGCGTCCTTCTGTAAAGCAGATGGACGGGCTTAATTAAATTACTTTTCCCCCAGAGCATGCAAATTGGGACATGTGCAGTTAATATTAGTTTCATTATTTTTCGCAATGTTATAAGCACTGTAACTGAAGCAGACTGCACTGGTCTGATTGATGTGTTTCAGTAATTACCAGATCTTTATGTTAAAAGTAATATTCTTTTAGTTTTCTCCAAAGTAGTTTTAAAAACCTTCTTACATTTTAAACTTAATCACCGAGTTATCAATGAGGAAATATGTGAATGTAATCTTATTATCATTATCTGAATGTTACAGCAGGATTCTCATGGATAAACAGCTCCATCACATTTAAACTGTCTGTTTGTCTGATGTTGGGCAACCCGCTGAGATCAGGTGTGAGCTTGTTGTTCATGACACCAGATGGTGGATAGAAATGTATCAATAACAATAACATCATCTTCTAAACACATCTCATCCTCTGTTTGGCTGTGCTGCAGTCAGCGCTGTGGAAGTCAACCTGGCTGCAAAGAAGTGTGTGTATTCTTGTTTTTTCACAAATGTTCTTAAAAGGACAAGAAAGTATGTCAAAATAGGACTGGAAAATGAATCAAGAAACATTGATGTAAATGAAATCAAGGCTAATGGTGGTGTGCAATGGCAAGTAATTTGGTACTACTCAACATAACAAGATACAGGAGTGACAGAACAATTTATGATAATATACTATGATGCTGTAAGAAGGGCAATATTGTAAGCTACTCTTTTGAAAAGAAAAATACAGTACTTGCAGTATATGTATTAATAAATTAGTCTGCCCATCTGTTCTGCTTATCCACCTCTGGGAAGCATAGGATCTGGAGTCTGTCCCAGCTAGCCTTAAACTGCATTCACAGCAAGCGCGATTTTTGTGACCATAATTGTGTCGTTTGTTCATAAATACCTAATTTCACTCACCGACCAATCATCTTGAGTTCTCTGTGGTCCGTATAGGCGGACCCGATGAACTCACTGACTCATGTTTCCCACACAGACATGGATTGTCACGCTGTGATCCAGAATAAAAACTCCATCACAGGTGGTGTCACATTAACACAACACTGACTGGCTGTTGCCGCACAGCCCAACGCTGTTATTGCCTGAAAAGATCAGCTCTGGTGACCAAGTTGCCTTGACCGCAGTCGTTCCGTTGCAGGAGGGTTAACCCGTCCCATCGCAGCTGTACATTGACTTTACATAGAGAGTGGTCGCTGAGGTGTCTTGTTGTGGTGTGAACACACCTTTAGGCAAGAGATGGGACAAACTTTTGCCATTCATTCAAAAACATTCTCTTACAAAACACACTCTGCGTCACAGTGCAGCCCCCGTTTGTAAAAAACAGTTTTTTTATGTTAAGCCTGGTTAAGCTAGTGATATACTCCTGTTAATTACAAGCATGTGTACGCATACACGTCCCCTGCATTGATTCAACAGAGGACACTGCTGAGTCACCTCCAAAGGGTGGGGGGCTTGACCAGGCCTAGTGGGGCCCTGTATTTGATTGGCAACTCATGTGCCAATCTATTATTCTGCACTATTTTCCATATCAGAAGTGGGACTTAATTAAAAATCAGTGACATCTATTGGCTTTTTTGTTTTTTATTACAAAACTATTATAATTTCTGCATTAAAATTGTATCTCTGGACAACACTTTGTTACAAAATGCTGGAGTTTGTCGACAGTTTAGTTGTTAAAGATGAAAGATTGTCCACTACTGTGTGACAAGACTTCTGTTTCTGTAACTGTGGTATGAGACATGTTATGATGTTTGCCTTTTACTGTATATCAAAGTTTACAATTCAACCTTTTCGTATTTCTTTACATAAAAATATTAAGATGTCATGTATTGCCAATATGCTAAAAAATTTTAAGCAAGGGTTTTTTTCTCCATATGACCCAACCCGACATTTGGCCCTGTTGAGGTCACTGTACTTAAAAACACTTTTGTTTATTGATGTTTGGTTTTGTAATGTTTGTTAAAATTAGCTAAAGTTTGAAGAAAAGAAAAAAAGACGGTGCATGTTACAACAAAGTGAGTGACACCAGCATCTGACTTTAGTTGAAGTTATTTATCACCAAAAAGAGGTCTGCTGTCAAACTTAATCGTGGCTGTATTCAACATCTCAGCATGATGCGACTCCGTGGGGCCTCGACAAACAGCAGAACATGTTCACCAGTAGCTGTCATGTTCTCGCTCTGTTTTCAGAAGCAGGAGATCTTGATGGAAATGTGCTCGAGCTGCTGTGATGATCAAACCTGTGACCTTTCAGTCAAAGGCACGTGTCCCCAAACTAACAGGCCAAGATGTCGCCTCAGAGCAGATTTTTGCCCTGTTACTTTCTGACAAAACACTCGGTCAGATCTCATTACCTAATCGCTAACAAGTTCACAGCTGTGAGGCCGAGGTGCTCAGTGAGGGGCTCGTTAGCTCCGCTAAAGACACAGCAGCTCAGGACACACTGTCTTCAGCTCTGCTCACTCCTTGGCATCCACCTCACTGAGGAATGTCTCACACACACACGCACACACACTCACACACACTGTTGTCCTGCTCAACTCTTGGCAACAGAGGCCAGAGTGTGGGCGGCTGAGTCTTCATGATTCCGAGGCCTTCCCTCTCCCTTCCTCTCCTCCTTTCCTCCCCTCCCTCCCTCTGTTCACCCCTTCTCCGGTTTCAGCGTCAGTACAGCGCTAATGTAGTGTGGATGGCTCTTGGTGGCTATAGCATTGTTAATGTCAGCTGGGACTGTTGCCTAAGTGCTATATTTAACCCACTGAGCTGGCACGGAGCTGACACACAAACACACGCAGGGTGTGACGTCGACACTCAGCCGTGACATCACACACATGCTGTTTTTTTGACTCATAAAACGCTCATCTGTCCGATCCTCTGTGTCTCTCCGACTCTTAGCTTTCTGTTCTTGAGTGCAGAAAAACACTGCATCACCTCTTTCAGGGTTCTTACAGTTATTTAATGAGTGTTGACTGGTTTAAAATGAGATTGTTTAAATGCAAGGTCATAACAAGCTTTAAGAAGTCCTACTTCTATTTATACTTGTTTACTTGCATTTCAGTATTTTTAAAATAAGGTTGTATGGTGTTCATTTTAATGGCAAAAACAGCACAGTAGCGAGTTTGTTCATCTCCCCTAAAACTGACATGGATCATCTTTGCATGATTAACTCAATTTTAGGTGAGAGCAGAGCTGGGCCATATTTGATTACATTGTTTTTTTGTGATAAAAGATGTAAGAAATACTATTTTTTTATTGCTTGCTTTGCACTCATTATTGTCCTGAACTTAATTTTTAAAAGTGTGCAGGAGCCCTGCTCCTCTCACCCCTGTCCCTCAGCCCCTTGACACACACACACGCTGGATGTTTTTGATTTGGGGCGGCTGCGACCACATTCCCTTCCACCCACGCTTGTTCACATGTGCAAGAGGAACACGCACTTTCTGCACAGAACCTTGAATAAGAGAGGGAGGAGTTGAGGCTGCTTGAGTGGCAGAAAGCTTCAGTCCGACTCTTGACAGTTTGGTTGTTTAAAGTGAAAGTAAACCGGATAAAGCTTGAATCAGTTCAAACTAAAATGAAACAATAGCTTTTGTGTTGTGCACACACGCTAACAAGGTTTGTCTTCTTGTTGAAATGCTCTCCTGACATAGCACAAAATGATGGTTAAACAGTGCATGGCTGAAGGCCTAGCTCATTTTTAGCCTGCAAATATTTGCCAAGGTAGGTCTATGGCTGTTTGGTTCTCTTACCGTACTGCCAAACGTTGACTGTAGTTATTTAAACATCAGTCTGAAGTTGTTTCGATGCTGAGTCCAGAGCAGGGAAATGAAGACAAAAACTGTATCCTTATGCTAAAGGGTGATACAGTCTTCATACATTTTGATATATTTGCCATAAAATGCTCTCTCAATACCACATATGAAGACCATTTGATGTAATTCTTAGGAATCAGATAATATTCATTAATATTAGCAACCAAATTTCAAGTCCTAAACTCTCAATGTTTCTTCTGACTAAAACAGTCAAAACTCTGCTGGCTGCTCCATGATCGGCGATATTAGTCATTATTAAACACCAAAAGGATCTTTGCGGTTATTTTGACTGTAGTCACATATAAATTAGGCATAACTTTGTTTGATTTGAATTCTTTGGTGTGGCTGTTTGTCATAATCTTGCAGTGCAGCTGGATCTTTCTGATTCTCTGTCTGTAAGCCAGATCCATCTTGCAAAGCCTTAAGCCGAATCGACTGAGCTCTCTCTGCAGAGGCATTGACCAACCAGCGTCCTTTGAGGAGAAGGAGGTGGGAGCTACTGTGTGACCACAGGGGGAGGTGGCTGGAGACCTGTGAAGCCTCATTTCCACTCAGTGGTCTGGTTTGGTTCAGTGCAGGTCACTATGGTTTGGAGCGGTAAACCCTGGTCTTTTGTGTGCTTCCACTGCTAGCTGTAATTTCACTTCAGGGCGGAGATGTGAAAGGGGTCACACCAGCTACGTAAATGCTTAATGTCACAGCGACGCAACACAGTGAAGGGTGTGTAAAGTGTGACTGTAATCAAAGAGCAACTCTGGAGACTTCAGCAATCCAGCTCTCTGTGGAGTGTTGTTTCATGTGGACACTCTGCAAAGCAGCAGCAGAGGACAAATCCTTGTAAATCCACAGCTTATTTGAACATGGCGAGATTTGTGTTGTCATTTTCGCTGCTGTCCCAGGAGAACCGGCAATTTTTGTGACCAGTCAAACAGACTGCAGCATTTTTAGCTCCACCTTTTAGAATCAGTTTGGCGCACTTGGCAGCCCTTCAGATAGGTACCTTTTCTTCTTGTCCTGCAGTGGAAACACCACTACAGTGTGCTGGACTGAACTGAACTGAACCGGAGTGCTCGGTGGAAACGCAGCTCAAGTTACTGCTCATAAGGGGGTTAGCATGAATGCTGCCTGTTAGGTTTGTATTTTTATCAGAATTGGACAAGAAGAACACTGAAAACATTTCCCAAAGAAAGAGCTTTTTTCACCCTCTCCTAACAGGGTTAACTTAACTTCGTTAACCAACAAAATATTCAGACAGATTGACCTAAAGCCACATATCCTGCATTTTTGATTTTGGGCAATAATAAATTTAGTAAATGGATTCAGATTGTAGTTTAGCTTGTGGGTACAGCTTGGACTCTGTGAACAACATTTTTGCAAAGCAACTTGTGGCAGTAAATGCATAACTAAATAGATAACTAAACATGCAATCAGACATGGCAGTCCCATTAAGTAGAGCTAGTATGTGTGACCTGTAAGAGTGAAAAGTTTCAGTCTGGTTAGAAGTAGGTGGTAACCACATCATAGAAGGTTGAGGAAATCCTCGTTTTTTGTTATCATGACAAAAAGTGTGTCTTTATGACCCCAAAATAAAGTTTTACGTGGCTATGAAGTGTAATTAGTAATTGGTTGTTGATGATAATTGGAATTGGATAGGAGTGCCCATTGCCAATTCTACCAAACCTTTCTAGCAAATTTCTGCACCTTAAGATTTGATTTATGACTGCCTGATACTGCCTGCCTTGATTTTTACAAGTGAGATAATGCTCTTGAAATAAATTATATAAATTGATCTTTCTATTTTTGACTTAACATTCATAATATAACATTTCGTACTTAATAAATAAATGTATCACTCTCAATCTTTGCATTGAGCAAAAGGCCTGGCATAATTTATTTTCTAATCAACATGAACTCCCTCTTTATATCCTGTTTTTAAAATATTTATACTGTTTTATTTCCCAGCCTTAGTTGCGTTCATGAATTTATTCCAGCAT
The DNA here is from genome assembly GCA_036419115.1 of Scarus forsteni. Classification (NCBI taxonomy): domain Eukaryota; kingdom Metazoa; phylum Chordata; class Actinopteri; order Labriformes; family Labridae; genus Scarus; species Scarus forsteni. The sequence continues at coordinate 6,109,198 of JAZDUH010000471.1, forward strand.
GTGTTTCTCCATGATGCATAATTACACTTTAAGAAACATTTTCACCCTGCAGCTGTCCACTGCAGCTCTTTTCCTCTCACAGCTCCACACAGAGCAGCTTTGCTTGTTTCCTCATGAGCAAACTTCACGTGAGGCTGGATGGAGGAAAAGATGGAGAGGTGGCACATGACAAAGGGCTTTCAAACGTACCCTGACGTAGGCCCTGACTCTTCAGGCCAAACACCTGCTGGACAATGTTTGTCGAAGCAGAGGGGACTGTTGCAGAGTCTGGTTTCCCTGTTATGGATTTTTTCAGACTGCAATACAATACAGACAGTATTGTATTCTCCAAAGTGGCCTAATATTTGTGCAGCTAATCTGGGCTTATTATGGACAAGTGCTGGTTTTATGTAAATATGATAAACTTCCTCACAGATTTGTTGTGCTGACAGGGAAAGCTAATAATCTAATGCTGAAATTGATTAACATGGAATAAACTGCGACTACTATGATGACTAAATAGTTACTTATGATGATTTACTGCAAAACATTGAGATGAATATTCACTTAGTCTTTGTTTTCATCTCTACATAGGATGCGATCTTCACCTCTTATTCATCTGTCATGTTCATCTGAATGTTGTATTACTTAGTGGATCAACAAATGCAAACCCTGAAGACTTCAGCCTTCATTAATTCTACTACATTTTGCTCTCTTTTCACATTATGTGTACATGCAGTGCTATGTGCATCACGAGATGGTTAGTAATTTTTATAGTGGGGCTGTTCAAGCTGTTGGTCAACAGAGATGTCGGCCAACTCAATCTCTTTAATGAGAAACTTGTGATAAGGCATGGAGGTGATGCTGTACAGTGAAGCAGACATGTAAGATTTTTTCTAATAATAATAACTAATAATGCTTTTGTCAATCAAAGCCAAGCAAACAAGTATAAATGAATCTTAATAATGAAATAATTCTCAGTGATTTGCTTTTGTGTCTAAACCCCTTAATTTTAGCGGTACTTCAGCATTGCCTTTGAGTTCTTACCTCCTGAACACAATAACCAGCAGTGTGAGGCTTCTGAGTACAACTCAACTCAAACTGTGTCCAGCAGACTGATAATTCATACTGGGTGTTAAACCAGTGTTAATGCTGTTGCTGATGGTGTTTGTACTACAAAATGAATTTTTGTGTAATTGTCATCACCATTTTAAACACACACTGTGTTTTGTTCACACAAGCTGCTAAATCAAAAACACAATGACAGCCTAAAAGCTGGAACCACTTGCCATGGTGGCATTGTAATTGTAAATGGGAGTAATATTGAAAGAGATTATATCATTTTCTAAAACAGAGCTTGGTACGAACACACACTTACCAACTGGCACCTTGTCTACATCTTGTATAGTTCTGTGTGTTTAGAGTGAGTGTAAGTTACCACACAGCAATGTGGTAAATGTGTTTTCTTTCCACTCCAAGTTTGATGTCCATAAATACATAAACTTACTCACTTTCAGAAGACAAAGAAAAGGAGTGGTACCTGGACTTACTCACTTTATTGGGAATCATTTTCATATTGTGGCTGCAGATTATGTGCTGAAATGGATTGAGATGGACCGATTCTGTATTGCATCAGTCTTAGCAACAGCTTAATGGGAGCTGCTTGAAGGTGTGCTTAAACCCATAACTGGGGTGTGGTACTCAGAATTATACTGATGCTCTTAACTCTAAACTACAGCTCTATACACACACCAGATACTGTGACACGTAAAGCTCAATGATGAGGTGACTTTTGACAAGTTTTTTTTAACACAAATTAATGCTTAATTGTACAATTTTGTGCTTTTATTTGAACAGCCATGTTAGGAAAAGTAGGCTTTAAGTACAGCAACTTAAAACTCGTAAGAGAAACAAACAACACATTCAGTAACAGCAACAACATTGAGAATTGGACACAGAGATGCAATGGATCTTTGACTATATGCACAAATATGCTCTGTGCATCAAATCAGTGACTTTTTGTAATGGAAAGTAAAAGGTTGTAGCACTTGAAGTTGAAATTAAATATGCAAGCCACTTCAGTTTTGTTTCAAGGGGATATGAAATGGTTGCCACCGGGTGCAGTACCGATTCAGCTGATTTAGATGTGAGATGTTTTTCAGCAGGATTGCTTAGCTTCTAGGGTTTTCAGTTCTAATCCTGCTAACCCAAACAATTGCTGGTTGGAGAACATGTGTTTGATGCTAGTAGTGCTGAAACTGAAAAACAAAGCACTGAGTATTTTTGATCCAGCATTCTGACGACTCTTCCGCCTGTTTCATGATGAAGGACTGGCATCTCGTGTGGCTATTTTACTTGAAATTGACAAGCGTCTTTTACTTATACCACTTCAAAAATGTAAAACTTTAATTTCTCCTCTTGACTAGTGGTGTTATCAAGCCAGCTGATTTACTGGTCTCTGCCTTTGGAGTTCAAGGTGTCTCGCATTAAATCAAACACGGCAGAGTCAGTGGCTCGGGGAGAGATGAAGTAAACAGGCAAACACTTGCAGGATTCCTTCAGTATCCTCAGACTGTTGTTTGTGTGCCGCTGCTGTCCCTTTGTTTGGATTTTGTTTGAAGACTGCAAGTTTGCCCCTCTGAATACAAAGATAGTTTAACATTAAAGCAGCGTCTGAATGGCTGTTTAAGAATTACATTATTTATAGCGGAGTGGTGGGAGCCCATCTTTGTTCCTCTCACCCCTCATGTACTCATGCGCAGAACAAACAGCTAAATGGTAAAATATAGATGAGGTTGTTATCAGAGATGGCCAGGTGCTGTGATCCACCACAAATGTGTGCAAGTGTGTGTGTCTTTTGGCCAAGTGTGAGGTCTCCCTCTTCAATATTAGTGCTAAGTGGAAGTACGATGATGTCTGAGTGGGATGTATGATTGCAGCCATTTTTCTGTCGGAGCCATGGCTTCATATTGTCACATTTTTGTTTGTTGTTTCAGCCGTCCATGTGTAACAAGTTGGTTTTTAGAGTCATCTTTAGATGAGATAAAATACTCACACTCACAACCTCCATCTGTCATATTTGAGAGTCATGACCTCAATTTTCAGGTTTAAGTCTGATTCACATTTTAGCAAGAATTAAGCAGCCCAGCCCTAACTCAAACACAGAGAGGACGAGCAGAGCGAGGACATGAGGAGCAGCAAGTTCCACCTTAAGCTTTGTAAATTAACTTGTGGCTTCCGACTGTGTTACTAATAGCCTATGCCATCAACCATGTCTAACTATATCGTCTCCATTACTGGCCTGTAGCCTGGATGATTGAGGGATTTCTCTCATTTCAAATCTTTACCCGAGCTTCAGCCTCGACTGTCATGCTGCTGTTGCACCTTTACGAGTGACAGACTTCATGGGTGACGTTTTTTATGGTCAAGACTTTTCTTTTTTAGGAAAAAGTGTTGCAAAGAAGGCCTCTATGTTTTGACTTTGACAAAGTACAAGTCTGATGAAAATCATTTTTATTAATTTCCTTGTTAACTTTAAATGGAATGAAGAGGAATTTGTCTCTCAACATGGTCACACTTTCAAGAAGACTCTTCATGGTCAGGTTTCATGTTGTAAGACAGACTTTTATTTTAGAGAGTTCATGAAAAAAACATTTTTTGTTTCCATTGAGCAAAACAATTGGAAACATGACAGGGTACAGGCTACAAGGGCTTAATCAATGATCAATTCTTTCCCTGATTCACTTGTAAATGATTGTTTTTTATTGTTCAGCTCTCCCCCAATGTTATTTTTTCATTCTGTTGCAAATTTTGCTTAAAAGCAGGATGTAATTTTTGTTGGAATTTATATTTTTAAAGGTGTATTGGTGTGTTTTAACTTGCCAGTGTCAGTCTCTACAAAGAAAAAACATTGGGTAATGTCCTGTAATTGAATAATCCTTATTTAAAACCCATTGGGCCACGATGGCACAGTCTGATAGTGTGTTTATTTATTTTTTTGATAATTGGAAGATTGCAGGGTTGAGCCTGGCTTTCACATGACTAGTGTTCTTGGGTAAGACATTTAACCACAGGTTGCTTCGACCTAGGGGTGGACGATATGGCAAAAATATATCACGATTTTTTAAAAATAAAATCACGATTTTATCACAATTCTTTTTTACGTTAATTTTTCTAGACTAATTTGCATGTTTGACCATTTTTTCCCTGTTTAACATATAAAACATGTAAAACCCTAAGAGAAAAAAATGACTATCAAAGCCAAAGAAACTTTCTGAACAGGTTTTAATTTAAATAGTGCAGTTTTTACAAAAATGTGCAACAAATGTAAACATAAAAGGTAATGAACAACTATATCAACATTATCTCTTAAAGTGCAACAATTTAAAACAAATGTTTTCTAACTGCAATGTCTATAACCTGAGTGAATAATACAGCTGCTTTAGAACAGATTTTTGTTCAGACATCTTCAAGCGTAATGTGCTACGATTGGCTAGTCGGGTGCGCGTCAAAGTCTCTGCGCCCACACAGATGATCTGACGATCTTTCTGCTATATGAGATCATCCCCACATTATAGTCCTTAACGATTTTATATCGTCATATCGCCCATCTTAACGTTGTTAAGATGAGTTACAACGTCACCCTGTTTGTGTCGTTTGCAAGGTTGGTTTGTCCTCACTGCAAACAAGGCGCTCCAGTGGGAGACAGTAAGTAAGCAGAGACCACCTTTCAGGCCAGCTTGGCGTTTTAATGTACAGAAACAGAGATAGATCACTTTGTTCATACTGTATATTCAGACAAACCATGCCAAATACAGAGCGTCCACTTGTATCTGAACAACTCTCACAAATGATCTAAATATGAAAACAACTCGACCGTTACATTAATGTCAAAACTGCTGATTCAGCAATAGATGGGCAAATGAAAGGAAGCTGAGGTGGAGCTTCATAGGCAAGGCAAGTTTATTTGTAGAGCACAATTCATACACAAGGCAATTCAAAGTGCTCTACAGAACAAGAAAAATGCATAAAATCACAATACAAAATATGAACAACAATAATCATTATAAAATAAACTTTAAACGGCAGACAAGATTGGTTAGTCATATGCAGTTAAATAGAGCTGTTTTGAGCCTAGATTTGAACATTGTCAGAGTAGAGGCCTGAGCTATAAGCTGAAGTCCATTTACCATTTATCATTGTTGTGATAAATGAAATAAATATTATTTCTATGGCCTGACTCATAGGCTTGAGCTAGCTGTGCTGTTTAACACATACAGGAATGTTTTTTATGCTTTTTTTTTGCAATAAATGTATTTTTCTCATATACTTTAAACAGTAAATAATATTTCCTACAATGACTTCAGGAGCACCTGTTAACCCCATTAAACTCCAATCACCTGCTTCTTCAAACATACTGTAAAACTGGACTGAGACATCTGTTACCACAGAGGAAATATCGGCTCCTCTTCAAGGACAGTTTTGAGCTTCCTGTTTGCACCAGGTAGCAGCTCATTGACCTTCCTGTCACAGTTTTTGCCTCAACACAGGGTCTATGGGGATCCAACCCTCAGCCCCCTCCCAAACATTTTCCTGCCTTTAACCCTGTATATATTGCCTCCATCTTTACCATTTTGTTTCAGCATTCACCAACATAAGACTTCCTCTCCTCTTTCACAGCTTTTTTTCTCTCTCTCCTTCTCCCTTCATCTAGTTGACTTTTAATTCTTTCTGCGTGTTAACTTCCCTCCCTTTTTCCTTTTGATCATACACATACACACCTGTGCTCTTCCTTCTCCCTCCCTCCCCCATTACTTTGCTCCATGTCTCCAGTGATCCCCGGTTCAGTCTCAGCTAGCAGGCTTAGCTCTCTAAAGCTCTCTCAGCGCAGGTCGGTGGCATGGAGAAATCCTACGCTAAGAGGGAATTACCTACCACACAGACTCCAGCAACACACACAGACCCATTTACACAGTTTATACACACAGGTATCTGTGAAATCACAGCTCTGCCCGAACTTCACCTGATATTTTTCATATGGTAGCATATATCTCCATATTCACTTGTGTTTTAATATATTTCCTGCATCATATTGCACCAAACATTTCGCTCTGTATGATCTGCCTCCACCCTCCTTTGTTAAATGACATTTATTGTTCTTTCTGAGGCTGGCCAGACCTCCCGCACCATCATTGAGCCAGCGTCATGAATTTTTTATTAATGTTTGCGTGTGCAAGTGTGTGTGGGGCCCTCAGCTGCATCAATAGCCATTAGTGAAGCAGCCGGGGTAATTGTGCCACAGTGGCTGCAGTGCTGAAGAAGAAGAAAAAAAAATTAGCTCGGATAACACTGCAGAGGACAGAAACATGGAGAAAAAGATGGAGGTCAGACACGACGGACAGTGGGGAAGGATGGTGAATATGTGGCTGAACACTGAGCAACCCTTACAAAGCCCCTGTCTGATTACTTTACAAAAAAATATTTTCAGACTGGAGGTGTTGAACCGTCAACGCAACAATGATTGACTGTTGACTCCTAATACAAGTTCACCTGAAGGCAGCATGTTTGGGAAATGAAGGGGCTCAGAGATGAATGTTGTTCTCTCTCCTTACCAACATAAATGGATGGACTTGGAAAAATGTCTTGCAGTGAGGTGGAGGTTCATGCCAGTCATCCATATACAAGGGGGTGAGTTCTCAATGCAGTGTTTTAGTCGAGTCACCATAACTCGAGTCCGAGTCCTCAGTTTTTGGGTCAGAGTCCAGTCCAAATCGCCCCAAAAATAGTTAAGAGTTGAGTTCGAGTCACCAAAAACAAAATCTGAGTTGATTTGGAGTTAAGTCTGCTCACCTGAGTAGAGTCCAGGTCGAGTCCTCAGTACCTTAGCCCAAGTACTAGAAAAGTTCCCCGAGCCTGAGTCTGAGTCCTCAGTACTTAGTCTGAGCCATAAGGCTAGATGCTCTCCAGCTCTTCACTTTTGCAAAGCCCGAGAAATGACATGCAAATTAAAAATGTCTTTATTAGAAATAAATAATACAGTTTTCTCCATTTCAACAGAACTTTGTTCGCTGTCAGAGGACTGCAAATTTAAGCAACAAGTGTTGAGTTTGCTGTTCTTTTCAAGAATGTATTAGTTCAAATGTTTGAAAAATGTTAAATAAACTTAAAACAACATATCCATATAATAACTTAAAACCAATCAGCCACCAACACCCCTGGAAACAAGACGGCCTCTAAGCCTTCTGAAAACAAACAAATTAACAGCCTTGCACGGTGAGGCCTTATCAACACGCCTCCATGTCTAAATACCCTTTCCATACGTGCACTGGTAGCAGGAATCAGCATGTGGACAGATTCATTTATACATAAGCTTGAGTCCACCGAGTTCTCCCCCGAGTCCTAATGCAGCCAGAGCTCGAGTCTGAGTCAAAGTCCAAGTCATCAGCGCACGAGTCCGAGTCGAGTCACAAATCTGACATATCCTTGTGCCCGAGTCCTGGATTCGAGCCCTATAAGACTGTTTCAATGCACTTGTTGCACTTTCAGCTCCCAGAATGTCAACATGTGGTGCACACTACTGTGTCCATTTTTCCTTGAGCTTGGTTAATAAATGCCCTCCAAACCCAAGTACAACACAAAGCACTGGACCCTGATCTTTTTTCCTCCAAGTCCCTTAATTTGAGGGGAGTCAATGTTATGTATTTGACTTTAGACAGAATTCATTAACAGTATGTTCTGCAAAGTCTGAAACAACACACTATATTAGTGACAGGGAAAATCTTGCACTACTGACACCGATGTCTAAAACAATAATGAAGAAGAAGCTGACGTGTTTTTCTAATTATCTCCTTTGGCACTATTCTTCCATGATGGTTATATTTTCACACGTTTGATCCTGAAAAAGGTGAGAGTTTACACAAAGGGTAATGTTTACTGTTGGTTTGGAGGAGGTGAGTACTCGCTGAGCACTTATCAAGTATTGAGGCCCTCTCCTAATCTAGGCCGTGGGGTTGAAATCTGACCTTAAGCCTATTGCCATGTGTCTGCCCGTAATCTAGCTGCCCCTCCCCAAGTCTATTCACTGTCTCTGCTCTATCAATAAAGGAAAAAAATGCACAAAAATATCTTAAAAAATCAGACTCAATAGGTCTCAGCATTTCATTGGTGCTATACAACACATTAATATCTGTTAATCATATCTGTTCACCCCACATTCATTTGCCGATTGCCCATGTTTGTTTACATCAACCATCAGTGTTCATAATATTGGTGAAAGCTCTGTCGTCATTACACCTCCAGACATTCACATCAATTCTGTGTTGATGAAATATCTGTCAATTCATGGCAAAATATGGCTTGGGTGCACATGACATGGCACGAGCAAAGGCAGAGGCATTTACATTTACAACGCTCCTGTTACCTGCTGAGTCAGCGTGCCCCTCTCTCTCCAATATCATGCCTCTGATACAACAGAGCGAGTGGAAGTCATGGTCCCCCAGTTCCATCTCTGCGACATTTAGAGTGAAGGGGAAACATCACATGGGCGTAGATATTACAGCTTTAAACGGCAGCATGAATGGGGCCTCAACAATCAACAGTCACCACCTTGGGGAATTAATGTGAATATCTGAAGGTGTAGTGAAGACATCTTTGCTGCTGTGCTTTGCGTAAATACACTGTAAATTCTAGATAACTCAATGTCATGCTATTGTCAGCTCATCCGTAATGAATATTGCCTTTTAAGTTCTGTTTTTATTTAGTTTTTTTCAAGAGAGCATCAAACTTAACCTTTCAACAATGTGCTTATTCTGTTCTTAAGGTCTGTAGATCAGATCATTGTTTAATTTATGGCAGCCCTCTAGGATTAAGATGACATTAGTAACTATCATGTAAGCTATGATGAAAATGTTTGATGCCTAAAGCTGCCACATTTATCGAAAGAATCTTGTGGATCAAGTATTTATGTGAATGAAAGGTCAGATCTGTTCAATTTTAAACAAACTTAGGAACGTCTCAGTCTCACTGCATCACATACAGTACAAGCTCTGTTTTAGTCTGTCATGTGATGAGCTGCCTGTGTTACATGGCTCATCTTAGTCAACAAAGGGGACTTTAATTCTTTAATCAGGGCAAATGAGGATGTTATATACATCCATATAAAACATCAATGGCTGTCTTATTTATAGACTTTTTACTGTCTGTATTCAGCAGGTCCCGTCTTTGTTCCATTCAGCTGTACTTGTTTGGGCTCCTGATGAGCTGAGCTGTGTTTAGTTGAGCTGAATACTCCGTGAGCAGCCTGTCTGTAGATCACTTCCTGAATGGTTCCAAAAATAGCAGCAACAACGATCACAACCAAGGAAACACGCCAGCTGCTCTTTTCAAAACCACACTCACTTTCTGCCCTCCTCTCAGCCTCAAGTATTAGAGGAATTTTTCCAATAGCTGTACTTATGTGAAACAGTTAGATAAATGAAAGTTAGTGGACCTCCTGCATTCTTTGCGTTTATTTTTCTTACAAAAAAAGCAGGAAGTCACAGTCGACAAACCAAAGGATTGAAAGGTGGTTGATAAACTTCATGTGCCAGGCAATAACAAAGACAGACTTACTTTAATGTCTACCAAGGAGGGGCTGTCTCCTCCACACAAACCTTATACCCATTTGCCCTCTTTTTGAAAATAGGCTGCTTGGAAAATACACCACTTTAGTATTTTGGCAATAGAAAATGGAGGATATCTCCAAGTGAGAAGCTCTCTGTAAAATGATCTACCTTTTTAAGATCAGAGCACTGGTCTGATTTGATTAGAGCATATGTCCCTGATAAGCAGATCAGTCTCTCCATAATCACTGTTTGAACTCAACCTAGCCGAGCTCAGGCAGATGGAGACTGACACACGTTATTCATTGCAGCGTTGTTGTAGGTACAACTAACCTTAAGGTGAACCTATCCACAGCTTAGCAAAGTAACTGTACGGCCTCCAGCACAACAGGAGCAGAGGGGGTTAATTTGACTTGACATATTCCTCCATTGTTTATGGCTTTATATCCTAATATTGCAAAATGTAAAGAGATCAGAACTAGGGTGGGAAATCAGCAACCAATACTAGCAAGATGCAGATGCGTGTTTGTTTGTTTTATTCTATTAATGTCAGGTGAATGTCCTAAACACGCCATTCTCAGTGGTGGATTATTGAAAGTAACAGAACAGTAATTTCTGATTGAAAAATCATAAATGGATTTTTCCCTCTGGTCCCACCCTGACTTTATGCAACAGCTTCACTGACCACATGGCACTGCCTCCTCAACATGTCAGAGCAAGCGTCAAATGTTTTTACCAGGTCATGTGCCGGAGTGTTTGTCTTGGTGTCATTTAAAAAACTTTTCCATTGCAATGATTCAACCAGCTGAAGGTGGGTTTGAACTGATGTCTTAATTATTTTAAATCCATAGTCAAGGAAGCAGACTGTGGCTGACTTGTGGTCAAAGGAGTGGCTGAAAGTACGGCTTTTCCCAACACTCATCAGAAATATTCAGAAAGTTATGTCTCTGCTTATGATATTTTTAATGATGAACACAGTTTGGGCTCACACACATACATAAATACGCATTAATATATGTATGTAGAATAGGGATGTAACGATATGAAAATTTTGTATCACGGTTATTGTGACCAAAATTATCATGGTTATCATTATTATCGCAGTATTGTTGCAGTGTGCTCTTAATGTTCAAAAAGTACTTTTACACAGTCTTGAAATCATTTAACCCCTTTAATATTATAATCATAACACTTCTTTTTATCTTTTTTGTCAGTAAATGCCCTTTGCGTACATTTTTTACCCTTCTTTCATGAGAAATAAGAGTAAACAAGTCTAACAAGTATTTGTCATTATTATGTAATAAATGATTAAACTTTGTGTAATTACAAACTTAACACACACACTCTTTCTGTCTCTCTTCCTCTACGGCTCGGTCAGCTCATTTACTCCAGGAGTTACGGCAATTTTAACTGTGTACGTCTTTTTCTTTCACCGCAGTTTCATGTTTAGACAGGATGACTGTCTTCTTTTTCTTTTTCTTTTTTTTTTTTTTGCCTTTTTATTGATAGGAGAGAGACAGTGGATAGGCTTGTGAAAGGGGGAGAGAGAGCAGGGGAAGACACTCTGCAAACTGGTCACAGGTGGGATTCGAACCTGGACCGGCAGAAGCAAGTACATGGGGTGCTAACCACTACACCAAACCAGCACCCCAGGATGACTGTCTTCTATAAGTTTCCCCTCGACATCCTTATAAAATCCAACATTCAAACAGACTTCAGAGTCTGTTTTGAGAGGAAAAGTCTCCACTGTGTCTCTAACTTTCGCTCTCAGACTCAGAGGCCAAACAATGCAAACTGCACATGCACGCCTCGCGTCAGCCTGCTTAATCGAGGACAGATACATAGTTCAGGCTTTTCCAGTCAAAGAGCAGCATCAGCGTGCGTTACTGACACAGTGTGGTGATCAAACACGGTATAACGGTGATTTTTATAGGACACGGTAATGATTATCGTGGGAAATTTTACAGGTAACCGTTACATCCTTAATGTAGAAATAGATAGAAGAGGGAGTTTTACCTCTTAGTGTGGCAGAAGTAGACAAGCATCAAGTATTTGTCAGTGCAGGTATCTGGGGACTTAGTAGTCCAACTGCATGCCAAATTAAAACTTTAGAAGGACTTAAATGTGTATGCAACTTTATTTGAGATATTAAGTAACTTGTAGCCACAAGCATGGATTAACAAACTTTAATCTTGTTTTAGTGTTTGGTTGTTACAAAATTGCTTATTTTTTTAGTTGAAGGTGCTTGGGAACAGAGAGTAAGTCTTCGCTCAGTAAAAACCCCCTTCTATTTAGTCTTTTTGTAAAGTGAATCATTCTATTAAACATGATCACATTAGTCTGCTCTGGTTTTATCTGCTTTCATAATGTTTGCCTGGACCTTTAAGAGCTGTGTCATGACAGAAATGTGGAGAATGTAAACACACTGTGTTGACTGTTGTGTTGCTGCATTCCTCCTCTGAATAGTGACCATGCTGGACTGGAGTTCAGATGCCTGAGATGTTATTGTGTGGTTGTGTGGTAATATCTGTGACGATTCTGGCCTGCTGAAGATGCAGTTTAAAGAAAAGTTCTCCTCAGCTTGGACAGAAGAAAAATCTGTTACTTTGTCATTTTAGGAATGTTTTCTTGTTTTGGCAAATTTTGTCTTTTTTTTTTTCTTAATCTTTCTGTGCCCTGACTGTACGTCATGGTTAGGGTGAGGTATTATGGACCAAACACTCTGTCTTGATATTCTTGTAGTAAATGACAATGCACAACATGTATCCTAACACTTTTTTTGTAAAAGAAAAATAAATACTTGATTAAATAATTGATTGTGATGTCACACCCACAATAAACCATCATTTGACCTTCATATCAGCCTATACCCATACTTGATTTGACCCCCTCCCCACACATACACACACATGTATTATGAGACATCACAACATCACAGCCCAAACATGAAATGAAGTACAGATGTAACACAGATTCGCAGCCTTTCATGTAAAAAATCCAATAGTTTAGTTCCTAATATGCCATAAGTATATTTAAAATTAAGCTTTTGAAGCAGATTCAGAGAGGCTCTATGCCAACGCCCATCAAGCTACCATGAAGTTCCATTATATGTAGCGGCCAATGTTTATTATCAAATACTTCGCAAAAATCAAGCAGTTTTTTGTGCAGATTTACCAAACTGTAAATCTGAGTCATGATGTTTTGCCAAGATACGCTAATGTGTTATATACACAGCTTGTATTTATAAATTTGCCAGGATATAAAGTCTGTTGCATCAGTTTCATATCAAATGGAGTCAGATTTATCAGTCTAATATGAGGTGCAAGCATATAGCTTTACACTTTGATATATTTTTATACTTTTTAAGGGAAAGGTTTGACAGCATTTATGGATAAAAAAGGTTTTCTAACAAACTTTTGCTCATGCATGACATTTAAACAAGGTTTCAAAATTGTACACAGTAGGCTGTGTTCCTGACAAGCTGACAGGTTTTCAGTCAAACCAGATTCCTATCCTAAATTACAAAAAATGAAAATACAGATCTACAAACACCAGCAACCTACTGTGTGTTCAATTGTAAATGAGGCAATAGATCTAGTTTCTCTGGAGGCATTTTCACAGCAGGCATGATTATTGTTCTTAATATTTTGAATCCATAAGCAGTCAGATGTAATGTCTCAAATTGAAAAAGTGGCTTGTATTTTTTTTCTGACAGTGGTCTCTTTCTCTACATTTCCGTGTCCAGTAAGGCCACCCCTGACCAATGACAGCTGTATTTTACATTAGATAAAATATTTAACGTGATAGCCCACATAATGATGTGTTTGCATCACTGCAGCCTGTTTTGTTTTGACCAACGTCATTAAAATGACAAGAATGATGAATTTAAAGACAGTAGATGGACGGGGACAGCTATGTTAAGAGCTTTAACCAAGTTTCTTCTGTTGTGAACAGTCACTCTTGAAGCAGCTGTGGTACAGCTCCGGCTCCTGAATGAAATGATGAAGTGCACTGAGCTCTCCTGTCCTAGACAGAATCAGATGGACTGATGTAGATTTTGCTTTACTGAAATCAGTGCTATGTCACTGTTACTTTATGTTTGTTTTGGCTTCTGTGCTGTGATTGTTTTTAGAGTATACACACCATACACACAGATATGCATTGCTTTTAATGTAAATAGAAAGAAGCTTCAAATATTGTGTACGTTTTTTTGGCAATTTTGTGCCACTTATTTGCTTCTCCTCAGTGTGAAACTGTTTTACTTAGACACAGACTGCCATTTATTCTACTTTAAACTGGCTTCTGCATAAACCTTAGTGATATAAACAATCCGGTTTCCAATTAAAAAACCTACATTAATAATCTTTGACACTCTCTCCTTATTTCTTTTGTCTTTCCCTTGACTTTTCCTCTCTTCTTATCCAGGACACGGCCTATCTACCCATCAGCCTTTTGCCATATCTCATACACATGTATGTTGTCAACCTCTGCTCCCTGTACCTTCCTCCTGTCTCTCCGCCGCTCTCTCGTCTCCTCAAACACACTCTGTGGACTTAACTGTGGAGACGGGATCATGCAGATGTTTACTCCGCGCTCTGCTGTCACAAACTGTTCACTTCAGTGTGTCATGTAAAGCACTGGGACTCACAAGACGAGTACAGAGTAGCAAAAATAGCCAAGAAAAACTACATTTCCCTGAAGAATTTGAGCAGATTTGGGTCAGACATTGTATGAATTTTAGTCAAACGAGCTTTGAAGAGTTAACAGCTTCAAGCTCTGCTAAAACCCTCTAACGTTAAAGCCCTGAAAGTCTCTCGTCTGCTCCGTATACGAAAGTTGTAACAGTTTAAAAAGGCAGCACTTCCACTGAAAGCAGGGAAGAGCAGTGATTATGCTCTTTTCAAGCTCTGTAATTGTCCTTTTTCCCCTGTTCAAGTGTGGGATTCTTGTTTTATTTTTGGCTTGTTGACAGTTAAGGAGCCATTGAGTTTTTTAATGGATAGTTAATGACTGCTGCACAAAGGGAGAGCCCCTCGAGGATCCAAACTGTCAGCCAACAGAGGTCCCTGGAGAGAAGGAAAAGTCCTCCGTTTTGTTATATGCGTTCACTAAATATTTTGAAACATTAACAGCGTATTTTCTGCTCCATTGCTTTTCCAGTCCATTAAACGTGTTAAAGCCAACGGTTTGGGGGGAAAAACGATAATAGCAATATGGTCTTGCTAATATAGGCTGCTCTGAGTATTTAGACGGACACAAACATGAAGATTATCTCCCACTGATGTCTGAAGCTGTTGAATCGCCTCTCTGTAGGTAAGATGACAGGACTGATCAACACCTGCTCAGCGAGGCCCCGGCTGAACGCTGAAGCTGTGGTTTCAGAAATGGTAGAGGGGAGAAGGGACAAATGTGAAGCAGCGTTCAGGAATCTTTACCTTCAGTGGATGAAGGAGGTTATGGGTCTTGTCCATTCAGAAAAAAAGTTAGATGTAGGATCAGAGGGAGTACCAGAAAATGTCATACAACTTAGCAACCATTTATAACATCTGTCGAAAAATACTGTATGTCACCTGGCAATCTAAACATGTAATATACACCTGTTTATATGTTTTTTGTTTTGTTTTTCTTTTTATAATTAATATTGATTTATCTACCTAACTTATTGTATTGTTCTGAGTTATTTAAAAAAACAATACAAAAATACCCAGTTCAAAAAACCCCCGAGAAATCTTTACCTGATGAGGATGAATTCGCTTTGTTGTGCTGCGTCAAATCATGTCAGCTTTATAATATTTCCAGGTTATTGGTGGGTCACTACGTGCATTTAAAGGCTTATTTTTTTATTATGTCTTAAACAGTTTTTAAAAAACACATTTAAAGATTTATTTTTTTACTGCTTCTTAAACAGTTTTTAAATACACATTTAACACCGTGTCCTAACCAAACAAGATGCAAGCAGTGCTCAGTGTTCAAATCAGACACATGGTGCATGTGAGTGTCCTAGGTGCAACACAGCGGGACGCAGCACCCTCAGCACCCGCTCTGTTTTTCTCTCTGTTGCTTGCATCGACGGGGACATTGTCTGAGTAAAGAAAAAGATTGACAAGGTGCTTGAAGGATTTTTTTGGTTTTCTGTGACTTTTCTCACTCCGCAAAGTGCATTTTCTGTTATAATATAGCAGTGATAGTGGGGCAATATTCTATTTCCTTGAGGAAATGGAGAAATTTTAATTGGCTCCAAAGAGTGGTATTTTCATGAACCTTTGAGCCCACCCCTCGCCAAAACAAAGCACCTCACACCAGCATCTCCAACTGAATGATCATGGCACTTCAGTCACCGTTTGCAAGGGGAAAACAGAGCAAAGAATGAAGTACTTAGCGGATGCTGAATGATCAGCAGGCATTCAACATATGATGCAACATTTGTTGTCATGTTCCTTTAAGACCAAGTGTCAACCTCCAGAGTTGAGAAAGAAGGCCTATGCACAAGTACCTTGAGTGTGCACTTGAGGCTTGCTGCAGGAACCTTGGAGATACATGATTGTGTGCAAGGAGAAACAAAAAAAACAGCTTCTGCCTAACACTTTAGTATCCAATCCAATGCACATTGTTTATATAGCACAATTCAAAAGGCATTTACGGTTTTCAAAGTGCTCTTCATTGACTATCAAGTAGAAATGAAATAAACTAGGATGAAATAAAATAAAAAAATATCAGTTATAAACAATTAATGAAATGCAATGAAATCCTAAAAATTTAAAAACCAACAAAAAATAATTGAAGGAACACATTACATGCAAACCCTTATATTATGCAGATATTACGCAGGCAAGTCACATAAGTAATGCAAACAGCTGATTTTTTCACCTGGACTTTGCTATGGTTATTTCCTCACACCTCCCTAGTATTTTATCCACTCTTACAGCCCGAGTTTGAGCGCTGCCGTGAATTATCAGGTTAATTCACTGAGGTGTGCAGGGAAGGCTGATGCCATCATCCTGTGCGATCAGCATGAACCAGGAGAAAAGAGACTTGACATGATATTAAAACAATCTGTCCTGCAGGAGAAGTTCATCTGATTTGAAGGTAATAACACAAACTCAGATGTCCTCTGCACATCATTAAAGTTCTGTAGTACATCTGCTCCAAAATGATCACCAACAGGTCTCTCATACATCCAAAGAGCTGTCTCACTGTGCTGATGGATACAGAGCCAAAACACTGCAGCTTCATTTCTCTGGTGTTATCGTCGTGCTGCGTGCACGTAGCGACACTGCTTCATAGGCTCTTCTGTGTGCTTCATTGTTCCTCTCAGCTCCTTAGTCAATGCGACTGATACACTTTTTAACATGTAACACTGAAGTTAGGGTTTGATTCATAGAAATTGTCCGTCCGCTCCCCCCCTCCAGCAGGAACTGCTCCCTGCTGAGAGAACCAAGTGAGAACGACCATGCCAGTGAATTTTCCGGGCACACAGGTGCTATCCCGACAATATCAGACTTGCATGTGTTTTTGGATAAATATGTGGTTGCACCAGGCCTCTCATTAAGAAGGGGAAATAAAGTCAAAAACCTGTGATCAAATACTCAAGTTCATCCTGCCTGAGTTAACAGCATGGCAGTCAGCCATAGTGGATTTAAAAACAATATAAGAAATAATTTTAAATGAGATATGGGGTGAGATATATGTTGTTCATCAGTATATTTTACCATGATATTCGTTAATATAAGAAGAGAGTTGCCAGGTCTAATGCCCAGAAACGTTGTGCTCAGAAAGAACCACAAAGTAATATCTAATGGACCATACAGAAAGCTTTTTAAATGTTTTATTCACATGTGTGAATCACTGTTTTATTATTTCTGGTTTATTTTTAGGATCATCTTGTCTATTTATAGAGTCTTTTAACATCACAGTAGTTGGTTTATTTTTACAGCTGATTTTCCATGTCCATGTCGACACGAGAAACAGAGAGATGATTTTGGTCCATATTTCCCATTCCTATCTTATTGTTTAGGTTCTGTTTTTGCGTTTCACTGTGTTTATTCGTGCCTCTATTTGGCAAAGTCATGCACGAGCGACAAAGAAAAGGAAATGTTGCTAGCAATGAAATGTGACTCCTCTGTTTGTGAGAATCTTTCTTTCCTGAAGAGGGCAGGTAAAGGAAACGGAGTCAGGGATCCAGCAATGAAATGGCACGGAGCCCGATCTGGCACAGCTGCACGTACACATGAGCTTCCCATTAGCCCTCTCTCTCTCTCTGTCTCTCTCTCTGTCTCTCTCTCTGTCTCCCTCCGTCTCACTCGTTTTGTCTGTCTGTCTCTCTCTTGCTCTTCGGCTTTGTCTGTTTATGTGTGTGTCTCCCTCCCTCACCCCCTCCTCCCGAGTGGCTGTTTTTGTGGATTGTTCTCCCGTCGTTGTCATAGCGACTGTGATGCAGACAGCCCGAACAGGCTGCCTGTCTGCTTGGATATGTCAAGTGTGTATGTGTGTGTGTGTGTGTGTGTGTGTGTGTAAGTATGTGTCTGATAAAACGCCAGAGTGCTCTCGGCTCAGAGAGGAAGTGTTTGGAGAATTATGTAATGTCCTCCTTTTTTAAAGGGGGAAAAAGTTAGCAGAAGAAGAAGAAATGTGTCCATCTGCAGCCTCTGTGTCTGCAGATTGCTCAGTGTACCCGGGGACTGTGGTGTTTATGAACAGCATGGTTATTTTTGTCCGCTTATTGTGGACATGTAGTTTTTACTGATTCCTGGCTGTTTCTTTTTGTAAGTAGGACACAGTTTTTTAAACACACACACACATGCTGACAGGCTGTGGGGGGGTTGACGCGAGCCTCTTTCCTGTGTGTAAAGTTTCCACTGAAGAGCGGCGGGCTCCGGGCCAAGAGCCACCCCATGTGGATGGAGGAGGGGGGTGTAAGTGAGGGAGGGTATGAGGGCAGAAAGGAGGAGAGCACAGCAATGGGATGGGAGGAGAAAGGAAAAGAGAGAGAGAGTGGGAGAGAGAGGGTGGGATGGACTGAAGGGGGAAGGGAAAAAGGAGGTTGGGCTCAGAGCCAAGTGGGAGGTGTGTGAATCCTTGTGACGCTGCCATTCTCCCGCAGAGAGCCCTCTTATTGGACAACATAAGGGGGTCTATAAATAGGCCCCTAATCTGCGAAAGAGTGAGCTAAAAATAGAGGTCGAGAGACACAAACAGACAGAGAGAGGGGGATCAACAGAGGATAGGCTGATGAGACGCAGTGACAGAGTTGATGGAAAGTTGATGAAAGGACTGAAAAAGTTTTTAGGAAAATTTTAAACCTCAAAATAAAGATCCTTAGAAAAGATTTTACCACAGAGATGCAAAATGAAGCCTTAAAGGTTTCCATGGACCCTTATTAGACTTAAAAGTTTTTAAATTTGATGTAAAAGTTTATGGGCATAAAATGTACTTATGTTCATAGTAGGTTTAAATTTTAGATCATGCTTTTGCTGAGGCAGTCTGAACACTTTATTTAAAATACAGAAATAAAAGATGAAAGAAAAAGTGGCATTTAGTTGCAAAAAATGTGAAGCCACTTGCAAGATCATTTAACCAAGGGTAAAGCTGACGAACATGCAGCCAAAAGAAGTTCATGAGTTAAGTAGTTACAAAATAAACCTGAAAACATGTCAACAGTGCTACAATTTCAAGCTGTAACTAAAGAGCATGCACTTAAACAAACTGTTTAACTTTGAAAATACAACTATATCTATTAAAATCCTTTATTTTCAACATACTTTCCTGTCTGATACCGGCAGGGAGATTAAGCTGTAATTGTTTTTGGGAAACTCCTAAAGCTAGGTGGATTTTTAAAAGTTGAGACACTGTGAGTTAAACACCCAATACCTGCAAAGTTATTAATTAATGCATTTAAAAAGTATCCTGAATGATTAATTTTGCAAAGCTCGTCAAATCTAAGATTAATATTTTCATTTGAGTTTAAAAATGTTTTATTATCAGTGTAGAAAATTCAGGTCTATTTATTCTGTTTGAGTCCAAAAGTTGTCTGAAAAGTTTGTAACATGATTAATCAGAGTTGAACAGAGCTCTGATAAATTTATGGGCTTCTCTAACTCAATAGGATTAATGTGAAAACAGTTTAATAAGAAATAAATATCACTAAAACAGCAGTTAACCAAAAACTTGACCTAATGCAATTGTGCCTTTCTAACTAAATGAACCTGTGGTGGAAGAAAAAGGAAAAGAGGTGAATTTTAAGGTGGATTAACAGGTCAATGTGAAATGTGTGACTGCAAATTCAATGTTTTAATTACTACACACCTGATGAAGTAAAGGCCGTCGAAGGGTTATGATCTTGAACATCTACTTTTACGAACCCAGTTTTGATTAAGCTGTGATGTTGTGTAAAACATACATAAACAGAGGATACAATGATTTGCAAATCATCTGTGATCTTTATTAAATCAAACGCAATATATTCAATTGAAATTACAAAGGAAAGATATTTCATGTTCAAAATGATGAACTTCATTGTTTGCTTCATTGAATGACGAAGAAACATGTGTTTGGAACATTTCACAGGTGAGCAGGTTAACTGGAAACAAAAGTTTATAGATGCAGGCACTCCGAGCACCATTCTCATGTAAACGGGAGATGAAAATGCAGATTTAACTTGTCCGTTTTCGTTGTTGTGTAAAGGGCTTCAGTCTACGTGGTAATGTCCTTTACAAGTTAATGTTGGTTTTTACTGCAGCGCTCAAAAGTCACAGGCATTCAGTGTTGACTTTTGACCTTGCTGCTTTCCTGTAGAGGTTTCATGCATTATTTAATGATGTTTCAGAGAGGATGATGGAACCCCTTAATCCTTTTTGACAAACATTATAATTAAATTGTTGGACTATTTGCTCGTGCAGCTAACATCGCCCATCATGGGTCTGACAGTTGAGCCTTTCAGCGACGCTCCTTTTATACCCTGTCATGACACTCACCTGTTTCCTGTTAACCTGCTTACCTGTGGAATGTTCCAAACACATGTTTCTTCATCATTCAATGAAGCAAACAATGAAGTTTACCACTTTGAACATGAAATATCTTTTATAATCATGGGTGGAGGATGACCTGTTTCTGTTCTTTGAACTGTTTGTCTGATAGATTGGCTGATAGAGTTAGTGGTTAATTGGCTTGAATATGCACCTATTGTTTTCTTTCTTTTAAATCCATAGCGAAGCCAGGTACACATGACACAGCATAAACCTGGTCAGTATAGTTGAGATATTATGATAAAGGCAAGTCGATACACTTTTATAAGTCATCATGCTACCATATCTGATTTTTCTGGATTTTTCCTCCCTTTCTTGTCTGATGCTCCTCATATGCTCCACTGTTTCATGAGGACATACACTTCTCCCAACCTGGCCTAAATGTTGTGGAGATGTGTGTGCTAGGTAACTGATAACATGTATAAACAGGCTGAGATCTAACTGTGTGTGAGTAAAGGCAACGCAGGATGCTAACACCACACGAGTCTGAGTGTGTGGCCACCATGTAACGCTTTCACTTTGATTTCAACGTTTCATTCAACGCTTTTTAAACGCTGTGCAGGAATAAAAGCTTTAACTCCAGCACAGAAAAAACCTGGTATAAAAGTGAAAACAGGGAAAAGTCGGTGTGAAGTTCCACCCTGATCTTCAGCTGCTGCTTAGATAAACTTTTTCATGTCTTCTAATCTCCTCTTCTATAACACTCCTTCTCCCACTCGTTCAGAGCCCACTGAAGTCTCTAATTATGTTCACTTGCTGACTGAGTTGGGAGGGTGGGAGTGCATATGTGTGTGTGTGTGTGTGTGTGTGAGTGTGTGTGTGTGCGCCATAGTTGCCCGCATGTTTAAGCCTGTAATTAGTGCTCTTTAGGATGACAAAATTCTGAGAAAATGTTAAAAGGAGGCGGCCGAGGCGTGTTCATGAACGTGTGCACAGGGCCAGAAGAGAGAAGCGAGACAAGGAGGCAACAAGGGGAAAAACAGTGCCGTTTAAATGTTATCATTTTCTGTTCTCTGCTCAAGAAGTTTGGGAAAAAATAGGGCTGGGTGATAGGAGTGAGTATTGGCAAGAACCACACCATACGATACGTATCACAATACGTATCATGGTATCACAATATTGTGATATTTTGCCATATTCTACAAGAAAAAAATAGAGATGGTGTATATGTAAATCACACAAATATTCATAACTACAAGTTTTCCATTTTACTGTTTTTGAATTATGTCAAATGCAGTGTTACATACATACTCTTAACTTGAAACACACAGTGCATCAAGTCACTTAAGCTTGTGTTGCAAAGAAATTATTCTTGTTTTCCCTTTAACAATATATTTAAAGCATCCTAACCTGCAGTGCAGCTCAAACTGTAATTGAACACATGAGGGACAAAGTGCTTTAAGTACTGACAGCACAACAGTCAGTAAAAATATCAATCACATATTTCTCTTGCCACTGTCTGAACTGAAAAGACTGCATGACAAAAAAACTGTACATAAGTATTTATAAGTTGTATTTTATTTCCAACTCTGATAAAATATGAGTTTTTGCTTTTACAAAAAAAATCAATATTAAGATTTGAAACATCAATATTGTATCAGTGGTCAAAATATCGCAATATATTGCTGTATTGATATTTTTCACACTTCAACTGGGTGATAGGAGATGACAATGGTAGTCACTGTACTAAAATTTCAGATCTTAATATGACTAGTGGAAATGAAATGTAAAATAGAAATGTATGAAATGTAATACCTATTGCAACAACCCCACTGTGAGACTACCTTAAAGGTGTAGTCAGCGATGTGGGAGAACACGAGTGGAGAGGTTGTTTATAAATGAATTTAGACTCACCTCTCCCTTCATACCTCACCCCTGGCTCCACCCCCGAAAGCTGATGGACGTGCATCGTCATGGAAACGGCCGTAGAAACTGCGTAGCTGACTAACGTAGCTAAAGTAACCCTGACTCGTCAGACAACTCGACTGACAATATTGATAACCTCACTACAACAGTACATTTTGGCAGATTAGACAATAAGATGAATGTCTGTCAGCTGTTACTGTTATTTGAAGCACCACAAAGCTAATGTTGCTTACCTATCCAGCAGAAAGACGGCGACATCCGTGTCCGTTTTCAGGTCTTTTAATTGGTGGAGTTCCCTCCAATGTTGACCCGGGTCTTCGCTCTTTCATGGTCGTAGCCCTTCCTTTTCACTTTTCACTCCTCTGACCTTTTTCTTTTGGGCTGTTTTTCAGCCATTGCTACTGCACATATTGTATTGCTCTCTTACACTGACTGCACACGCTGGGCAACCTATGACTCCCCCTCCCCCCTCTGTCTGATCTGCGCACGAGTATGATGGCCCCCTGGATGTGGGTGTGTGTGTGTGTGTGTGTCCCCTGTTTTGGTGACTCAGCCCGAGCCATAGCATTTACCTGCTAAAATTCAGAGCCAAGGCTGTGTATTGAAACTGAACTTTTTTTTTCGAAATGCTGTCAGTGGTGACATCTTGTGGATGGAAAAGAGAAATACGGTGAATTTGACAAATACTGCATTAGATTAGAAGCTTAGAAGATCGCTGACTACACCTTTAATGACAAACTTTGCTTTTTGTTCAAACAGGGATGTCATTTTTATATAGTGTAAATTCCTTGGCCTTATTCATAGTCTCACTTCTACTTAACTTATTTTTACTTCATAAGGAAGTTGATGTTACCTAAAGATTATCATGTTTGCAACCTTCCTTTTTCTCTTCTTTTCTTTTCAATTTTTCGTTTCATGTATTTAAATTCATGCTCTGATCCATTTTAATACCTTTATTTCTTACTGCTACTGAAACAACTGTATTTCCCCTCGGGTTGATAATGAGTTTCTTATTCTGATAATAAATGGGTTTGACAGAATCTGTAAATGGTGGATACAGATTGGTCATCCTAGCAAATGCAGTGGAATAATTATATGCTACCTCCAAAAATAGTCATTTTTATAAAAAAAAAGATGGCAGTTTGAAAAAGTGCATATGGGGGAAATAATGGCATGGCTCTAAAAATGACTAATCATTAGATATTTGCACCATCTCTGAATCCCAGTGGAGTCAAAAGTAAATGCTCTTTGTGCTGCTGCCAGGGAGGTGAGGGATAATCTCCGGTTGGCAGAGTTGGACTCATCATGATGGCTCAACTTTATTTGCTATGAAGGTCTATTAGACTGCCTGTTTTTATACTGTATGTTTTACAGCAATGATAGAATGACAAATCACTGTCCAACCCGCCGCTAGAGGCCCAGTGTATGAATTTCTGGCTGTAATGCCATTGGAGGGAAATTGCTCAATGTCTGATGTGCCTTTGAATATTTTCAAAATTCCTCTTGTGTTCGATTTAACTCATGTTTGTGGTACTTTCTGTGGCCAATTGTGTGACTGAGCTTCACGCCGGTTTTCATTTGATTTAACAGAATCAACAAAATCATCAATTGATTAAAAGGTTTTACATTATCTCACGTTTGATTATATCTAAAAGTTGACTATGTTTTACAGCCCTAAGTGAGATTAAACAGTAATTTGTGCACATCTGTTTGCTCTAGAAAGTGAACCATCATGTGTATTTCTGCACAAACACAGTACCAGACTTAATCCAGTAAAGGACCAGAACAGCAGCCATACTGAGTATCTGTCACTTTCCTTTCATACCCACAGCATCTTTGTCTTCCTTCTTCTGTTTTCTGTGTCTCCATGCTTTCATCTCTTTGCCTCTCTTACCCCTCTTACATTTTCTGGCACACTTTCCCCACATTTTCCTCAGCCCCTCTCTGTGCAGCCTCCGTGGCTGCCGTTGCCTCTCACTACCAACAGGATTGTGTCTCAGTGTCGTCACAGGCGGAGTGAAACCTCTTCGTCATTTCCCCCCTCAGCTCCCGCCGGTCATGTGAGGTTACTCCAACCTCCATTGTGGCTCTAACACTGGGTTCATTTGCACATCTGCAGTCTGCAGGCTGCACTCTGTAGTTAATGGTGTTAGTGTTTGTGTGTGCAGTCGGTTACATCCTGGTTTTGATTTTCACACATTTGGATTTTATATTGATGGAGTGATCGGGCTCTTTGTCGACAGGTGGATTTCATTTGTTTTATCCGAGGTCTTTGTTGAATGTAAAACCACCCCTGACTGCATGTTATATGGATTTTATTTGATCAGAAAATGTAACAATAAAATAAATTAAGACAAGAGGAAGAAGCAGTGAAATGCTGATCGGAGAGAATAACAGTATTTACACTTTTTACTCTTGACATTATCGTTCAGTTTCATGAAGTGGATTCGTATGAGGTACTTATTAATAAAAGTTGTATTTCTACACTTAGCAATCAGCATGCAGTCTTTTGGAGAGGCCAGCAGGAGGCTATTCTGCTTTGGAAAATTCTGAAGCAAAATCTATTCAAGCAGCTTCTGTAGTAATGAAATTAAGAGTATGTCAGTATGTTTTCAGTTAGATCTTTTTGTCACAAAGAACACAAGGAGCTGCTGACTTTGACATCCTCCCTTTCTCAGGGTGTTTGGGTTAGATTAATTAATTAGTTAGATTAATTACTCTGGTCATGATTATTATTAATAATACTTTTATAAAAACTATCACTACAATCATACAGACTGAGGACCCTCCTGAAAACAAGATGCTGCATCTACAGCAGAGACAGCTAGAAAAGCACTTGGAGAGCGCAGACCTCTGCCAGTTCTGCAATCGTCACCCATATAGTGATTGTCACCATAAATATTAGTCCTACCTTTATGTCATCTAAATATTTCGATTCCTTGACCTTGAAAACAAACCTTTAGCAATTGGATTCATTATGATATCTATTTTAGTTAAGCAATTATTCAAAAAAATAGCATTTTTTGTCATGGTGGATCCAGACTGTGATCCGGATCAATCCTGAAATCTAATCATTTGTTTCTTCTCCGAATCTGGACATTTCCTAAAAATTTCATCGGAATCCGCCCACAACTTTTTGAGTTATGCTGCTACCAGAGAAACACACAAACGGATGCCGGCAATAACATAACCTCCTTGGTGGAGGTAAATATGATGATGATTGGCTCATGGATCTGTCACTAGCTTTAGTTCTTAATACAGGTCCACAGTTAAAAGTAAAATTTCTATTTCTGGGCCTTTGTCTAACAAGTCAGATGTACACTGTTTAAGAGACATTTTTGGCAGCACATTATATATTTTTAAATTTTACAGTGATGATGTTAGATTTTGTACCATCCCTGCCATGAATGCAGTTGTTGTAATAACAATGCCGTTACCTGTGCAGCCCTGATGTAACTAAGTTAAATAAGAGTGGTAGTAAAGTGACTCGCCCTAACATGAGAAGAACAGGCTCATGAACTTTTATTTAACTTGTTAGAAAGTCGAGGCAGGCCGGAGACAGCCATTAGCAGTTTTGATGTGTTGTTGAACCTGGAGAGACGACCCCTCTCCTCTTACTCTGTCTGGCCCTCTCTGCTTTCCCTGTCTGACTGTCATTCCACATTTATGACTGGCCTCTGATGTGTACCCAAGACAGATGGGGCACGGCAAGATGGCCACTGTTGCCCTGGTAACAGGATGGAGAACGGGAGGAGAGAGTGAGAGATCTCTCTCTCTTTTTTGTGTTGGATTTCAGGTTATCAGGTAGACATGGAGATAATGTGATGAGGTGAGCTGAGAAAGAGAGAGCATCAGTTTGTCAGTACCCGTGTGGACATTTACTGATTCAGATGATTTATATGTTTCAGTCTAGTTATGTACTTTTTCATATTATGGATATTAGGGCAATATATATTTATATATCTATATTTTTTAGAAAAACCTGATACAAACAATATGTATATATATGTTTAAATAAAGGATTCAATAGCACTCCAAAATTAAGTATTTGGCTGTTGGGTCTGCTGTTTGAGGTTTAATATGTTTGTTATTGACCAATATGTTTTGGTTCTGTATGTAAATAGCATCCATGTATTGTATCTCTCCTCGTATTTAAGTCCTGTTCTGCAAAACCAATGAGTCATTGTGTTAGGATGAGGAATTTCCTGTCTGTGAGTAGCCCAATTCTAGTACATAAATATATTTATGCAAGTTGTCACTCTTAATGCCATGCTACTTTGTGAGGAGCAGCAAAAATATGCAGGAGTATTGTTCCTTTAATCTATTGACTGCAATGGAGATCGTTCAGCAATTACAAAACTGTATGATCAATGAATGTTAAATGGTGCCTGGATTGTATCAGTGCATATCAGTGTCAGCTGATTTTTGTCCATAATAACGCAATTGATTGATTGAAAATAATGCCTGGAATAGGGATGTAACGGTTACCGGTAAAATGGTAAACCGCGATAAAATTTCCCATGATAATCGTTACTGTGTCCAATTAAAATTACCGTTATATCGTGCTTGATCACCACACTGCCTCAGTAACGCACGGTGATGCTGCTCTTTGCCTGGAAAAGCCGGAACTATGTATCTGTCCTCGATTAAGGAGCCTCACGCGAGGTGCACATGCGCAGTTTGCATTGTTTGGCCTCTGAGTCTGTCACATATATTGACAAAAAAGACAAAAGAACTGTGATGAATATAACAATAAAGGGGTTAAATGATTTCAATTCTGTGTAAAAGTACTTTTAGAACATTTTGAGCACACTGCAACAATACCGCGATAATAATGATAACCGTGATAATTTTGGTTACAATAACCGTGATACAAAATTTCCATATCGTTACATCCCTAGCCTGGAACCATGAATACCTACCACGGTTAACCTTTTGTTTACTCACGGATGCTTTCCACTCATCTGTTGCTCCTTAAGCTCTGTCAACAACAAAAGTCTCCAAAACTTTTCCTGAATTGCCTTAAGTCCAACCAGTGTCTACTGAAAATTTATACTGAGGCTAACAGCATAAATGCTAATCAGCTAAGCTTTTGAAGGGACACATAGCTCTGAAACAAACCCACAGCATGTTAAGTCGTGCATTTGAGGTCCATTTGAAATAATAACACCAATTAATAAGTCAGTCAGTCTTAATTGTGTAGTACAAAAAAAAGAAAAGCGTTATCTTCAGGCACTTCACATTAGAGCAGGCTGATTGTGATGTGTTCACGTTGGCTCAGTAACATGAGTATTTGACAAAGCTAAGAACATGATGTGTTTGTATGTAATTTACAGAGTTGGAGATTTCGATTTTGCCCAGTCTTGAATAAATGAAGTTGAGCGCAGGTGAAATTGGCTTACTTGGCATTTTGAAACAGTTACATCAGTTACATTATGTCAATCATTTAATGTTAGGGATGCATGTTATTTTCATTAACTGTAAATTATTGTTTCTAAAGATAAATGTCGGTATCTGCAGCTATAGATGTTCCTACCAATATTTTCCACTGATACTATAGCTCTACATAAATTTGCATCAAGATTGTGGAGTTTCTTGCAGTTTTCTTAAACAGAGAGTAGCAGGCAAATAAATAAATGTTTATGCTTTTAAAATGGTGGATGAAGCTTGATTTTACAATCACTGTCAAAAACACTTTTTATATGTTGTCAGTGTAATCTCAAAGTACTACATTCAGTCAATTCAATATATCGAAATCGATGTAGAAATCTGACAAAAGAGGTCTGGAATTATCAGAATATTGATACTAGCAACAAAACAATGACTTACATCCCTAGTTAAAATGTATGAAATTCTGCCTTCTTATGTATTAAACTATTTAATGAAAAATGAAAGATCTATTTTGTTTATAAGGATGAATAAATACAATTATTTAAAGGTTTCTAATGTGTTTGTTTTGTCTACAATATTGAATAGAATGTAAGGGCGATATGTTCCCTTTAAAAAGTTTTTTTATAACATTTTTTATTTAATACACCAAGAAAGTTCATAGGAAAATGTTTTTGCTGGATGTTAAACAAACAAATAGTTTTTGAGCAAAAGAAAAAAAACCCTACTAATAACTTCTTTAACATTCATCTAAAAGGGAAACAGTTTAATGCAAATATTAAGTTTAAATAAGTTAACAGATAAATAACACGCCAACAGCCAGGGCAGTCAGAAATGACCCAAACAGTGACCCAAAAACTGACGAACCACAATCATGTTAACATTTATGAGTTGACTGTTGGGGAAAATCATTTTTTTTCTACTGAAATAATACTGAGTCATGATGCATCATCATTTAGCCATGAGGAATATGAAGACATGATCATTGGTCCCTGTTTGCCAGCCTTTGTGGACTTGTGACATATTGGTTCTTAATGTTACAGTCATGCTGGTTCTTCACTGTCATGAACAGACCTTGTGATCGGCCGTCCAGCGGATCCTCAGCACTGTGTGTGTGTGTGGGGTCGATGTGTGTGTAAGGGAGCATTGGTTGTGGTCTTTTGCCGTCCGTCTTGATGCGGCGCTGGATTAGAGGGGTTACATAATGCGCTGTGAGCTTCTAGCAGCATACGCTAAGAGGATTACCACAAGTCTACTAAAGACACTGGTCTGCAAACACACTTGCACACGCACACACACAGGGCCACAGTGTGTAGTTCCCCACAACAATATAGTGTCCACCTGCATGTATAGTGTGTGTGCGCGAGTGCAAACAGAGAGAGAGAGGTCCCCTTTAGTACACAACCTGAGTCATTTGTTTGGGTGCACACAGACTCTGCAGATACAAATACTGACAGTCATACACACACACACACAAACACATACACAAGTACAAACACAGGGTACCTTTGACTTTTGTTATGTAATCACGGGCTTCTCTTCTGTGCCGTTCTTCAGTAGGAAAACAAAGTTCTGTTTTTTTGTATTTTCATCCACCACAAAAGCAGATGGCTAATTAAGACAAAAGTTCTAACTGTAGGAATTGGAGTCCACAGTTTTAGCTTCTATATCAGTGGTCTAGACAAATCTGGTAGTTATACCAATAAGTGAACACATAAATACAAAGAGTTTCAAACTTCAGGATGAAACTAGTGTCAATAAATGATACAGATTCCTGTTTTGATACCATGGCGGGCCAAGCACTGTTCATCTTTTTTTGTTTGTTTTCCAATACTGAGCTGCACACACAAAAGTCATGGTGCAGGAATATTGACAACATACGTGATGAACCTGTTATAATGAAATCATTTTTTCTAAAAGCTTTGCCTCGATCCATGCTGTCAGTCAGTTAAACCTACATGAGGCAATCTGCCTTTTTCCTGCCTAATATCTGGTACAGTTTTATAATAAAAGTGCTGCGTGCCATGTTTCATCAAGGTCCACTTCTCTGGCCTTTGCTCAGATGGAGGAGGTGTGCTTTTGCACAGTAAGCTTGCTCATGCACAAGTACTTCAACAAGTGTCTGATGTTTATTTGAAAGGGTGCTTCTCTTAATGAAAATTTAGATGAGTTGCTGAGTGTTTGTTCATGATCACCTGTGCCCAAAAGGATGAAAATCGAGCCATAAACCAGTGAAATTGCAGTGCTGTTTGTTAAGTTCCTTACTCTGCATGTGAACTGTTTGTCTACTTTGTTTCATATTTAATAGAGTATCATTTAGAAACACTTGGTATCATCAATTAGCAATTATGAAAGCCATACAGCACACAATTTAAAGTAACTTTATTTGCAGTGTAGTACATGAGTCAATCATCTACCTTCAACCTTTTTATGTGACTTGAAAATTATGTAATTTTTAACCTCATTTTAAAAGAAGCGTGGCATTCTTCAAGACAGTTGTTTTAGCTTTACTCAAAATAGGCTGTTGTTGGGCCATAAAAGCAGAACTTAGCTGTTGGCTTTAACAACCGCCTTAGCAGTGCCTACTTTGTCATTTTGAAATAGCTTCTGCATGCAAACCCTCAAACAAAACCTTAACATTTTGCAACTGAAATGGCTTTAACAGTCTCATTTAACATTGTCTCAAGAACTCTCCAGCAAAAAGTTGAAATTTATGCAAATACTGCAAACAAGTAAACTTTCTCACCTAACATTATATTTAACTCAGCTTCTGTTGTCTCCAAATGGTGGAAGGAATAACTCAGCTCTATTCGATCTACGTTTAAGAGAAAGCTGAAGACTCATCTATGTAGGGAACACTTATGTACTTGGTTTGACTTTCCTCTGTAGTCCGCAGTGGTAGAACAAGTTTGAAGTTTTAATGACCCAGCTCTTTGTGAACAGCTTAGCACTGAGTATATTGATGCTTAATGTGTGGACAAAATGGTGATAATGATGATATTGAGGTGACCTGACACGGTTCTCTGTCAGTTGATGGGTAAGAAAATCTAGGCACTGTCTCTACACCACATGGCAGCACCTGTGTCAAGTCAGACTTGAAGCAGCTTATTGAACTTTTTCCTCTGGTCTGGATCCTTGCTTGTGTTATACTCACTCTCAGATGAACGTCACTTTGTGTCTTCTCAATGAAATTCTCACATTGAACCTCGCATTGACGCCTGTATTACTTAACTGGAAACCTCTCAGCCTGAGAAATTTAGCCAAGTAGGATCTGCAAATAACTGCAGTTCCTTCAGTGTCTGTTTGATGCTGGCTGCAGAAATAACAGAAGTGACGTGATTGTTAGAGGAACATGAGTGATTTTACAGCCCAAGTATACATCTTACGATATCATTTTTTTGGATTGCCTTGTTTCTCATTAAGGAGTGTTGGTTTTAGGTAGAAAAGGGCATGATTGCTACTTGCTCATACTTTGTGGCTGTTGATTTGACTGCCTAAGGGCGTTTTCACATTAGATCCTCTTGTTTCGAACCGTGCTGCGGCACGGTTTGCCATGGGTTCGCCCCCCTCCCCCTCCCCCGCTGGCTTGCATTCACACTGGCAACATCGAACCGTGCCCGGACCCACTTGTGTATTTACTCAGTTTGAAACAGCAGGGGGCGATGTGCACGTAACTGGTTACTAAACTTGCTACGGAGGAGAACGAAGAAGAGACTACCATGGTAACCATTTCCTACACCAGACAGCCAATGTTTACGTTTCGCTCTCTTCTACATTTTCCTTCAAATGTGTTTTTTGTGTATCGTTTTTGAGAAGGCATCAGCGACCTTCTGGACCCTCGTAAATCATCGTAATCCTCAACCAGAATAAACAAATCAACAAATTGAATAAGCAAAAGATTCAACCGCGGGATTAACAGGAAGTAATGCATCAAAAGTAGATCGGTTCGGACCACTTTGTTTCACACCAGTGAAGCAGCACCAAATGTAAGGAGATGGAGAGGATCGAGACCACCCCTTCATGGAGGTCTCGGACCGTCTGATTTGGTGCGCACCAAAGTGCGGTGGTTACATTCACATTGATGACCAAATCCTGAGCCAAAACTTCTTTGGTGCGCACTAAATATGGTTGGTGTGAAAACGCCCTAAGTCCTGCCCCATCATTTCTGTCAGTAGGTTGATCCAAAGTTTGGATGAGAAGGCATTAACAGTGGGGCCGTGCTAACAGATTGACCCTAATAGTGTTACAAATTCTCATTTGATGATCGAAGAGCTGTCATGTGGCTGTGTGGTGTTGCGGTCTTGTCTCGGTTTTCTGTCAAGACCGATCAAGACCAGCACTGATCTGCTGTTCTTCGACTTCATGAATATGAATAAGGAGGAACACTTGGTAAAATAACAGAAAGCTTCAGTTCATGTGTTATTTCCCCCAGTGATGACTGCAACCTTCTGGGAGTTGTGACTAAGGGACACCCCTCTTAACTGTTCAACCTTGTCATTGTTTTTGAAATTGATTTTGATGGTCTTGGTCTTGTCTCAGTCTTGGTCTCAACTCCCAAAGGTCTTTTCTTGGTCTCTGTGCATTCTGGTCTCAGGCAAGTCTTGGTCTTGGATAGTGTGGTCTTGAGCACAACACACTCGAGATATGTATGTTTATACAGACATGTTGCATAAAGCATCAGCATAATTGATTAGGATTCATCCATTTGAGCTGATAAATGCACATCAAGTCCTTACCATAAAACTGACCTCTTTAAAAATACATTCTCATTTTGTGCAGGGTTGAACCAAAGTGAGTGACAACGTGTGGTTCACTCTAATTTATGATAACATACACTTTCTGCGCTTTCACTTTTTTATTTTAAAAAGTGCAATATATTGTGCAGAAAGAGAAGATATTTCAGTGCCTATTTTTATTTTTATTATTGCTCAGCTGTGCTTTCAAATACTGACAGAGTGCGTATGACTGTCAGTATCACAAACGCTTGGGTTGTTAAGATGTAGACACGTCACTGTGAGAGTATTTAAGGCTTGGATGAAAAAGGAGAACCAAGAGGATGCATTTTCTTAATATTTCAGAATAATGCCACTCAGTACTGTTCTCCCTTGTCAGTTTTGGCATATGCCTTGATTATTTTTTTAATCAGCAGAAAGTATTTTGCGTTGCCTCATCCTACTGCAGTAAGCACCACTAGAAATAAAACACAAACCATATGAGGACCAGCTCAGGGAAATATTTCTTCTGCATAACAAGTGATTGTAAACTTCACAGAGAAGTTTCTGCTGATCTCTTTGTGTGTTGTCCCACTTTTTCTTTGCTGTGTTGCTTTCACTGCCGCACATACACTCACAACTGCACACACATACGCACACACTTGCTTTGTTTCATGTCTGAGATCTCTTGTACTTGTTTATGGTAATATAATCAGATATTAGCCGTATTTGCACACATTGACATTTACACACGCTCACACCGTTACACACATCCAAGCACACACACCCACATACAGGTCTGCAGGTGTGCTGGAAACGCTGTTAGTATGCCCATTATTGTGGTTGTTGTCACGATGACACCCAGTCCTCTGAACATGTTTCATGGAGTTATCCCTCGACCCTCATCTGCTGGACCTTTGGGAACATGTCAGTTCTTTAAATTGTTGATTGTGTGGGTTTGTGTGTCTCTTACTGTGCAACACATTTGCTAACAGTTTAAGTGTCTTATCCTGCAGTGCTGTGTGTGTGTGTGCACGTCCCACTGTGTGCGTTTTTGGAGCTCTTGTCTTGCTCTCCTCTGCTCCCACAGTGCGGTGCTGCTCTGTGAATTGACACCAATATCACGCCATCAAGAAATCAATGTGAACGTCTGCTTAACCCTCAGCAAGCTGCATGCAGTCATGCAACTTACAATACAAGCGAATGTAGGCAGATTAGCCACGAGCTATCACTCGCCATGCCCAGAGGGGTCATATTTTGCATTATCAAAGAGATGCTGCTAGCCCCTTAATAGTTTGTGGTTTATTATTCACCCTTCGTTTGTATTGCAGATGACTTTACTGCACAGAGCATGCAAGGCTACCTAGCCGCAAGCTAAGAGGCTAATTGAGAATCATTTCACCGTTATCTTCCTTATTTTGTCACAAACTATTCAACCAAACCAGGAAACCAAACTTTTTAAACGAAAATTAGCTCTGTAGGATGCTTGTTGTGATGCGGCTCTATGCCTGGAAAAGCTGGAACTATGTGTGTCTGCCCCTCAATGA
Source organism: Scarus forsteni (assembly GCA_036419115.1). Taxonomy (NCBI): domain Eukaryota; kingdom Metazoa; phylum Chordata; class Actinopteri; order Labriformes; family Labridae; genus Scarus; species Scarus forsteni. The sequence continues at coordinate 6,143,310 of JAZDUH010000471.1, forward strand.
AGCCATCTCTCGCAAACAGAGGCGTGCATGCACAGTTTGCAATGTTTGGCCTCTGATGCTGCGTTCACATTGCAAGCGACCTAGCTACCAAAATTCGTCGCGCACCCATAAATACCTCATTTTGGTCACCGTTGCCATCGGCCATCTCTTGGTGACGTCACGTCCGCTCGAGTTTCACCACGATCATATCATATATCATATAATAGGATGTATTAGCGGACATTATTACGGCTGTGTCCTTTTCACTCACTTATCAAACACAAAACACTGCAGCTGATGCCCTGCAGCAGCATTATCTGTGAGTTTACCGCAGTCCGTCTAGGCGGAACTAATGTCCTCACTGACTAATGTTTCCCACACAGACATAGATTGTGCCTCTGTAGTCTAGATGAAAAACTGTCCGTCACGGCTACCGTCACACGTGCACACATCGCTGATTGATCAACTTTTTTTTTACTTTGACATGGCGCGACAAGTTATGTGGTAGTGTAAAAAGCGGCTGTCGCATCGTGGGAGGGTTAGCCCCACCCCTTAGCGGCTGTATATTGACTTTGCATTGAGAGTGATCGCCGAGGTGGTACAGCGTCCGGTGTGTACGCACCTTGAGAGTCCAGCAGTTGGAGCCTTGCTCAGACTCTTACAGGTTTTCCTAATTAAAACGGCTGAAGTCTAAAGTCTGGTCGAAGTTTGGATTTTACAAAAATGTCGAGAAGAAACTGAACTGAAAACACGAAGCTGCAGTGAAAGACAAAAATGCACGTGAGTTAGACTGTTGTAACTCCTCGAATTAACAAGCAGACTGAGATAGAGAGGGAGGATTCAGTGAGCCATACCTGAATGAATTAAAAGTGGTTTATTAGTATTTTCTGTTTAAATAATCAGAATCAGAATCAGAATCAGAATCGGGTTTTATTGCCAAGTATGCAACACATACAAGGAATTTGACTCCGGCAGTTGTTTTGTCTAGTACAAGGAGGTAGACAAAAGTTGTAAATAACAGCATTTGTATCAATCTGGAGTTTGTTTTTACCGTTCTGTTGCCGTTTATTCGCAGTGTTTCACCGTATTTCGTTGTAATAGATCTTCTTTTTCCGTCATGCTTCGTGTTTTATGGATTGAATCATCATCTGCCATGTTTTTTCTTTTCTTTACACAAAGTTTAAGCATTTATGACATAATAATGACAAATACTTGCCAGAATTGTTTACTCTTGTTTCTAATGAAAAAAGTTTCAACAAATTTACTTATAGGACATTTCCTGACACAATTATTGGCAAAAAAAGACAAAAGAACTGTTAAAATGATCATATTAAAGGGGTTAAATGATTTCAAGACTGTGTTAAAGTACGTTTTGAACATTTTGAGCACACTGCAAAATACAGTGATAACAATGATAACCGTGATAGTTTTAGTCACTATAACCGTGATATGAAATTTTCATACTGTTACATCCCTACACGGTAGTAGCAAGGTGTACCTAATAAATGCATGTTGAGTGTACCTTTATGCTAATTTTTCACCAAGTTTTTGAGTTTCTGAGTTATTGTAAGTTTACCTAAGTTAATCAAAGTATCTTCGTTCCCTCTTTCCTTGATTTGTGGAGTTTATTTTCTTGTTGAATGGTCGACTGTTTCTGACCGTGAGTTTGTGCAGCATTGGCATGTACAGTACAGGGAACAATAGGTCAGAGGGTCATTCAGAGCCTTTAGATATGTGTGTGTGTTTGTGTGCATGTGTATTTAGGGTTAAAGGAGGTAACTCAGAGGAGGGACAAAGGATGGCTAAGTTGGAGGTTGACAGGGAGGTAAAAGGGAGGGGGGGCCTTGAGGCAGCTTGGCTGTTTTATGGATGCGTAAAAAAGGACCCTGAAGGAAGGAAGTAATGACGACCAAGTCCTCCCCCACCTCCGTGTATGAACACACACACACACACTCTTGCTCCCCATTTCCTGCAGTAATTGACCCATCTCTCTTCTTTTCTTTATTCCCTCAATAAGACCGTCTTTACCCCTCATGCACACCATGGTCTCACACTCAGGTTTACAATTGATGACCGTTCTTTGACTCTGCACAGGGCTGGAAAGGCAGAGGAAAAAGAGATGGGAGGAGGGGAGGTGAGTGTGAGGAGGGAGGGATAGGTGGATATAAGTGGAAGGACCTGAAGAGCAGTGGTTTGTTTAAGGAAAGAGAAGTGGAATAAAATACCACAATCCTAAGTCATAGGGGGCTCAGAAATGCACTTGTGCCCTATCTAGAAACAGAATTTGTGGCTCTGCATGGGACTTAATCTGGTCAGTATGTCTTCAGCTTAGTTACATACTGCACATTTCACACTATGATTAATACACTGACCCAACTGAGAACTGTAACAAGGTGCTGGAAGATTTCTCTTCCCGCTTACAGTATGTCATCAGATTACATTTTATCAAGCTGGAGTTTTGACAAACAATTTATCCTCTGCTATCTGCACCAGTCCTCAGTAATGCAGCATATCAACTCTACGGGTGCCTTTGAAAATCACTATTATTTTGCTTATTATAAGTCAAGATAATCACATTAAACATGTAACTGTTGTTGTGTTAGCAGCATCTGTTCCTTTCAGCTGATACTGCTGAATAATTGAGCTTTGGTAGACACTAGTGAGCTTAAATACAAGATTTCTGTTTGAAATTTTGTTAAAACATTGTCACATTCAACCCGTTAGCTCAGTTTTTAAAGGAGATTTTTTTTTCTGTCATTTGAAAATGTTTACTGAAACAAATAGAAACATTCATAAATTCCTCTAAGTTTGCAAAAATAGATACTTTTTCATTCAAATACAAATATTAGTGCATGTCATTTACAAAATCCCTATTTGCCCGTCACGTGTAGCCTTGTAGATATACATCTGTCGTCATAGTCTCATGGAATTCTTTCACAGATTTGAATTGTGGTTGTATTGAATTGTCTTTATAAAGCTGAAGCCACACCCTGTACAGTGAATAATAGATGATTGAAAAACCAGAATTGAAGCTAACCCTGAAGCTAGAATCTGAGAAGTATCATTTCGTTCCTCAGTGACTCACACATTGCGCTACGTTTTGGAAAAATATCAGTCTCTGTTAAACATCCTTCGAATGGACTTCAAGAATCTTTAAGATTCAAAAACAAGGCAACTGGACTGTGTTGAGTTTTGGGAAGACGTTTCACTTCTCATCCAAGGAGCTTCTTCAATTCCTTCTTGGATGAGAAGTGACACGTCTTCCCAAAACTCAACACAGTCCAGTTGCCTTGTTTTTGAATCTTCAAGATAACCATGACCTGGATGGATGAATGAAGTAGATGCCTTTAAAGGATCTACTTCTCAGCAGCTAGCAGGACACTGAAGCATTCATAGCAGATTCATGCCACCTTGCTTGTGGCAAAGTTGTCAGTTAGTCCATTTGTTAATTTGTTTGTCTTTCTATCCATTTGTTTTTATAGAAATGCAAAAAAAAAATTGGTATAAATAAAATTGTATTTATACCAAATGATAATTATGACAAAAGCTTTAAATTATGACATTTTAACTAAAAATTAGAAGAATAAAAATAGAAATGTCATAAATAATGGCTTTAGCACCACTATTTATCTCTTAAGCCCCCTTCACACGGCTGCGTGGTAACCGCCCCGAAAACCGCTTCTCTGCCAGCGGAGGCCCCTGAAATGCAGAGCGTTTTTCAAAGCGGCTCCTGCCGCCACGGCACAAACATGGGGTAACAGACATCAGTGACATAGAGGTGATTCGGCGAACATCAGAGCAGAGCCCGCCCAAAACTCCTTCACAACACTCCCTCCTCAAAAACACGTACCTCCGAGTAGTACCTCATAGTTTCTGTTTACTGTATAATGTGCATAAGACTATGAAAGACACGATTCTGACATCAAGAGAATCCCCCTAGGAATAAATTTTAATGGCTGATTCTAGAATTTAACATTACTACAGACTAAAAAACGGAGGGGAAAATAAGGCTCTGTCATCAAAAGAATTCCCTCGAGAAATACGTTTCAATGGTTGGTTCCACAATATTACATCACTACTGACTATAAAACGGAGGGGAAAATACGGTTTGAACCCCTTTACTGTGAGCAGTATTAGCTCCTCCATTGCTCGTTTTGCCCCGCGAAGCCTGCTATTTCCGGGTTTTCTTCTTCCTTCGATGTGATTGGCTGTTCCCAGGCAGCTGCCGCCAGAAAGTTCAACACGCTGGACTCCGGGCGGCAGGGGAAAATCTGTGCGCGTTCACGTGGCCGGCAACCGCTTCTGGGTCCTACCGCCGCGGCCAAAACCGCTTGCCGTCTGCCGCCCGTCCCTCATTAAAATGACTGGAGGCGGCGCGTTGCCGCGTGGCGGTGTGAAGGGGGCTTTATCGTGGCATTCCCTGCAGTTGTGCCACCTGACTCATTGTTGGCGCCGCCTGACGTTGCAACTTATTTTCAGTTTAAACAGGCATCTGCTTGGACAACTGTGTAAGCATTAACCTTTGTCATTAAGTAACTATGTATCATTTTCAGATAAAATTTGTTATTTTATGTTAAAATGATATTTCAATAGAATGACATTGGTTGTATCACCTGACATGGAAATTGTATCAGCTTACCGATGAACTAAAAATATGAATTTTTATCAGTATTTGAGAGAGATCTACAAAACTTTTCACCTGGTCTCAGGTGTCAGTTGGGGTCCTCTTGATGATGCAATATCCTGTTTACTGTTATCTTGTTTTCACTTTGAAATCAAAGTCCAATGTTACAGTTGCACCACCCTGATATTTAGGAAATTGCAAATTGCGGGACAAAAGTTTTTGAGCTACCTCAACGGATTAAAAACTATTTTATTTGCAAGAAGTATTTTATTTGAAATGTTTCAAAAATGAAATAATGCCACAGTATACATTTTTTAAATTAAGTATCACTGACATACTAATTTTATAGTTTAATTAGTATGTTCATTTGCACGGACGGTTGTGTCACCTGACATTCTGGGGGTCTGAGGTGCCCAAAAAGGAAAAAAAAGTGTTATGTGAGTGTGCTGGAGATATATCAACATGAAATAGATTTTGTACTTTAAAGTAATACATGTGATGAATAGCTTAATTTATTCTGTAAGGAAATGTACTCGGACACAAAAATATGCATGTCATGTCATTGACTTCTGTCCATTTGTTTATATAGGAATGCAATTGTTATGGATTTGATATCTCAAGAATGATTTGAAGGATATTCTCCAAAGTTGGCACAGTGATTCACTCTGGTTTAGGGACAAATTAATGATGACAGATTTGTCCCTACTGATTATATGAAAACTGGTACATGGAGGTCAGTGGTCAAGGTTATTGGCCCTCATGGCATCCCTTACTTTTAAACCAGGTATTTAAGAATTTTCCCCTCAGCTTTGTTCAAATATCTTATCAGGCTCAGGGATGAACTGATGTCTCTGTGGACTTTAATGAACATGTTCTTAAGCTGCTTGTTCTTCCCTTTCTTACGATATGTCTTTGACCACCACTAAAACCTCATATATTGTTGTTGTATTTTACTGTAATGAAGAAGCATGGCTACAGAAAGGCTGCAAAAGGAGAAGGAGAGAGAGAGGTAGATACAATTTTTCAGGATTAGTTCTGTTGACACATCTCTGCCCGGTGCATTGATGACTTCATCTCCAGAGAGAAAGACCCTGACAGGGCAAAGCCTTTGCCTTTTAAAGTTTTACAGTTTTTTTTAGCATAAAGACATTTTGCTCTCTTCTGAAAATTGTCAAATCATTAAGACCTTGTGAGTGATGAACAGCAAGTGATGCAAAGTTCTGTGACTGAAGTAGAATATGTAGATCTGATCAGAAAAAACTCCTGAATGACCTTCATGGTAAATGTTTTCATCTTTTTTCTTAATGTGTCTTTGAAAGGCTTCTATAAGTTTAATACGTGGAGCTGGGAAGAGGAAAGCAGGCATCAACTTCATCTCCTAATTGGCCGAGTTGACAGAATTTATAAATCTTTCCTCTCTGTGTTTCCATTTTCTCTCCTGGGTTCCTCCTTCAGTCTTCACTTAGTGAGCTGCACGATGCAGGAATGTGTTTTCCTCTCACACACTCACATCTGCTCTGGGCTGCTCGCTGCCTCCATCACGGCTTTATTTCACTGACTTTAAATGTGACAAAACTCTCTCTGTGGCTGTCCTCTCCTCGCTCGGAGTTTTGTGTTTTTCTTTTACTTCTTGGCTCAGGCTGCTGGCAGTAAGAGAAAAAAACACAAAAGAGAGAGGGTGGGTTGAACTTTTGTTACAGGTAATACTTGGCACTGAGTAGGGCTGAACCACATGAGAAAAGTGAAGTTGCGACATTTTTCCTTTTGCGACAAACTGTTTACTGCAGTGAGTTTGAGAAAATTAAACCTGATGGAAATAATGTCTTTATCCTCATAAAGTTCCAGTTGTAGTCAGAAGTAGGAATTTCCGACATCCGAGTAGGAAACTGCAACTGAAACGTCCCCCGAAGTCGTAATTTCCTACTTTTAGATATATGCCTGATCGAAATACACACTTTAAGATGAGTTTATAGCATCAAAATAGGTTATCTATAGCTCCTGTAATAATCAATTTATTTGCACTTCTGACTGGGGTGTGTCGCTCTAGATCAGCTGTATACATCGTATTGTTAGACTTATATTTACAACAATGCTGCCATAGTGATAATCACATTCTTCATGTGATATTTGTGAAAAACAATGCAGGGCATGCTAACAGCAGCTAACAATAGCCTGGTAGATCGGCATGTTTTTCCAACTTCTACTGGAACGCCGATAAGTCGGAGATGACGTCACTCCCAGTTCCAAAGTTATTGGAGATGGATGCCCCCAGTGTGAACAGTTATTTAGCTCCTGTAATAATCAATTTATTTGCACTTCTGACTGGGGTGTGTCGCTCTAGATCAGCTGTATACATAGTATTGTTAGACTTATATTTACAACAATGCTGCCATAGTGATAATCACATTCTTTAATGTTTTAAAAAACAGAACAAAGCTAACAATAGCCTTGACTGTTTCATTTCTGGGCAACAGAAAACTGCAAACAAAAAAACGATATTGTCTTGATGTGGGATTCAAACATTTAAAAAGCTCCTCATTGCACCTTTAATGTTTTAAAAAACAGAACAAATCAAATTATTGACTGTTTCATTTCTGGGCAACAGAGAAAACTGCAAACAAAAAAACGATATTGTCTTGATGTGGGATTCAAACATTTAAAAAGCTAACAGTTGATGACATAATGGAAAATAGCTGAAAAATAGATGATGTGAAGTTTGACAAACACACAAAATAAATGTTTTTGATGAATAACATATATAAATCATCGTATCAGTAAATGGTTAAGTATTTAAAATAATAATGAGGGTAATAATAATAATAGCTTTTAGTTCTTTAAACCTTTAAATCTCAAACAAAGAAAATATCTGTGCCTTTAGTTTGTTTGCAGTTGTTGCTGTATCCTAAAACCTTGACAGAAACAAACAATGATGTGTTATGTTTTTAACACAAATTAAATATCCTGAATTTATTGACCTCTGCCAAACTATTGAGCTGGGAGTTAAAGGGTTAAATGTCACTCTAGTTATTGAACTTTTCTCAAAAAGATATGCAATCTTTTTAAGATTTTAGATGGTATTGGGTGCATGTAGCCCACATGACCAACACAGCTCACTGTTTTGGGGTGCTTGTGACTCTTACTGCACTTGCACATGTTAAAGTTCAGCATTTACAGCACATCTACTCCTTTTGCTGTCCTTAGGCTACACATATCCACAATATTAAGATGATCAGCGCTGTGTTTTGATTTCTCCTTTACTTGAGCGTTTGCCTTGAACTTTATGCCCTGGTAATGCTTCAACAAGAGACTTGTCCGGTTACATAAATGTCTGAGGCTGTTGCAGTCTAGACTGTTTTTGAGTATATGAAGGAAAAATATTTTACTTTAACAAAAGAAAAAAAGATCATGCAGAAATGTTAAGACATGTAGTTCCTTGAGCATCTACCTGAGCCTGGCTGCACATTAGGCAGGGCTGTCCAGACTATGGACAGGGGCCAGCTGTGGTCCGCAGTCAGCTTTTAGTTGGCCCTCAGAAAATAGTTGTACATTTGTCCCACACTTGAACATGAAACCTTGGTTTGACTCATGCATGAAGATAGACTGATCAAACACTTAGGAGCATCATGGTTTGACATTATTTTCTGAGATGTAACGCAGCACAACATTCATCCTCAGCCTATTCTCTACAGAGAAGCACCTGCCAAGCTTCTGTGAAGTTTGTCAGCTTTGTGCAGTCTGTCCTTGATTTGAGTCTTGGAGGAAGATTCTCATTTTCACCGGAGGTCCATCCAGAGGAAGCCATGGCCAACAAGCTTTAATAGGTTACATTTCTTTATTTGTGTCCTGGTGAGAATGATTGGGCAGCTCTGACTTGAGGTCATAACAGCCCAAGTTTTTAACAGCCAAGCTGGAAGCTTGAACTTTACAAACTGTATTAATACATGACAGGGTATTCCTGATACCTCTTATGAACTTTAGGAAATGTATAAAACCTCAAATTAAAGGTTGGATGTAGAATGTAGCAGTGGTACCTCACAGTAAGCAGCTTATTTGGCTTCAGTCTGTTGGGATTCTTTATGTGGAGTTTGAATGCTCTTCCCCAGCATGCACGGTTTTCTCAGGGTATGCTCTTTAGGTTTATTTGTGACTCTAAATTACTTCCAGTTGTAAGCGTGCGCGGGTGTGTGTGAATGGTTGTTTGTCTCAACATAATGGCCCTGTGATTGGTTGGCAGCCAGTCCAGAGTGTTCCCCTCCTCTCAACAGTGTCAGCTGGGATTTGCCTGAGGTGATACAGAAAACTCTGCTAGGTAATAAGTACGATCCCTAAAGAAAGAATAAAACAACTGAGTAAAACTGAGTTGAGCTTATGGTCCGTGTACTTTGCAGCCATTCGTTTTTTGTGTTGATATGGGTAAACCAAAAACCATCCGATTTTCCAATTTCCGTTTGAATGAAGGGAAACGAAAAACGGGAAACTACTTGTTTCCCATTTTTCATTTGGTAATCGAAAATCCAAAAACAGAAAACGAGCCTTTATCTGATATCTATTACGGGTTTATTATTCACAAGTTGGGATATAAAATACGGCCGTAATTTCTTTCATAAAGCTTGCTTTGCCAGAAGCACTTCCTTCTTCTGCGCTGCTGCTTCTTCTCCTTGTTCTGCTTCTGCAGCTACACTACAGCGTATTACTGCCCTCTAGTGAGATTATTAGTTTGCCTCGCTTTAGGCCCATTTCGAAGCATCATCATAACCATAATTGTTTTCTATAGATTGATTTTTAAAATTCTCACCATGTATCTATGTTCTTTTAGTGTGTGACCTTCTTTTACTGTAGACATTAATGAAATATTATGCTAGTTCTGTAAATTGTATTTAGTTCCGAATAAATGTATTTGTTATTATCATGTATTAATAAATAGCCATTTATTTCAATTGTCAAACTACATTCTAAACACATATTACCAGATGGCCGATTACACATTACAAACAAGGTAAGCCTCGGTTCTGCAATGTTTTATCAATGAATCTTTATTTGTATACCACCAGTTCATAACAAGTGTTATCTCAAAGCAACTTACAATCGGCAGTGCAGAAGAAGGAAGTGCTTCCGGGTGAAGGCAAAGCAAGCTTTACGAAAGGAATTACGGACGTATTTTATATCCCGACTTGTGTAAAAATAAACCTGTAATAGATATCAGATAAAGGCTTGTTTCCCGTTTTTGGATTTTCGATTACCAAACAAAAAACGGGAAATGAGTCATTTCCCGTTTTTCGTTTCCCTTCATTCAAACAGAAATCGGAAAATCGGATGGTTTCCCGTTTTCCGTTTACCCATATCAACACGAAAAATGAATGGCCGCAAAGTACACGGACCGCTTATACCACGTGAAGATGCTTCGTCACTAGGCAGCTGTTCTCTGGCTAATGATGATTACAGCAGGAGGTTAATGATAGATGGACTTGAGCTTATAGAGCAATTTCTAGTCTTTCTGGTTGTTAGAAGTACTTTGAACCACTAGCTCAGTTTTCAATCAGTATATGAGCTAACACATCTTTGCTTTTTCAAGCCCATTTACATGACACTAGTGCAGCAGTGAGAGCAACTTGGGGTTAAATGTCTTGCCCATGGACACACTAATGTGTGATAGCCGGGGCTTGGCTGAAACCTGCAACCTTCTTATTGATGGTAGACTGTACTATCAGACTAAGCCACTGACATCTGACAGACTATTTAAAATAGCTGAAGGAAACACATAATCTTTGTTTCTTGCTGCTTTCTGTTCAATCAGACAGCAGCGTTAGCAGCACTACCTGCTTTAGGTCATGTGACTGTCTCACCTGCTCACAGTTTTAAAGGTAAAACAGCCCATCGCTCAGCCCTAGCAGTGGGTGGACTTTTGCAGCAGCTTCCTTCTCGTGAACACATTTCCTCTCTGGGTTTCCTCACGTGTGTTGCTCGTTGATCCCTCAAGTGGGTCTTTTTTTTCCCTACTCTTCTCAGAAATTACCTCCAAACCTTTGCCTGCTTCTCAATCTCTGCTAGTCCCAGTCTATGTAGCTCTCTCTCTCTCTCTCCGTGTCTCTCCTTCTCTCTCTTGCTCAGTATCTCTCCATGTCTCTCTCTTGCTCTGCACCCAGCCAGCCACAGGAATGCATCTCGAGGAACGCCTGGCGAGACGAACTGGATCAAACGAGTTCAGAGCAGTGCTGGAGCCCGGCTGTCTCTCGCTCTCTCTCAGCTTCCATCTCCTCGCTCACCCTCTTGCTCCCTCCTCGTCTTCCTACACCCCTCCCATTCCACTCGTCTCCAGCTCCGGGTTTTCTGTCCATCTCTGTCTCTCTTCCCCCTGTCAGGTCTCCCACTTTCCTCCTTCCTCTCCTGCAAACCTTTTTCTTTCTCTTTGGCTGCTCTTTTTTTCCCCTCCTCTCTGCTCTCTTTTTCCCCCTCTCACTTTCCTTCTCCCTTTCTCTTGTCTTCTCCTCAATTTCTCTGGCACGATAGAGACAAAGAGATCTTTTGAATGCCTTCGCGTGTAGGAGGTGGACCTCAAGGGAGGGGATCGTGTGGATGTTTGCCCTGTGGTGTGTGCGTGTGTGTGTGTTTGAGTCTGTTTATGTGCACATATTAGAGCCGTTTAGCCCAAAGCTTAAGTTATAAGAGAGAGGAATGCAATACGATACAAAAACACACACATGCACACACCTCCTTCACTTCAGACAGCTAGCCGTGTCATGCTCTCCGCCCCGTCTGTCAGTCACTCAGGCGGCACTCCTAATTGGCTCATAAAGCCCCTTGTTACCATAGAGGGACCCTATTGCCCCACCCCCCTCTCTTGTCTGCTTGCCTGTTTGTTACCCTTCAGAATAGGCCGTCAAGCACGGGGGTGGGTTAATATCTGTGTTTGTATGTCTGTGTGTGTGTGAGTGTGTGTGCATTCATGTGGGGGTTAAGGGTGGTTGCAGATCCAGGTCTCCCCCAGGGGCAGTTGCATGGAGATGCACTCTTCTCTTTGTCTGGAGGACAGTAAAAAGCTGCGTGTTCCTGTTTGTAGACATTATTAGTTCATGTCCATGGTTTTGATCTCTGTTTGTGTGCTTAAGCTTGTGTGTAAGTGTTGACTGGTGTGTTTTGCTCATGTGCACACACATAATTAGTGCCTCATTTGTTCTTTAGACTGGTGACTCCCAAAAGACTCCAAGGTCAAAGATCGTCCCATGTGTGCCGGAGACCTGCAAACTGCATATTAGTTTGCCGCCTCTTTATGATAGTAGATCTGTTACTGTTCTCTGGACCAAGCAGGGCTGTTGTCAGTGGTGTGGAAATTGAGACGACAATGTATCAAGAAAATTTGTTGGGCAATACTGTAATGATATTTAAAGAGCAATATCAGGATATTTTATTAGCCAGTAATTTGCTTAAATTGGGAACATTGGTTTTAAATTACAGTACAGCATCCATCCACTAGTTGGCAGCAGACATTCCACCATTTTACTTTCATTCTCTTACATTTATTGTTATTTTAACTGACGTTGGGGCAGATGATAATGTTTAAAATGTTCCAGGGAATAACAGTAATTCGAAACTGTACTTTTAATAAAAAATGTGAAATATTTACCTGTTTATGGTGTCATAACAAAATATGTTATACTGTATCATCATCCTTGTATAAGGTTTTATTTTTTACTCCGCCAAGGAGGTTGTGTTTTTGCTGGTGTATTTTTGTTTGTCAGCAAGATTACACAAAAACTACTGGATGGATTTTGATATTTTCGGGAGATGTTGGTAATGGCCCAGCTTAGAAATGAATAGATGTTAGTGGAGATCCAGATAACTACCTTTTGCGAACAATTGTTTTTGCTCAATAACTGTCTAACTAATAACGTCAGCAACCTGATGAGAGCTCAGTGTGGGTTTTAAGGGTAAAGAAATCATATTATGGTGGTAAATTTATCATAGGACTATTGCTTACAGATGTTACAGCAGTATGTGAGCTACAGCTGGGCGATTTCCCCCCAAAAATCTTCGATTAAAAAAAAAAAAAAACTCAATTCACGATTCGATGCCCCTGCCCCATTTAAAATGAAGTAACTACCTACTGTGAATTTATTTCCCAAAATATTATGGAACCAAACCAGTTCCAAATTACAGACGTTGAGGGGCCTTTCTTGGGAAGGAGCCCCTCTTTCTCCTTGCCGGTTACGAATGGCCACCGCCACCATGTTGTCTATGTTGTTTATGCGCATCTCAGGGGGAGGAGAGTGACATACTGCAGGAAGTGCACTACGGAAAGCTGGGTCGAGTTTCAGGAAAAACGAATCGATTTGACTTGCCAACTCGATTTTTATATCTTATCGATTTTTTGCCCAGGCCTAATGTTACCTTGGCTTAGCCTTAGCTGCCTTGGCAGTAGTCTGTGCTCTCCATGTGTTATCACTAGGTTCTCGCAAAAATAACATCAGTATCACAGTTTTAATTTTATTGCAATTGTTTATACGCAAAGTTAGCACTAACTTGCAAATAACCAACTAGAGCAAAAGTAACATCCAAAAACATTTTAAATGCCCAAATAAAGTACAAGTTAAAGTCTGGTTATTTATACATTTACTTGTCCTCAGCAATGACAGGTTACTTTTGGCATTGGTTATTTAATATTTTCTTTTTACTTTTTTAGTGAGTTTTATATACATGTTTATATAAAAATATAAAAATAAAAATAGAATAAAAATATAAAAAATGGAATATATCACAATTTCGGTTTTTCCCAGCATTTTTCAGACCTCCATGCACAATTAAAGTTGTTTGAAGTCCAGATTTGATGTGATTTGTCAGATGCAAATCACATCATTGTTGTTTATTAAATTACTAAATCAGATTTGCCTGTATTAAGCCATGCATGTTGTGTTTATAGTCTTAGTCAAAGCACAAGATTTTTTTTGTTATTTTTGTTTTTTTATTCATCTAAAGCAGGACACACACTAGGATCACCTGCCTTTTTCTTGGCCTGGATGTGACAATTCTCTTGCGTAATCATGATTACATCTTTCAGAAGTCATGGTTCCCATTATTTTCCTGTAAACTACTTTTTTAGCAAAGACTTGACAAAACTGGGAATGCCACCTCCTTTGTCCTTGTCTTTCTCCGTTTCCGTCTCCTCTGTTCTAGTGTAGTGCCTCTTTAAAGCTCACGCTGTTTGAAATCAGGAAGTGATTTTCCATCCTCTTATTGGCTGCTCCAGTGAGTTGTAGGCGGGTTATAGTCATTGCGACTGAACAGGGCATAAAAGCAGAGGCGGCTGCTGAGCAGAGGCAGGCTCTGAGTTCCCAGATGATCTCCCAAGGCAGACACAGACACACACTGCAACACAACAGTGTGACAGTTCACAGGCATGAGTGAGCTGTGTCTGTGTGGGTGACGAGGAGGAGAGACTGATGAGTTAAACGTAGGATAGAAACCGAGGGGGGTGGCATGGCTTGCTAAAGGTAGGTTGAGTGATGCCAGGGGAGAAGAGACGTTGAGGTAAAATGATAAAATAGGAGGATGAGACGGAAGAAAGACAGTTTTTGATGTGTGGAGTGCAGCTGCGATGGTCAGTTGAAGTGAAAAGGTTAAGATGGAGGACGTGTGGCGCTGGAGGAAAGCAGGAATAAAAAAAAGGAGGAGGTAAAAGGAGAGGATAGCATGTCGCAGCCAGGAAGAGGGAGAACGGAGAGCAAAGGGAGGAGAGGAAAGGTACATGTGACAGGGAGAGAGGGATAGAGAAAGGGGGGAGGAGGGGAAGGTGGGAGGGGAGGAGAAGAGCGGCGTATGTCAGCTAGAGAACAATAAGAGGCGTTCATGACACGTCTCCAGGGGTATTGACGGGATGTGTTCATCCTAATAGACGCTAAAATAATTAATAACTTCCTCTGCTGCTTTCTTTTATTGCCTTTATTTCTCCCGCTTTCTTCTCTTGACACGAGCACTCATTGAAACTCCTCACATTATTCCGCGCACATTTATTAGACACTGAATGAAGAGGAATCAGCTGTTCCGTCTTATTCAGGTGTTTCCTCAAAGAATATTAAAGCGGAAATCACTATCGGTCAAATTAGACAAAAATACAGATTATTATTTTAGCTGAATGGCATCTCTATTTGTCTTGCATTGAAGAATTCTGAGCCTTAATATGAATGTTGTGATCAAGCAATAATGATACCGGTTTAATACTAAATAAATGAAAATAAAGGTCCAATATCACCCACAGCTAAGCTTGTTATATTGTTTTATGCATTAAAATACTGTAGACAATAGGAGAGTAAAACAATATCGATATTTGGTATATTTTGTACCATGATATTGTATTATTATTTTTTGTGCAGGATTGTGATATTTCACTAGTCAAAAATTCCAGAAATTTGGGTCATTTTTGTTCCCGTCTATCATCCAGTTGCTAGCTGTCAGCACATATTCAGCCGGTTGACTCTCCGTCTCTCTGTAACATTTACAGCCAACTTTTCCATCACTGGGACACACAATAAAGTTGATTAATGTTAATTAATAAAGAACTGTTCAGACGTGCCAAGGTCATACCAAGTTTGTTTCCTGCATGTAAAATGTACGAGTTACAGATAATGCTTATCACAGATTCAACAGCTGTCCAGTTCAAAGGGTGGCTAAGTATTTGGAGACTTTAATCTTTGAGCACCAGTTTGATCAGGTCATAAAAAAGTTATCTTTTACAACAGATGTCGGTGTGATATATAAGTTAGAAACCACCTTGATTTAGTTCTATTGTAACCTACCAACATCATTTAACTTTTGCTTAGTGAATGTACATTTCAAAAATCTTGAAAATTGTATTAATTCTGATGATCTTGATGAACAAAATATGTTTTATCAACTTTTCTTTCCACCACAGTGTATATTGTTAGCTATAATCCAAAAAACCCACCTTAAAGAAATCATATATGCTATTTTTTGGGAACTAGCACAGTGCTAACGCTGGGGTTGGCTTACAAAAATACATTATCCATGCAACTCTCTATGTTCTATCAATTTTACAAATAAAGACATAATTGCTCCTAAATGAATTACAATAAATAAAGCCATTGTTCCCCTTTAAAGTGGTGTCTAAGCATTAACCATCTGCACATTATGCAACACTCTGTTCGGTGATGCCGTCCAGCATGTGACTTAATGTAGTGCTAAATGGATATTAAAGTGACCATGGTGAACTTAGACCTACACATCTGACCATGATTAGTTACTGCTGTGTGGTGGGCTATTCTAACCTTTCAATGTCAGTTTTGTATATGTGCAATTCATTTTTACGAAGCTCAAAATATCATTTGCAACAGACACACTTAACGGTCTAACATGAATGCCAGCTATTGTCAAGTAAACTTATCATTAAAACATGGCTGTGTCTTGATACAAGTCAGATACTTGTATGTGCAAATGTCCTTGGCAATAAACAGCATTTCAGATTCTGATTCATCTCTCATGTAAACAAACTGACGATGGTGCCCAGTGATGTAAGAGACAGCACAGTGTAGGGCTGGGTTAAAAAAATCAATTTAATCAATTTAAATCGATTCTCCTTTAACTGGTTCATAATCGATCCATAAAATCCAAAGATTGATCTGTTAACTTGGGTAGTTTTTTCTTCTTTGAATGTGCAGAGAAGCAGCCTGTGGTATCAGCCCTGCTAGTCTCGTGTGATCAGCGTTTAGTGTTGCTTTCTACTGAACAAGATCTCATGAGATGTTACTGCAAACAAACATGGTGGAAGCACTATATGGGCACCACTGGCAAGTTTAAAAGCTGATGTTTGAATGTACAGTATTTTATATTTAACAAACACTAAGGAAAATACGAGTTGGACAAAAAACATGTACTATGCAGAATATGCATTAATGCATATCATTAAAATATGATTAATATAACTGCTTTGGGTTTAGTTATTCATGTTAAAACAATTTTTAATGATGTACCAGGACAAAAGGTCGCTTTTTAAATTCACAGCACTATTTTAATTAAGATATCCTAGACTGAATAAATACCGAATTGAATTGTGAATCGAATCGTTTTGAGACCTTGTAATATCGAGTCGATCCAGAAAATCTGAATCGATACCCAGCCCTAGCACAGTGTGACATTTTAACCCAGAATGCCGTTTCTTCCTATTCACACACAAACACCATAAACGGTTACAAATATAAATCAAATCTTGAATTTTTGTCAATGAACGTATTACTGTGAATGGTGTCCCTGCAACAATCATCAGGCCTGGAGTCTATTAAGATTTTCTGAATCAACATCCATGTAAGCTATATACATTTTTACAAACAGTATTGTGTTATCCTTTTCCTTTTTCATGATATAGATTTTGTTTGTCAAACTGTTAATATTGCCTTGCCTTTGTTTGCACCACACATACTAAATTTAACCCCTGTAATCACTCGCTAACGAGCTCTCCGTCCACAAACACATGCACAAGCACACGTACGGACTGGAGGGAGATGGAGGGACGGATTCAGAGAGGGAGAGTCTCGGTCTAATGTTCCCTCACATGAATAAGTGATGGTGTTAAGAAGCGACAGTCTGGGTGGGAGGGCGGTCCAGCATTGGAAGAGAGGGGGGGGGCTCAGGGTGCGTGTGTGTATGTGCGTGTAATTCACATACACACACGGTCTTCTGTTTTGCATGAACAGTTCCCCGGACCCCGGAACCAGCACTCTGGAACAAAGCCTCTACCGCTGGTGTTCCTCAGTGTTGGTGGTGTCAGTGCGTGTGTGTCCGCTGCAGTGTGTGTGTGCATGTGTGTTCATTGTGTTTCCTGGCATGTGTGTGACATGCGGATGTTTATGGCCGGGGGGCATGAGGGGAGAGAGAGCGAGTAGGAGGAGAAAAAGGCAGGAGTACAGACAGGGAGGGAGGGAGGGGAGGACCAGTGAGGAGAAGGGGGTGAAAACGAACGAAAGAGAGAGCGAGAGAGAGAGAAGAGAGAGAGGGAGAGAGAGCGAGGGAGAGAGAGGAGTGTGTGTAGTCATTGAGATGTTGAAAGCGAGCCGCAGGCAGCCTGTGAGCACTCTCTCTCTTTCCCCCTCCCACCCTGTCTCTCTCTCCCTCGCTCCTCTTTGTGAGCCTGGAGAGCAGATAAAAGCTGTCCTAGTCTTGAGGACAATAACGGCCATCACAGCTTTGCTGCAGTCAGCGTCGCCTACCTGCCTCCTCTTGTCTTTGTATCATGACAGAGTGTCTCCAGCGCCTGCTTTATGTTAGCAGCCTGTGACAGGCTGTATAGGTGCTGTAGTGGTTTTATCCAAGCTTAATCTTGTGTCACACCAAACCCTTCTCCTTCCCCTTTGTATCCGTCTATAACCTCCTCCTCTCTCGCACACAGCTGCAGCACTGCAGGGCTCTGACTACGGTTATGGAAGCACCGTTTTCTTTAAACATGTATATTCTTTAAAACAAAAGTAATTCTCCCCTGAGACTGTTTGCTCATTACGGTGCAGCTTTGGACAAATGAGGGTTTTATTCACCACAGGGACACCACAGCTGGAGAACAGCGGTGAGCTGGAAAAATAAAGACACCGCTGAAGAAGAGGGTTATGAATCTAACAGCGAGTAGGTGCCTGGGACAGTCGAGAGGTTCTTGAAAGTCTCACCAACGTTTTTGCTATGTATAAATTAGGGCTGAACAATTAATTGCAAATTAGATTAAATCGCAATATGGCTTGTTGCAATTTTAAAACCGCAGACAGTGCAATATTTTTAACCCAAAATGTGTTGAACATTTTGGCATTATGAGAGAGTTTCTTGCAATTTCATGCCTATTTTAACCTTTCTTAACCCATTTTTTTACAACTTTATGCCTATCTTGCTCCCATTCATCTTTTTTTTGGCCACTGTCAGACCATGTTTGGAATTTTTACATGGTTTTTTAAATTTAATCCCAATTTTGCTGCTATAATCAATTTTCCTTCGTCACTTTTGAATGTTTTTTCCCTTTTTTTTTTTTTTTTTACAATTTCATACCTATTTTGCTTTTGTTCTTCACTTCTCCACATTTTCTCAAATCTTTTATCCTTAGATTGATTTAATGCCATATTGGTTATACTATAAAACGATCTACTGCTGATGTTTGTTTAAGAATACATAAGATGAAGAACATTAAAACAATCGCAGAGTAAATCTCAATTGCAATATTGGGGAAAAATATCGCAATTAGATTATTTTCTCAAATCGTTCAGCCCTTGTATAAATGCAATGTTAAACTAAGGTACAGTAAAATCAGAATAAGAATAATTATACGTCTTCTGTACTTGTCCCAGTGCACAACAACTGGACTTAAAAAACTTTTTTATGGAGGTATGACTGGGATCAGCACTTGAGTTATAGACTCCAACTCAGGTCCCTCTTAAGTCCTGAGACTTGAGCCTCGACACAGACACGTCTCTTTAAGGCCCTGGACTTTCAGTTGTGTTTTTAATCACTCTGGTTGATTCAACCAGGAGAGGTTGAAAGCAGTTGGGACTGTGGTAAGGGTTACGGTTGTCATTAGTTTTAAGAACAAATGAAAATGATAACAGGTCCTGAAAAGAGGTCTAATCAAAGGCTCTTTTGCTAACACCCATGTTGTTGCCCAGAGTTTTAAAGACTTTTCATAAGCGTGAATGCAGACCGATATCAGACTTTTTCGTGGGAGTCCGCTTATTTGATGTGTTTATGAAAATATGGCCCCGTGAGTCCAGCCAAATCAGCAGAGGAGCAGAGCCGATGGAGTCAGAGAGTTAGGTCCTAGCGCCTGGGGGTTTCTTCTTCTCACAGAAACACTGCCTGTAGAGGTAATTTCTGCCCTAACCCTTGTGATAGGACCCAACTTGTTCAATCCCGAATATCACTTGTAACCTGACCCTGTGTCTTTCAGTGGTGTTTTTCAAATGTTACAGGAGAGGTTGAAAGCAGTTGGGACTGTGGTAAGGGTTACTTGTCATTAGTTTTAAGAACAAATGAAAATGATAACAGGTCCTGATTTGGACATGACAATGATTAATTTAGTTTTCCTAAACTATGTGGAGCACAGCAGATCACACTTAAAATGCAATGTTTAGCTTCTTTTAATAATTCAATTTCACAACCACACCAACATAAAACAACAAGAATCACCAGAGCTGAGGTGTGAGATGGGCTTTCATGTGTAGTGTAGTGTTATTGAGCACCTCTAAAGTGTTCATTTATTTACATTGACTATAGGAATGTGTAGAAGAGCAACACTGTTAACATGTTTTTATTTAACCCTCTCTGAATGGATAAACTGTCTGCACACATGAAAAACATTTTGCACAGAAACAGATCATTAAACTTGATTAAGACCAAAATAATGTATGTGGTTAGACAGCTTAGCAGTAGAAGTTGGATCACTAAATAGCTGACACCAGATTTACAAGTCAATTTTAGTAATTCGTCATCAATACAGGCCCAAAATCCCAGTCAAATGCCTGGTCTGAACTGACACACTGCTACTACCTGCAGCTCTACTTAATGGCTGCTACCTTTGGTGCCAAAATGCACATTATACCTTGATGCAAACATTGTAGAACATTAAATGAAAGCTACTGAAATAATTGATAGAATCAGGGGTAGCCTACAGTTTAATAGTTTTCTGCTTTTTAAAAGGTGATCAAGCTCTATGTTTGCAATTCTATACTCAGAAATACTCTGCAAAAGCATCAAGTGACTCCATGTTTACATAGAAATTTTAGCCCAAACTTACATACTCTGCAAACCAACTGATGCTATGTTCTGGTGATGAATAGAGGGCTTAATTTTCACTTTTTTCTGAATGTTTGTTTAAGAATAGTTGACTAGATTTTAAATCAAATTAATTTTAGCCATATAATAAATTATTAGCATAGGCACATCCCTAGCTAACACTGTACATGCAGTCAAGAAAAGTGCAAGGCCATGTAAATCTTGACTCTCATAATGAACATCATCATGTTTGTACCACTTAAATGCCCATTAAACAATAGAAGGGGAGACACACCTCTGCCAGGGCTCTGATTTTTAGTGATACACTGATGGAACTAGAACAGTTGTCCAGTTAAAGGGCCTGAGCTCCAAATAACCGTTCATGTAAATATCATGACTGCATTGTGCCATGTGATGTGAAGGCGCCCTTTCAATCCCAAGAACACAAAAGAGCCCTCAGTGCACATCTTCTGTGGATGTTTGCTGTGTTTCTGTTTGTTTGTGTTTGTAAGACAGAAGGTTAAGACAGAGTTTTTTCATTATGTTCAGACTTTGTGAAACTCTGCGGCTCTAAAAGTGTGTATATTCCACATCATATTTGTTTTTTTGTTTTCTTTTTTGGTGTGTGTGTGTGTGTGTTTATAAGCCTGTGTGTCTGTGTGTATCTGGTGTTAATGTGTGCTTGTGTGTGTGTGTGTGTATGTGTAGCTACACTAGCAGATGTGTTTGGATGGAAGTCATTTATATGATAATGATGTCATTTACCTCTGAAATGCATCTTCCTCAACACTGCCAAATAGGGCTTATACATACTGGCAGAGCTCTGTGCGTGTTTGTGTGTGTGTAGATTCTGCATATGTGAGCCTCTTGTGTGTGTGTGTGTGTGTGTGTGTGTGTGTCTTGAATGTTGATCGTTGTTAGAGGGATAAAATGGGGGGTGCAACACCTGTATCAAGCAACAAATCAAGATGAAATAAATATCTGCATGTGTGTGATAGTGCTTGCATGACGGAGTGTGTATCTCTGTTCTGCCTCTGTGTTGGGGACGACCTGGGCTGGAGGCAACTTGTGTTTTTGCTGTCCGTCCATCGGGCTGACAGTCTGTCCAACTTTTGTAAACCCAGTATCACAGGTTGCTTTAAAAGATCTTCTAACCTTTTTCATACATCTACTCATACGAAAAGATAATTTGATTATTCTTTGAAAGTCAAAGGTCAAGGTCACATATTTTAAGTCCTTCCTTGTAAATGGGATATCTCATGTAGGGTTACCTAGTCTCAGTACCACGATTAATTGAAGCTCTTAATTTGATAATAATTGATGAACAATTATTTTATGGGTTGTTTGAAGAAATTGTTGGTGTAAGCGAAGGTCGTCAAAACGGTCCTCCTGCAGTATTTGCACTAGGGCTGAAAGATAAATCGTTATAGTATATCGAGATATGAACATTCAAGATACTAATATCAAAAAAAGCAACAACATAAACAATATAGATTTCACAGCTCTAGAAATCACAACAAATTTCATTTTTACAATCGCCCTTGAATGCACCGCTTGGTTTTCCTCAAACCCATAGTCATATTGTATCGTATCATTGAGTTATCTGACGTGAGTATAGAGATAGGAAAGTTTGTCCATATCGTTCAGCCCTAATTTACACTTAACTTCTTTCTGCTTGATGTCCTCTGCACAGAATCCAAATTTGCCCAAACAACGGAGGTGGCATTTTTCTTGGCTACAACGTCCTCTGATAAATAGGCACTGATAGATTTTGCTCTTGTAACGTTAGATGTATTTATTATTTCCCATTGAAAATGAAAATCTCATGTGCATGTATGAACAAATGTTGTGTCAAGCACTTCTTTAGAATCCATATATTAAATCCCATTCACCCTTGAGATTTGTGAACCAGGAGGTGCTCAGTGCTAACCGACTTGGGCCTCTTTAGACTCAGTCCTGCACCACCCTCTTGGTTCCTATTAGATCCTTTTTTTCTCGACTCACACCCTTGCCCTCAAGTGAAGATACGGCTGGCAACAGGAACGAAAACGTCAAAATTAATTCCATCAACTGTACCAAACTACACTGAACAGAACCAGACCAATCCATGGAAACAAGGCTTATCAGTCTAACTACCTGTCATCTACTCTCTATCTGCCTGTCTGCCTGCCTGTCTGGATCTACATGTAAAAATAGAAGTGAGTTAAGCTTATTCTGAAACAGTAGTTATTAGGTAAAACATCTGCTTTTTACTTGCTGTTCTGTGGTCTACTACTTTGAGATGAACCAAGTTGGGGTCTCCAGTCCATTGAATCGCTTTTTTGAGGTTGCTGGCCACAAATACCGGGAACCCCTGATCTGATTTGTAGATGTGTTTGTGTGTGCATGGCTGTGTGGTTACAGTGCGTTTACCTTTAGTTAATAAAAGCCCATGTTTTAAGGGAAAGCAGATCTCATTGGCCTGGTGTGAGTCAATTCTTCAAATTCACCATATTGCTTTCCTGTTACTCCTGGGCAGTGAGCACAAACACACACACATGCATAACCTTCCCACACATACACACAAATGCAGACAGGTCTCTTAATTAGATATGCGTCAGAGCGAGATTAAAAAAAGGTCTTTACAGTGAGGACGCCATCCCTGGACTCTCCTGTAGGTGTTTAATATCCAGAACCACTGAGCTCATGGGCTCAGATGACGTCATTGCACTCAGGTATGTGTTTACTTTGTTTACACATACACAGCGCACACACACTCACCTGCAGCAGCCCTGGGGAGGTTATGAGAGTGTGAGAGCCATGAACTCTCATTCTTATGACAGACAGACAGCAGGAAACAGTCTTCATGGCAGATTCGACCCAATGATCCCCAGAGCGGTACTCACCCTCATTAGGACAC
Source organism: Scarus forsteni (assembly GCA_036419115.1). Lineage (NCBI taxonomy): Eukaryota > Metazoa > Chordata > Actinopteri > Labriformes > Labridae > Scarus > Scarus forsteni. The sequence goes on from JAZDUH010000471.1 coordinate 6,166,556, forward strand.
CAGCATGCCTCCATCCACCCTGGTAACCTGGTCTTATTCATGTGTGTTTGTTTGGATGTGTGTTTTCATTCCCTCAGCCACACGCTTGTGTCCAAGAGCCAGGAATACTGCATGAAGCCTGTCGCTTTGGTGATGGCTATCATTAACATGCTGATTACAGGTCTGAGCTTCTTAAAATAACACATACACACTGGGGCAGTGGATCAATACATGCATGCTGGGGTAATGATGGGTCTGCCCACTCTTCACAGATGAGAGGGGTGAGGCATGGTGCAGGACTGGAGAGAGGAACAGACAGGAGGAGATGATTGGAAACAAGAAATGGGGAATGATGTTAACAGAACACAACAATACTGAGAAGGTGGTGGATTTGGTGTAAACTGTAAAGTCTACAATAACAAAACACAGCACACACTACAGAGATAAAAATTCATTGTATTGGTTAAAAAAACATTTTGAAATGATAAATGAAAAAAAGAAATGATGTGCGGCAGTGATAGATAAGGATTAAGTTGTTGAGGACTGACTACCCTCATTACATGGACACACAGATTAATTTGTAGGTTAAACAACTGGTCAGCTAATTCAATGGGAAATTGTACCACTTCTGAAAAACAAGGAGTTGCAAGTACCAACTCTCTGACAGATTTACATTGGTTGGTGGCTCTGTAATACTGATGCCACTTGTTTGCTCACTTTCTGCAGGCAATTTTGTCTTTGAATCCATTTTGCATGTCACACCAGTATATAAAAATAGGGTTTTAGCCATCTTCCTGTGAGGTGATTCCCACCATATTTAGCAATGTTCCCATTTCCTTGGTTCATCTGTTTTCCCATTTAGAGTTTGTAATCCTGCAAGCAAACAGTCAGTAGTTCAGATCCATGAAGTGATAGTTGTGAATTACAGACCAGTACAGCTGATGTACTCCTCCGGCCACTTGTCTTTAAATAAGGAGTCATTTCAGTCAAACCAGCACTCCCCAGTGCTTACTTATTTATCAGCGTACCACTGTTTATGCTAATTGAATAACTGACTAAATGAGACAGAGAGACTGTTAGAAAGTGACTCTTTCAGCCCAGGCTGTTTTCCTTAATATCCCAGTCTGTATGAAGTGGTGATGAGGTGAACCATAATGCCACACTGGAACATTTTTGCAAATAATAAATTTTTGAGGGTGCAGAAACATATCATGTGGCCAACTTTGATGATATGTTATGCTTACACTCTGGATAATGTGTTCAGGATGTTACATTAGCACATTAAAATTATCTTTAAAGGTGATCAAATTGTGTGTCATTTTCCACTGCATGGAGTCTGCTCATCTCAACTTGACTTTACCCACTTGTTTTGCTTTTTCATTAGGGAGTGTACCTAATATCTGGCACAGTTTTTGCATCCCATATAGTAGGTTCCAAGCTGAGCTGAGACTAAATGTGTGGTGAGGACACTGCTGCTGACCTCTGAGTTATTAGAGTGTTGCAATGATCCAGGGGTGTTAACGCTGAAATAAAACTCCACCTGTTGTCAGCTCCAGGATGATGCTTGACTTACCAAATGTAAACAGACCAAAAGAGATTTTACTGCTCGCAAAAATCTTTGAATAAACAAAACATCTCCCAACTGTGACATAAAGCCACAAAAGGGCAGGCAGCTCTATTGCCTTTGTCTCCTCCTCTGTTGCTGTGAGGATGGCGCCCTAGTTTCAAGCAGCCACGATTCGACAGTCCTACCTTAAAGAGGTAAAACTGATACAGTCTGCTGTAATGGTAAACAAAGCAGGTAGTTCGCAAACAGTTCTGTGTCGCGTTGAGTTGAGCATGCACACAAAAGGAAAAGTATTTTTAGTTGTGGTGTGCACAAAGTTGATTCAAAGAAATAAAAAAATGTGTGCAGCTGCATGGAGGGCATGTAGTGCTGTAAATGATGCTGATAAGTAAGATATGTCCCAAAAAATATACTGAGAGAGTGTCATTATTATCTTTGACAAACACAGACACAAACTATACTCCAACTCTCTGAGGTGCACCCATGATAAAGGACACAAACTGACTCTGTTTGATCGAGTGTGTTTCTGTATGCATACCTGGATCTCACATTTGTGCGTGCTGGGTTGGACTTTGTTCTTTCCAGGTCTGGTTGAAATGTGTGTTTAGGCTGTGTAAACATACACACACAAATACACACATTCAAAGAATTGCACAGTGGCAAAGCAACAGCAGTCTACTACTGCATGACCTAGTTATGCACACAGAAAAATTAGAGAGGAGAGAGCAAAGGCAGCGAGGAAGAGAGAGGTGGAATAACGCTATATTAATGAAACGGCATGCTGCTGGTGATTTATCATGTCCGAAATGATAAGGGTGGTTTATAAAATGATGCTTCAGTCCATAGGAAAGCATTTGATCACTTAAACAGCTGTATGAGAAGAGAGAGAAGGAGTGGGAGAGTCGTGCTGCCTGGATAGACAAGAGACTGAGTGAGGAATAAGGAGACGGGTGTCGTGACTCAAGTTAGTGGGATGTGCTCTCGTGTGGCAATTGATCTGCACGACTGAGGACATCTGGAGCACAGAGCACACACGCACACACCAGCTCAATGGGTTCATTCCTCCCAGGAAGACTCTCTCACTCACACACGCTTCCCATTCAGCATGTCTTCTGGTCAAACACACACGCTTAACACACACTCATTCACACTGACGCGTGTGTGCAGCCAGTGAAATTCTGGCATCGCTGCCAAATAGCCATCAGGGCCCCTCCACTCGCTGCCACAGTGATCTGTTACCATAGCAGCCTCCCTCTCTCTCTCTCTCTCTCACTGTTGCTCCTGCTCGCTCGCTCGCTCCCCCTCAGCTCAGAGGCAACAGAGTAGAGAAGGAAAACTAGTGAAAAAGCGGGAAAAAAAAACATTCATTCCTGCTACTGAGCATCCATAAATCTGTGTGTGTGAGTGTGCGCACACCAGTCTGCCCTCACGACAGGCTCTGGCAGAGGCAGAAAGCCGACTGGGTTTCAACACAGCCAATCGCACACTTGCATCCAGTGGCACATCGCCCAACCGAGCCAATCGGAGGGCCCCCTTAAAATGCACTCAGATATTCTGGTACAGTAGACTCAAACACACACTAAACCTAATAATACACACAAACATACTTTGTTTTTGGCTGCAGATGTCATTCCCTGCATGTGCGATATTAAAACTGGCTCCGTATGATGTGAAAATCCTCCCACTAATTTTCAGTCTGCCTCCTTCTTTTTTGTTTTCTCTCTGGTTTAAGGCTATCTGTTGCTCCTCTTCCTTTTGTGCTGTTGCTTTCTCTGAGTCCCTCGTCTCACCGTCTCTTTCTCTCACCTTCTCTCTGTTCCTTGCTCGCTGTGTTTGATGTTGCTCATGTTGAGATGAGCTGGCCTTTCTTGTCTTCTCTTTTGTTGTTGTGTCCAGGGAGGACAGGTGTTGGACACAATCTGTCCCTATCTCTCTCTCTCTCTCTCCTTCTTGCACACACTCGCGCAGAAAGCCTCACGTACACACTGACACACGCGCTCTCCCACAGCTGTCAGGCCCCTCCTGGTGACCATCTGGCCATGAAACCAGGAGCCCCCCTCCTTCACTCCTTCTTTTTCTTCTGCCTTTAATCTTAAGTTGTACTTTTGTTTTCGATATTTGATTTCAGCTTAAAATTCTGAAGGTGATGGTTACAGTAGCTAATTAATCTCAGATTTTTGGCTCTTGTCATATTGACACAAAGGAACAGAGGTCTGGAACTACATGGCTGCAGACCTGTAGTGAGGCTGTAGAGAAATGGAAATGATTACTTTCAGGCTATGTTTACTCTGTGACTTAAAACGCAAAGGTTTTTCCTTTGCGTATTTAAAGTCGATCTGCATTCAGAGGGAGACGCTGAAACGAATGAAAACGCTGTAGTATGCATGCCGGTTCAGTAGATGGCGATGTGGCTCTGCAGAGAGGCAGCGCTGTTACAACACACATATGAAGAAGAAAAACTTTTTCACAAACAACAATGGCGAGTAGAAGCACAAAGACGCAGGAGTTTCTTGTCTGGACAATAAATCTGTCTGGATAGTTTTGTCTGGATAACAAACGGAGCACAGTTAGCAGCACTCACATTACACTGTAGACGGCCAAAGCTGTTGTTGTTCCTGATATGCGCACGCAGCTTTCATGTGAAAGAGTACTATGCATGCGCTGACAGCAGCATTTCACCCTGAAACGCTCTGATTTTGGTTTGCACGTCGTTGCATGGAGAGTGTTTTGACAAATCTCTGCTCTGAACCCTGGTTTCAAAAGTTTCTGGATTCGGGCACTTGGTATAGAGTTTCCATGTAAACACAAGGCCAAAATGCAATGAAAACTTACTGGATTTGACCATTTTAGGCCTTGTGTAAACGGCCCCTAAGAAACAGAGGTCTGGAACCACATGACTGCAGACCTGTCATGAGGCTGTAGATCATTTGGGTTGTAGTGAAATAGAAATGATTACTTTAATACCTCTTTTTGAATAACAGAGACTGAAGGGTGTTTTACTTTGACCAGCTTCTCGTATATCTGTCTGTCAATCTTGACTGTGCAGACTAAGCGCTCAGGCTCTCTGTTTTTTTCACTATTGTAACACACAAAAACATAAGACCTGAGACAAACTCGCTGATAAATCTTGTGCCCATGTGCTCATCCCCCTGTGCCCTGAACGTATCTGTAAATGTTACTCTGCAGGATGCTTGTCCCTAGAGGACAATCAAAGCACATGAGGACACTCAACTTTGCGATGTGGAAGGATTCATGGCTCAGCATGGCTCAAAATCACTAGCTAGACTTGAAAGGTGTGTTTACACCTAACGCGACTTGGCGACCTAGATCGCATCTCTCACCCAAGTTGCATTGTCTGCCCTTAAATAGCTCATTTGGTCACCATCCCCATTGCTCAGTCACGTGACGCCTGCTCACGCGAGTTTCACCGCGATCATATATTATATAACAGGATGTTTTAGCTGACATTATTCCAACTGTATCCTTTTCACTCACCAACCAACCACAAAACACTGCAGCTGCTTGCCCTGCAGCGGCATCGTCTGTGAGTTTTCTGCAGTCCCGTCCAGGTGGAACTAATATTCTCACTAACTTAATGTTCCCACATGGACATGGATTGTCACTCTTATCAAATGTCTACTTGTAACAGACTGTTTTTATTCTGTACAAAAGTACTGAATAAAAACAGTCTGTTATGAGCGTCATCACACACCCACACAAGTTGATTGGCTGTCACAGCACAGCCACATGCATCATGAGAAGTTCAAATCTCAACTTTGGTGACCGAGCACTGCAGCTAAATTGCCGAGATCACATCTGTCGCATCAGGGGAGGGCTAACCCCGGCCCATTGCTGCTGTACATTGAGTTTACATGGAGAGTGGTCGCTCAGGTCACCCAAGTTGTGTTCGGTGTGAGGGCACCTTTAAGATTACAGAAGAGCTCAATGATGATGATGAAGATAGTGATGACAATACTGAGGTTTCTGTCAATAGCTGAGTATAAAATAAATAAATATAAATAGGCACTGCCTGTAGCACTACATGGCAGCACATAAAGCATCTGCTAAATGATGTTACATTATTACATTGTTTTAGTTCTGAGAGAAGAACTATGAATTTACTCTTCAGTAATCAATAGAAACATCAGATTAGCCTAGAGTCTGACCAGTGGATGGAGCACCATCAGCACTGCATGCATGCTGCTTTCACAACATTTTCCTCAATGTTTGGAAGTGAATCAGCATCGGTCCTGTGCATGTCTGTATGTTTTCGATGGCTCTCTTTGAGCCAGCATTATGGGGGGTTACAGTATGCACAGCATTTGTGTTTACTCATAGCTTTGGCCTCACTGTGAGGACCAGTCTGCACTGGATGGTCTTACAAGAGACCAGGCTGTGATACAAAAACTGTTGATGACAGCTGCTAGGAGATTACTTATAGCCACTAGCAAAACGATAACAAGCCTTTGCCTTAATTTTGGCCAAGTCCCGATTTGAAACAGCTCTGCAAAATTATAAGTAGACAATGCAAGATGTTTGCTGCTAACTGCTAGCATGCTGATATTAGTTCTCTGCTACGAACACACTCACTTACCTGAAACAAACACCCCTGTTTTATTGATTTTATTTAACTTTTTGGGGAGCATTTTGTGCCTTTATTGATCGGAGAGAGAATGACAGTGGATAGGCTTGTAAAAGGGGACAAGATAGAGTGGGGGAAGACACTCTGCAAACTGGCCACAGGCTGGATTCGAACCTGAGCAGGCAGGCCCTCGCACTCTGAGGAAGTGCTTAACAACTCTGGAAGTCACTTTGATGAATTAAAACATTTCCAGGGCATTAATTTTGAATGACAAAACTGTGTGAAAATGCACTCAGTCTCACCATTGAATAAAACGAATCAGGCTCTTACTCTGAAAGGTTGTCCCAGTTGTCTGCCCAGGCCTTTTGCTAACACCTGGGAAAAATTGACTGGAAGCATCCTATCTGCACTGCACACACGCAGCTTCAGATTCTTCTAGTGACTGGGAGTACAAACACCTGTTTCTTTTTCCAGAGTGAATACTGCCATGGCTTGAAAATCAGAATGTTAATTGACTGTTCAACCAACGTATGAGCCTCATTCCTGATGTTCTCGCTTAATACTGTAGAGTTAATGAGCAGTGCTGTAGGAAGAGTGAAGGTGTGCATCATTTGCCGCATATGACAGAACCGGTTTTATGTGGTATGTATTATTTAAAAATTCTAAATATTATCTAGCTCTGATTCAAAGTACTTTCTCTTCCCTTGATGTCTCTCTGACTTTGAAGCATGTTATGCTATGTGCTTTATGAATTTGAGGATACTAGTACCTGGGTGCCCCACCAGGGACCTGGGGGCATGCAGACAGGTTGTAGGGTCCACATAAAGCTCAGTCTGTGAAGTTGTTAACATTAGGTTTACATGTTTTAATTGTAGATAACACATTGTGTTTCATCCTGGTTGCTAAGATCTTTTAATAAAAGATTGTCGGTAGACCCACACTATCTCGATTTTATCAGTCAAACCAATGATGTCAGTTTTGACAGCAGTGTATCACTTTTCTTTCACTTTTCTAAGGTGGCTTGACCCTTCTAATGTCCAGTTGTGGTGGTCTCTTAGGCTATGGTCTGGAATCATTTCAGTTGAGAGCTAAGGCATCCTGAGTAGTCTGTTCAGTGGGCACTTCAGCTGGTCTGTCCTTCAAGAAGCCAGGCTGATCGGCATCTGTTATTGATAGCACACTAATATTGGCAAGTACTATAAAAGAACTATGCCTTAAATAACAACTTGACATTCTCCAGAAGCAGAATTATGCACTGTTCTCAAACAGATTTGTTTGTGAATCATAAAAATGATTTTTAATTCCTGTCTGGGTTATAAAGATAAATTACACATAGATCCACAAATGCTCTTATGTTTTCACCGGCTGAACATAACAGAATCTATTATTTTATAATAAAGACCACCATCATCCAGCGCCTCTGTAGGAAGAGATTAGCAACAGGACTGTAAGGGATGCCCTTGTCACAGTCACTATTAAATAAACTAACATCTTTCCTTTAGAGAAGTGACAATCAGAAAACTAACATTTTTGTGACTACAGTCCAACAAGGAGGAACAAAAGAGGGTTTTCATTCTCCGATGCCTCATGACTGTGTAAAGCAAACAGGCCAGCAGTAACTGTTTGCACTCTTCCTTTATGTTCGCTCATCCACTCAGTTTATCTTTTTTAAGCCATTAGTGTCTCATTGTGCAACAGAACTCTGTAATTTCATCACCAGATGCAAAAATACCCCACTAATCATCCCTCAGCACGCTTTAGTTTTGTCTCCCCTTAGTCTTCTCTGGTGTGTAGTTCTTGTGTAGCTGCTGGCTGAGCCCATGTAGAGGGGGAGTAAAAAAAGGGAAGGGGTGAGAGGGGGGGAGAAAGAGGGAGAGTGATAGAGAGAAAGAGAGGGGGTGGATCTGTTGATTTACTAAAGACTCAAACAAGACCAGTCTCTCCTCCCACACACCCACTCACACTTCCTCCCTCTCCTCATCTCTCCCTCTCTCACTAACCCCCCACCCCCTCCTGGCGTGATGGTACAGCTCCAGAAACAGGAAGGAGCCGCAGCTCTATAAATAGAGAGGAGCTGCTCAGCCAGGAACCACACACAAACACACACACGTTCGCACACACACACAGTTTCCCCTCGCTCGTCCCCTCATTTTTCCTCTTCTCTATCCCTCGCTCTGCCTGCTCTCCTCTGCTCTCTCTGCCTGCTCCCTTTTTTTCTTAGTTACACTTAATCTCCAAAATATAAACTCACACACACACTTAGACTCGAGAGATGTACACTAAATGGCTTAATATCTCACGTTTTAAGTAATATTGATGTATTCTTAGGTACTAGGAAACACTATCCTTTCCTGACCGTTAGTGATCATCATAGAGTGAATTGATACAGGAGAAAAAACGCTAGCATGTTTGACGCTCCTAAAAAGTAGGAATGGTTAATGAGATGTTGGAGATGGTAGTTAGCAACAAAAGCAGCCGTGGTTTGAGACAGAGGCTCGGATACCTCATAAATGTTTTTACAGATGAGCAAATTTGTCAGTGTTTTCATGATTTACATAATAAATCTGAACAAACGAAGAGCAACTTCTGACACTTGCTGGTTTTGAGGACACCAGCTAGCATGGTAACATTTTACACCCTAACAGCTGTAAACAAGTCTGCAGGCAAACTGTCACCTATATGGGAACATGGAGAGCTGCTTCAAAAAGTGGAATCCAATTGAAACAAAAGCTGATTTTCTCTGTCTTTTATCAAGCTGGACTAAATATGAGAACCTTAACAAGTGTGTGAATCATTTCATGTTGTTGAGTCCTGTGATGTGCCAAGATTTTGAGTAACACTAACCTGTTGATGCCATTTTTACTTGTTTTTGCCTTTGCTAGTTTTTAACAGGATAACCAAAGAAGTTCTGAATGGAAATCCTTGACGTTTTCAGTGAATGTTTGTCATGACAAAAGAAAGCAGTGATTTCAGTTTGGTGGTGGTCAGAATAGATATGCAGACCCAAGACTAGTTAACAGTGCAAGGTCAGGCAGTTTTCAACATTTTTGGAAATAACTTGCTGGACAATGTTGGAAATGATGGAGCCTGAGCACAGGAAGTGACCTGAAAGGATTCAACCATCATTATTATCATAGTATCTCACCATCATTTAAGACTGAAGTAACCTTTTAGGCATGTTACCATTATTATTTCTGCTAATGTCGCCTTGTTTCTGCCTGTTACTTGGCCAGTTGCATACATAGACCACCTCTTTTATTTCACTTCTCTTGGGGTTGTTTTATACTGAAACATAGTTACTGTTATATTTAAATATGTGCAAGCAAACTGAGCCAAAGGGGAAGGCTTGTTTCTGAGTAACTCTCTCCCTCCAGATGTGAAAACACCCTCATTTTGACGCAATATGACACAAGTAGTACATCATGCATTGCCTCAGGCTGTGTGATTTAAAGAAACATCTTCAATATGTGTAAAAAACTCTTGACCCAGCATGACACCAAAGGTTAGTGCCATGTGTTTGACAGTGCTGACACTAAAACCCTTTCCTGATTAGCCTACAAAGGCTATTAGAATCAATTAGGGAATCAATAGAAGTTGATCAACGGTATCTGTATCAACAAATTCTTAAATATTTCTTCCCCATTTAGTTGCAGAATAATGAGGCATGATTTTTCTTTTTGATCACCCTGCCCTAGTTTCAAAACAAGTAAGAGGCCATGAGTATAATGGGTATAATGATAAGCTTTTTTCTGACATTGGTTTGTCTCTGAACAAAAAGTGCAAAAACTGCTCTTGCCCTCCCTCCTGTTCCACCTTGTTGTTTTACTCTCCCTCTTAAAAAACACTCACACACACATGCACGCTAGCACACATACACACACTCATAATAATAAGGGCCCTGTTATTGAGTTGGGGTGTCAGAGATGGGGAGAGAGAAAGTGATGGGTTTCCGTGTCCACTGGATTTTTATGTCGGGTCAGCAGGTTTAAAACTGCTGATGACACACAAACATGTGCACACTCACCTTCTCTCTTACTTCCAGCACACACACCTAAACACAGGAGTCAAGTCCAGACTGCTGTGATAAACCTGAGAGCTGCTATGAAGCAAAGAACAACACAGTTTAGATGGTGGGTTTCTTGTGTGTTTGTACTTCTGCTCCAAAGTTTGGTGATAAGAATTAATAATTATTTAACTACTGTTGATCACAAAGCTTTAAACACTCATTAAATAGTCAGCCAGTGCTTTATCAAATAGTGCTCCCTAACAAGAAGTGCTTCTATGTGGCTCTGTGCAGAGCGCTGCAGGGATGGTGTTTGTAGGTCAGCTCCAAAGTCGACATCATTCTGGTTCTAATGACTAAAAGGTTGTGGACATTTTTGAAGGTTTTTTGATTTTTGTGGGGAAAGGTTTTGGACAGCTTTGTTGATAAAGTAATCTTCATAAATAAACCAGCACACATAAACACTACTTTCACAATTTGATAGTGTAAACAAAGTTGGCAAAAAAATCCCAAACAACCAAATGTCACGCTGTAAAAGAGCTGAACCCTGGTCAGTAGAAAATATAAGTGTTACCATCAAGAACCATAGAACTTTTTTTTAACTCTCAAACTTCTTCTGTAAAGACTGTTCTTTGACCTGATCATGTTAGAGCTTATAGCTGTGCCAGTTATGAGTCTAACTTTGTTTTTTTATGATCAGAAATGATGGCATTTAATGTCCTCAACTGTATTCATAGTGAACTTAACTCTAGAAACCACTTTGTATAATGTAATAAAGTTGTATTATTCACATATCAGGCACATCTTTTTGCTTTTTTATTTTGGTGAATAATCTCTCGCGCCTGTGTTTACCTCTGACCTTATTTGGGCATCTATCCAAACTCATTCTAAAGTTACAAATACTGAATTATTTCTGCCGTTTTGGACTGTTTATTAGACCACATGGGAGCATTGTTTGTATGGACTACTCCTGCACATAAAAATGCACATAATGTGCTTTTGAGCCCTTGAACTACACATCTATAGCTTTGGGCCTATTGGCCTATACCTTCAGCCGAAGTGAGGTAAATAGAAATAACAGTGATTTTCAACAAGGACAGCTCAGGTCGTGATACTGCAGCTCACGTTACAGTTCCGTCCCAGACATTTTTCCTCCTGATACTGTTCAAAACACACAAGCAACTTTAAACAACTACCTTTCTGACCCTCAGGTGTATTCAATCAACAGGTCATGAACTTGACTCTAAAGTTACACAAGAGAGTATTTCATGTTACCTTTAAGATTTTAGCCAAATTCAGTAAATTCATCATGGGCTTACATTGACATTTACAGAAATCTACTCTCAGTATCAGAGTATAATGGTTTATGTGGTTTTATTTGGGTTTAATGATACAAAAGCAATTCATCTTTTAGTTCTGGGAATGCCGAGCATTTCTGAATCCTTTGCAAATTTTAAAGAGGTGAAATTTATGGTAGTATTGTTTGGAGGATAAGAAGTGCTGGTGGATTCATATCAGGAGTGTATATTGGCCCCTTGTGTACACGAGACAGACTGGCAGGCGCTTTCTTGCTCACACTCACACACATACAAATACACACACACACTCACACTGGGACAGCAGCCAAATGGTTCTTTTGTTTGTACCTTCCTCTTGTCATTTGGAGTTTTCTGTCCTTCACTCCCACGGACTCTTTGTTTTTATGTTTTGTTCGTCTATTGCCAAATGCACAGATTTCTGGTCATAAAAACTAAACAGTAAGTGCAGCTATGGATGGAGTTTTTGGGAGTGAAAAGTCACATGCAGTGATCTATCAGACAAAGTGCTATTGCAAACGTGCTAGAGCAGAGTAAAGGACGTCCTTTCGGCCCCTTGAGAAAAGCTCAAAATTGAGGTTTCACACTTACAGCTGTCCTCCTGTGTTTTCACTGAACAAGAAAGGCAGATACAGTTTGTGCTAAGCTAATCACCGGCAGCTGGTTTTAGCAGGTCACAAACATTGTTAAGACTGGCTTAAGGAAGGGCCTTGTGCAAGATTTTGACTTTTCTTAAATGAATAAATATGAAACAAGGCAAAACAAAACCTTTGTGTAAAAATGTAAATGATGAAAAGGCTCCAGACTTGATGCTAGGTTAAGGCTGTATACAGTAAAACCACAAACAGTAAGGCTGGGCGTATGTTTGATATATGTCTTAGCATGAGCCTTCAGTGTTCATTTTAATATATTCACTTTTATACAACAGATATGGAGGAAACCTATAGAGGGCGCACAAGACGGCTCACCCTCTATTCAGGAACCTGTTGTGTGGAAAATTAATGGTGTGTTCTGTTTCCTCCAAACTTGGACTTGGAAAGCGAGTGTTACATCACATCCAACTTCAATACGCTCCAGTTCCAGGCAAGTAAAGTCTGGGTACATGAGGATCATCCAACTTCACAGTAAGAAATTCTGACCAAAGGGGATGTTCCCTGTGACAAGTTTTATTTCCAACTCCAAGATCAACTGGAATGCTCCAAAGCTAAAAGCAAGACAACACTGTAAGATGTTACAATGATGTTAATTCAGAGATAAGAACTGTAATAATAAGCATTAGGGATGGGACGATACACTTAAACTCACGATACGCTGCACCTCGATATGCCCGGGTCACGATACGATACGTCACGTCACGGTACAATATCAAAAAAGCAAAAAAGAAAAAATATTACTGTGTAATTACAACTTATTTGTTTTTGTTTGAGTTGCACACAGGAAAACACAAGGCCTAACAGGCCAAACACAAACAATAACACTCTCTCTAACCTCTCTCTAACCATAGAGAGGTTAACCTCTCTAACCCTAGAGAGGTTAGAGAGAGTGTATGCTAACGAGCGGTAGGCTCGTTTTCGCAGTCTTTGTCTTTTTTAATGAGAAAGCCAAACTATTGCCAGACAGATGACTATATCCAGGCGGAGCATCCTCCATTTCGACCTCATTCGACTCCATCATTCGGCTCTTTGGAGGTAAGGTAGTTGGTGCTAATGTTTGTTGTCATCACTTCTGGTCAAAAGCGTTATTACCAGACGTGATGTCTTTATGTCGCGATCCATTTTTTTCGAACTCGATGCATTTTGTCAAGTACTGTATCACGATATATTGCCAAACGATATTTCATCCCATCCCTAATAAGCATCAAGTTCATTATCAGATTGATATAGTCTTATGACCAATACACTGTCAGCGCTGTATGAGGCCCTCTACATCATTTCCTCTGAGTACAGAAATTGGAGCCGTAGTTTTTTGTGAAATTAGGGACTGCGTTAACAGGGGATCCTCAGCAGACATTGTTAGAAGAAGCCATTATTGCAGGTGAGAACAGAAAGAGTCCTTACGAATTACCTTTTATATAGTTTTTCACTGTATGTCAGAATGACTCATCAGATATGTACCTAATGAAAAACTAAAATAGCAAAACAAAGCTGGCTACAGGGTCACTGATTACACAGATGCAGCAAACTTGCTTTAAAGGTCTAAACATCGACTTCTTCTAAGAAATTTGTCTTCAGCTGATGTAACAGAATTGCTAAAAGTCTATCTCCTTTCCCTGTGTAGCTTGTCTTTATCAAGCGTCCTTGTAACATTTGGTCTACAAGGATTTGACTTCTCTTCATAGAAAACTAGCTAGAGCTATACTGTGCTTTTGAGCAAGAAAAAAAATTAAGATATATATATTTTTTGTCTATATTGCCCAACCCCAAGTCGCATTAAACTCTTTCTAAAAACCTGTCCTGACTGTGTCACAGACTCAATGTGTCAGGGTCACTCACTCTGAGGCTCTTCTGGTGAGTTTCAGTCACTTGCTCAAGGACACTTCAGAGGAAAGGATGCTTGCTGACATGTGCTTGAACGGCGTCCTTGAGATGAAGGACAGACTCTCTGACAGTTTTGCCTGTTTTCCTTGTTTCTCCTCCTCTTGTTCTTCTAGTTCTTTTCACTGAAATGACAGAAGAGGTGATAAATAAGAAACATTATGAATAAGTAACACTGAACCTGTTAACATAATTAACCTTTTGTCTAGCGGTTAGCATTAAAAAACTCACATGTGAAAAATGTATAATAATGTGTGTGCAATAGTTTAATTACCTCCGCCAAGGAGGTTATGTTTTGTGCAGACGGCATGTTCCCCCACATACACACAAGGGCAGAAACTCTCACTCGCAGCCCTCCTGTCTCCCGTTTAGTCTTCGTTCCCCTGGAGATTAAACAAATGAAGGGGATCACTTGTTGACTTGGGCTGAAGAAACCAAGGCTTGCACTGTCGTCATAGGGAGAGCATCTACGTCTCTGGCGTGTTTGTCCTTTTGTACTATGGTAAAGTGGAGAATGATAGAAAGTGGACAGATATCGATGTTTTCCTTAAAGCTCATGGTTATAGTGAGCCAGAGGTAGCAAGCTTGGCTATCACACTCAAAACAAGGATTTTAGTCATCGTCTTTCAGTTATGGCTCCTGCATGATTCAGTGTTTTCCTCCCAGATCTTCGGGTCCTTCCACAATTCCAGCTAGCTTGTTTTGCCCCAAGCCAGATAACAGTAAAATGCACAGTTACATTAGAATCTTTGGATTGGATTATGTTCACTGTGCTGTATTGTAAAGTGGGCTAAAGCACACAAAGAACCATTGACCTTATATCACTGTGCCATTGTCTGCTTTTACTGGTCCCAATTTGCATGAGGAACTGAACTGGCAAGCTTACCTACCCACTGAGTTAGTCTTGGTTCAACTTGGCAGCAATAAAGTCAAAGACCAGCCTCAAAAGCAGGGAGTCAAGAGATAAAAAAGGACAGGTGGTTTTAAAAAGCTGGGCGAAATTCTGTGTACAAAATTAGTTGTCGAAGCAGTAGATGTTGTCATGTCTAGGTATGGTAATCGGAAAAAAAAAACAGTTGAGAATTGATCACAACTGGAGTCAATTTGTGGAACAAATGTAATGAAAAAATGAAAACATGTAGATCACTTAAACAGTTCAAACAGATTTATATAAATCTCACTCTAAGTAGATACAAGAGTGAGATGG
Organism: Scarus forsteni; assembly: GCA_036419115.1. Classification (NCBI taxonomy): domain Eukaryota; kingdom Metazoa; phylum Chordata; class Actinopteri; order Labriformes; family Labridae; genus Scarus; species Scarus forsteni. The sequence continues at coordinate 6,181,744 of JAZDUH010000471.1, forward strand.
AAGCAAACTTTAACAAAAAAATGTGTTGTTTGTGTTCTTCTTTGTTTGCTTTATTGTGATATACTTTCTTTTCTTCTGTTTTGTTTTTCTGCACAAGCTTGGGCAGATTAGACTGTAAATATGTAAAGACAAAGAGGTAGGACTAGAAAAGTCTTCTGACTTCATCCTACACCCTTTCGGACAAGGTATAAAAATTTGTGTTATGTCTTTCACTTGTTCGAATAAACAAATAAATGAAAATGAATGAAATGAAATGAACTCTCTTGAAGAATTGAAATCATTAGTCTTTATGCATATCAATTCTTATATCAATTCCTTCTACCTTTAAAATCAGGGACATCATCAGAGGCGGTCAGCAGAAATGATAACACAGAAGTCAAAATCACATCAGACAGTGGGCAGGAAGTAGACATGAAGTTTCTAAATTTTCAGCAAAAAGGTGCCTACTGTGCTCCAGCAACTTGCCAAACCATTTGCCTATGCAGGACATCACTGAATGTCAGGAGTTGCATTTTTTGACATTGTTGCCACTGAAAACTTGTGTAGGCCAACTTTATTCCACACAAAACAATCCCCAGGAACTGGTTAGGGAATCGTTAATAATTAGATTGATAAGCATCATCACTCATGGCATGTCCTGTAGTGTTCTGCTGACATGACGGGCGGGACATTTGCATTTATAACAGTTTGCAGGTAATCAGCGCCCCATCCTAAAGCCTTATTGGATTACAAATCATTATTCCCCCCTTAATATTTTACTGTTTTTTAATTTTACTGCAATCTAAACTGCCCAGAAGCTGCATTACAGTTGTTGCTTACTCTGCTGCCGGAGTGTGATAGGTCAACATGTTTTCCCATGTGGTCTTAACACTGAGTCCATTATGTTTTCACTGCAAATAAACCACTGCAGCGGTTAGTTTGTGTTGTTCTGAAACAGACTGTTTGCAGTGTTCAAATATAATTAAACGAAATAACCAAAAGTGAAATACAGACTTAATCCTGAACAACCTCTCCAAATGTGTAAAAGCACATTTACAAAAGTGACATTTACGTGTTTTATATTTGATCTGGGAATATCATCACACCCCAGTTAACATGTATGTTCCAGTTATTAGCTGATGAAGTTGAGGGAACAAAATGGTGTCCAGCCTCCTGTGTAGAAATTCAGACCTGAAAGGGTGGCCCCTGTGATGTTTCTAATTAGCATCTCAGATATTCAGCGTTCCAAGATCAAATGAAATGCACCGTAATCTGTGACTAGAAACTCTGAAGCTTTCCAACACATCGTCCTTAGATGACAGTCAAGTGTTGGCCTTTAAAATTACTTTCTCAAATCTTCTTATAATATGTAGAGGGCATATGATGTCCTTTATTACTTCACTAACTATTCCACCGACCGTTATATCTGAACACAAACCTTAGAAATGTGTAATTTAGTGAGAAGAGTCTGTTGGCCCTGTTAGATAACCTCAAATGTAGCAGCAGCATTTGCAGACGTGTTGCAGTTTAAGCAGTGACACGCCAAATCTTATGTACTAACTACTGTCAATACCTCACACATATACACACATACTGACAAATGCACACAACACACACCCAAGCACAGAGGCAAGGGTGCTCATATTTACTTATTAAAAGACCTGTTTGATTTAATTGACTAATTTCACAGTCTGGTGAGCCCGACCAGGAAAAAGCCTGTACACACTAACACTCTAACACAGACAGTCATAATCAAGGTACAATTGGCTAAACAAATGAAATTAAAAAGCTCCTTTAAGGCTCTGAGCAACCTGTGTCTAACTACCTTATTACAGATGCTCTGCACAATTTATTTTTTACCAAAAACGTATCTTAGAGTTTTAAGGGAACTCCAATGGCCATCAAGCCTTTACTTTAACCTGTGCAGAAGAAAAGCTGCACATTCTCGTGTTATTCATGACTCCTAAAAACTCTTAATGGGTAGATTGTCAGGCATTTAGGGAACTACATTTTTAATTGCTTTTTCCCCACAATGTAGATTGCATTTGGAAGAGTTTTGTTAATGCATAGACTCAGCTTTATTTTTTTTAATTATTTAAAAAAGATGTTTGTATTAATAACTGTTTTAACATTTTGTTAAGGACTAGGACTTTGTTAAATGTGTCATATCAATATCAACAACTTAACCCATGGATAAATACGATGTGAAAGTCTTTCATTCAAGGAGCAGTTCTTTTTGTCTCAGCATTTAAGTTTGAAACTATTAGGGCTCTATTTACACAGACACTCCTGATTTAAAAACGCAAAGATTTTTGCTTTGTGTTTTTAAAGTTGTTCTGCTTTCAGCCAGTGAGGCTGGAGACGTATGAACCCGCTGTAGTGTGCATGCTGGTTCAGTACATGGCAGGGTAGGTCTGCTCCAATACACGTACAAAGAAGAACTTTTCACAAACAACAATGGCGAGTAGACGCACAGAGAAGCAGGAGTGTCTTTTTTGGATAACACATCAGTTCGGAAAACAAATCTGTCTGGATAACAAACGGAGCATGGTAAGCAGCACACATGTTACTCGGCAGATGGCCTTCAAGTCAAAGAGTACTGTGCATGTGGTGACGTCAGCGTTTCTACCTGAAACACTCTGATTCGGGTTTACATGGAGCTGCATGGAGAGGGTTTTGAAAACTCTTCACTCTGGAGCCTGTTTTCAAAAGTTACAGTTTTTGGACAAAACGCAAAGCATTTCAATGTAAACGCAAGGCCTAAACGTAATGAAAACGTATACGATCTGGCCGTATTCCGCCCTGTGTAAACGCAGCCTAAAACTAGAATATTACTCAGAGAGCACAGGCCTCTGCCGAGCAGCTCAGTTCCACCCATAAATTGTGATTTCGGCCCAACATTATAGTCCTGTATTTATTTTAGAAGCACATTCTGGAATGAAAAATATAAATCTGTAACAATCTGATTATTGTTGATATAAATATCCAATGGAGTGACCTAGTCAGTAGTGGGTCTTGTAACCTGTCGACTGAACCACTTTGCTGCTGCTTGTACAGATGTTGTGTTGTGCGCACCGCTGCACTTCCAGTGGGCAATGTCACCAGCCTGTCATTCGGCGCAAAACCATAGCGCTGCGGTGCGCGGCATGTTCTCTTTTTGGAATTTGGGGTTAGGTTTTTACACTCAAACACTTAGACTTCTGCTATGACGAACTATCTCGTATTTACATTGACAGCAGCATTGCTTCAAGTGTAACAGGCGCTTTTGGAGGGACTGCTAGCAAGCAAAGCTACTGTGTTTGCTTCTATAACATTAATAGGCTCACAGTAATGTTGCTAGTAATTGTGACTGCAAACAGATCAGTCTAGAGAGCTCCTCCCCTGGCATTGCAAGGGAAGCTGGGAATAGTAGTGACATAGGCTTGAAAAACTAGAGGTCAGTTTGCAAACGAAATACAACTCCCATATTGCTATACATGAATGGGATTTGCTGTAGTTAACTTAATTTTTTTATGATGTCAAACTATTTCAGAACAGCACCGAAAGGTGTTGGCTTCTTCCTTGGACCAAACAACACCTCTGGTAAAATGTTCATGGAAATCCAACTAGTAGTTTTTCCCGCCAACAGACAAACACTCCTCCTTGACAAAGGTTATCATTATCAACAATGATGATGAGTGAAATGCAGCCACATCAAAATTAAATTGACTTGTTAGGCATTGTTTCTATCATACATTTTGGCTTGTCAAGTTACTTTTGATAGAGAAAAAATATTGTTACATTTAGCTTTTCTGTTTTTTGCATTGTCGTCACCACCCTATAGAAAGAATGTGGTGCATGTATATTGCAAACACCCTACCTGTTATTGGCAAGTCTGCACTCTCCAGTCAGAATAGGGGGAGTGAGGAAATAATATAGCGGCAAGGAGGCATGGATTAAGGAAAAGGTTGGAGAGAGGTGTAAGAGAACTAGAAAGGTTGCTGAGGAGAAGGTCTGCTGTGTGGAGGATGTGTTTAAAGAGGGGATGGATGCAGTTGCCATTTGGCTTTGCTCTCAGGTGTGCAGCTTGGTCTGTGATATTCAGAGGAACAGTTTGTTTTTCTGTCTTAATCCTGCAGACAAAAGGTTTCCTCTGTGGACAGGCATGTCTGATAGACGCCCCCAACATTTAAAAAAACCTCCACATTGTGGAACTGTCTCGACGTAGACATGTTCCTATAATATTGAGCCCTTGGTTTCGATGTGATATGATGCTCAACCTTTAAAGAGAGGGAGAAAGTGAGCAAGAGGAGGAGGAAGGAGGAGGAGGAGGAGGAAGGAGGAGGATGCAGCGCACAAAGCACCAGAGCAGCAGGTTGCTATAACAACAGCACCTTAGTGGTTCCATCTCTGTCTCACTTCTCTCCCTCCCTCTCCCGCTCTGATCACCCTCTCATCGTTTGCTCCCCGCTGTCATTTGGCGCGCTATGCCCTTCCATCAAGCCACCTATCCCCCCCCCCCCAGGCCCACCTCCTCTCTCCTTCACCCTTACTCCTCCTCTCCAGCTTTATGTTCTGGTAGATCTTCCACTCAAAAGGAAAAAAAAAGAGACCTTCAGCCTGACAAATAAATCCTGTCTCTCCCCTCCTCTGTGAGTGTGCTGGTCTCTCTCTTACCTTTGTCTTTCTGCATCTTTGTCATTGTCTCTCGCTCCCTCTGTCTGTTGTGGAAGCCGACAGAGGAGCAGTCAGCAGGTGTTTATGTCAAAGAATACAGAGAAAGACGCAGGAGGGGAACAAGCAGTGCTCTCTTCCCTTTTCTCTCTCCTGTCTTTGCTCTTTTACATCCTGGCGTCCTTTTTTCTTCTCTGATGCTCTTTTCCCTGCGTTCTCACTGAGCACTCCAGCTTGATTAAACTATCTGAAAACTCTTTGTCTCAAGCCCTCAGTATATTCTCATTTTTCACATGCCTCTTTTTCTTTCTTTCACACATGCAAAATTGTATTGTCATGATGGTCATGAATTTAAGTGTTGTCTGTCATGTTCTTAGAGATTTAATGTAATCACTTATATTTTGTGGTGTATCAAGGATGTAAATTGTGCTAATTAAACCGAGCCTGATGGCTGATTAACTCGTGTTAATGTTAACTGAATGTAGACCACAAACCTATCACTATCTACATTTCACAAAACGTCCAACTGTATTAAATCAACTCTCTGATAATTTAAGTCAGTTTAAAAGTACAGAAACACAAACTACACAAGTAATTTTACAAACCAGAGTTTAAGCCTGCTTCCGTTATTACCTCTCTCACAAGGGTAGATGTTTGTCTCTTTGTTTTCTGTCTTTTTGCAAATAGCTGAAAAAGTTTTCAATGGATTGTGATGAACTTTCTAGGAATATAAGTCACGACACAAGGAAGAAGTGATTGGATTTTTGTGGGGCTCCAAACTGGTACCCAGGAATTTTCAAAAGGATTCCTTAACACTTTCAGATTGGGCAGTTTTCAACATTTTTGCTAATTACTTGGCTAACTGTGTTAGCAATGCTTGGAAAAAAATCAGTGCAGAAGGATGTCATGTTGGTCCAAGTAAAATCAAAATTTGGGTTTGGACCCAGATCATAATCCAGCTGTTATATATATTTCTTATTCTGAACTTTAGTCTGAGTCAGTGGTGCCTGTGTATTCAGCTGGGTGGCCACTGTCTGTAAATGCCTTTGTAGAGGTTTGTGCTATCTAAGATAAGATAATCCTTTATTGATCCCTGGAGGGGAAATTTAGGAGGAGGATCGGAGCACCTCTACATTTTTTACGCCACAACTAAATGTTTTCTTCAATCATAGAAAGAGATATGGTATGAAAGTAACAATAGAAGTTACCTTCAGATGTTCTACTGAAACAAGAAAAGTTTTGGCAGGAAGGACTATATGAAGATTTTTACTTAGATGACTTTGGCAGCTCAGCAAACCGCTCCTTCACTCAGCATGGTTATACCACTTGAGTTTTTCTTATTATACCCTTAAACACAAATAGCTAATCATCCAATCAAATGGCAACAACTCAATGTATTAGGCATGTAGACATTATCAAGGTGAACTGCTGAAGCTCAAACTGAGCATCAGAATAAGGAAAAAAGTGGTTTTAGCGACTTGAACATGGTATTATTGCTGCAAGACTACCTGGTATGAGCGATACAGAAACTGACGACCCGCTGACCTTGAGTCAGCAATTCTCTGTTTAACTTAGGATCTGGTAAACCTGGGGTTATATGATGGGAGGTTGGAATCACTCGTGGTCCTATGATATCTTAGCACAGTACATGAGTCCTGATTAATTGTATTGTGATTCTTTGTATTATATGATATGCTGAGTATTGCAGTACTTAGCTTTGACATATGTTGACCTTTTTAAACATTTATTGTCTACATTTACAGCCACAAAGTAAAAAAAGACAGTGTTCTAAAATAATGTTACAGACACATCATAGAAAATAAATATTGTATGTTCCTTCAGTTTTATTTAAAGACTTTTTTTTTATGTATTTTTTTTGGCATTTTGTGCCTTTATTGATAGGAGAGAGACAGTGGATAGGCTTGTGAAAGGGGGTGAGAGAGTAGGGTAACACACTCTGCAAACTGGTCACAGGCGGGATTCAAACCTGGACCGGCAGAAGCATGTACATGGGGTGCCTGGTCGCCAACCACTCCGCTAAACCAGCAACCCCTTCAGTTTTATTTAAAACAGTAATTAAAATCACAGACTGATGTCCATGTGTAGCCAGTTAATGTCACCTGCTGTGCTCAGCCTCTTGCCTACTTTTAGCTTCACTGCTCTGTAGAGTTTCAGTGCTGCTGTCATGGCAGTAATACCTAGAGATGGTACACACCTGGGCTTCAACCAGCAAGTAAAAAAAAAAAAAAACTTTTTCACAACACGAGGTGGTTTTGAGTCTTTACTCATAATGTTAGTAATAGATTGAGTTTTTTTTTGGGGGGGGAACTGAACGGGACAGCATCTTTGGCAAACTAAGAATGTGAAGTGTTTGCTGGTTCATCAATAGCCTAATGCCTTAGCATTAGCTTGGCATTAGCCTTGCTACTATCCCTGATTGGTACCACACATGAGGTGAGCCTTACGACCACTGTTTTTTATTCTCACATGTCACTTCTTACAAAGCTCATTTCATGTCCTGCCCTTCTGTCTCCTTCAAAGTCAAAAACAAAATCCACACAACAGATTTTGATCTCTCTCGCCTGTTCAGCCATGTTTGTTTACTAACGTCTAACTAGCACCCCTGCATAGTTAACGTACTCCATCTGACTTAGCACAGCAGCACCACCATGTGGACTTAACAAGTGATTGTTTATTCTTCTTTTATGAAACAAAAGCTTTATTAAATGCTGTTAATTATGAGACTAAATAAAATCTATACATGGCAGGCGTAAATAAATACAATTGCCGCGCCAAATACCACAAAACTAAAAAATAAAGGCATTCCGAATGACATATAATTAGCAAATGGGATTTTCCAGCTTCCACGATCAACTGGATTGCATCATATCCCCAATTTAATCTCTTTAATCATCATCATAGCACAACCCTAACCTCAAATAGGTGTAAATGCTGAAACAGGCTGAGCTGATATTTGACATTATGATATCAGGCTACTGTTTGCATTCTGATCTTCTGATGTTACAGCAATTTATAATATCAACATTCAGGCTGTGAATTAATAAATCCTGATATGTAATGGCATTATACGCTAATTAAAGTAAAAGTTGTGGACATACATACTTTTAGACACACCACCCAGCCCTAGTTTTTAAGCATATGTCTCACAGTTTTGTCATTCATCCCGTCTCAGCAGTCAGTCTGTGTCTGACTCATTCACAGAGCTGATCTCAGAGTCCATCCTCCTCTGTCTGAACGTTTTTCCATGTTTCCATCTCTATATGCAGGATTCTATCAAGAAGGTTAAACCCGTAATAATTCTCCTGGATGATTGCGTTTGAAAAAAACTCTGTTTTCTGTGTGTGTTCCTGCTTGTGGAAGCGTCAGTATAGTAGGGTGCTACAGTTCACACCACCTGGATAATTATGGGAGTTTTTATAGGTGGGCTTTGAAAGGCGAGTCTGTTATTATCAACATGAGTCACTGGCATTTAGGGAAAGCCTGCAACACACACACACACCACTGCACACACTAAAACAGAAGCCGCATGCAAGAAGAGCTGAATTATTTAAACTCATTGATTGCAGAACCACACACACACAAACACACACAAACACAAGAACACACACACACACTCTTGAGTTGATGAAGCCGTGTCGTGACAGAGGAGATGTGTGTTTCCCTGTGTTTTTTCTCAGTTGTTTCTCAAACAGTTACACACAAGAATTAGAGTTTTGGACACGCACACACGCTTCCACTCGCACACACACACACTGTAGATGTGGTTGTCAATACTAATAGTGTTTATCATGCCATAAATATAATTAGGCTTTCTGTCAATCAGTGTTGAAAAAAGAGGAAAAGTCTGCCTGACAGCCCCACCCCACACATCTAAAACTCGCACAAGAAAACCAAGACATTGAAAAATAAGATGGTGGGTTGTATGTTGTGGTGCCTATGTGCTGTAGTGTTGTGTATTTGTGTAAATGCCTTTGCCAGCCTGAATGAATCCACCTCAGGGTCAGAATACAATCTGAATATATTTTGTCTGTTGTTCCATCTGAATAACAAAGAGCTTAGCGCACAGCACTCACAGACATACATGTATCAGTGGTGCCTTCTTTGTGTGTGTTTGACTTTCTCACATGTGACAGCTGAGAGTGTGGATTTTACAAAATATTTTACAGCGTCTCAGCTCCTTTTTCTTAGAGGGCTCTTTGAAATGTAAATCTGCAGATTCATGCACTGTTAAAGTAACTTTAGATACACTCCAATCAGTGTGCATTTTCAGACTGAAAATGTGCAAAAATGTGTCGGATAAAAACGGCAGAAGAGATTTTGGAGTGAAAAGATTTGACTAAAATCTAACAACTAGGGTGGGCAGGGTACACACTGGACTGGACAACATCTGATCACCACATAGAAAGACAATCACATTCACAGACTCACCCACACCTAACGGCAATGTCAAGTTTCCTATAACCCAACAAGCAAGTTTTCAGTCTGTGGGAGACCGCCAGAGTGCCTGAAGATAACCAACACTTGTCTTTTAAGATTTCGTCACATGACGTTCCTCATTAATTTTCAGTTCTGTGATATTCAAAGTTGACTGGCAGGCTGCATTGAGGCCACATGTTGCCCACCATTGCCTTAAGCTGCATTCACACCAAATGCTACTTTGCAACCATAATTGCGTCGCCCACTGAAGGTGCATCGCATGTCCATAGATGCCTCATTTTGATCACCATCGCTGTGGCTTGGTGACATCATGTCCTCTCAAGTTTCACAACAATCATATCATATATCATATTATAGGATGTATAAGCGGACATTATTCCAACTGTATCCTTTTCACTCACCTACCAAACACAAAACACTGCAGCTGCTGGCCCTGCAGCGGCATCGTCTGTGAGTTTCCTGCTACCATCCAGGTGGTACTAATGCACTGACTGACTATTATTTCCCACACAGACATAGACTGTTACTTTGTAGTTCGGAATAAAAACAGTCCGTCACAGGTACCGTCACACATGCACACACCACTGATTGGCTGTTGCCGCTCAGCCACTCAAGATATCAACTTTTCAACAAGATCAACTTTTTCAACTTTAACAACGCTCAATGATCATACTGGTCACCTTGAACGTGGCCAACACGTCGCATTAACCCCGCTCCATTGCCACTGTAAATTGACTTTTCATTGAGAGTGATTGCAGAGGACGCTCAAGTCGCGTTGGGTGTGAAGGCACCTTTAGGCTGAGGTTTGCTGAGCTCTCTTCTCGGTCACTCAGTGACTGAAAAGTTGAGCTGGATGGACAAAGTAGACAAAAATCTTCATCAGAAACGCAGCGTCTATACTAATGTAAAGATCATTACACACAAATCTCTTTTCTGCTGTGTACCCTGCAGCTTAGACATAGAGATGCAGCTATAACAGATTTAGACTGTCATAAACAAGTTAGACAAAAACAAATATATTGACAGTGAGCTGCACTTACATGGCTGGAATAATATTTACTTTTTGTTAGTTCATTGACTTGAAATGCATGTTGGTAAATCCAAACCATTCTGTTGCTACCCCTACTCTTCAGTGTTAAGCAACAAGCGCTGTATTTTGTTCATTTTGTTTACTCAACCGTAGATGTAAGTGTTCAGTTTTAAAAAGCATTTTATCTTAAGCCTTTCATAGTTATGATCTCCATGTGTTTGCTTTTTGATTCTCTGTTTCTCTCCATTTATTGTCTCCATGTTTCTGCCTTCAGTGTTATTGTCTCACTGTTTTGATGTAAACGTGACATCTACCCAACATTGTATGAGATCTGCAGTATAAATGCTGCAATCATTCTGTCTATTCTCTACAGCTGTAACTGGGAAGAAAATCCAGCACTGTTTTCCACACAAAGATAATATTTTGTGTGGATCCTAAACTTTTTGCTCAGATTTGGGTCAGAGAACAAAATTTGCACCATGGGAACCTTTCCTAAATGAGGTCCCTGCTTCCCATCCGTCATTTTAATAGCATCTGCTCTTTCTCTGCCAACTTCATTAGTGTTTGAAATTAACAATAGTTTGGAGTGAAATTGAGATTGAGAGTTTATTAAAATGCATCCAAATTACACAGAAGCTTGTCAAAATGTCAGAATAGAGTTTGATTAAAGGCTATTAGAAAATGCCTTAATACACCAGACAAGAACTCAGTGACATTCTTAGCAGCCCAACAGTCTTATAACTTCAAATGTTTCCACTCTGAAGTGTTAAACGCAGCATTGTTTTGGTGATGGAAACCCCATGCATTGGTAAAACAACAAAGAGGAGGAAATATAAAGTCTGTCATCTCTTCTCTTTTCCTATCTGTGGTCCTCTGCCTGCCTTACTTCTCTCTTGCTGGCTAAATTTTCTGTTTGTGTCTCTCCACCCCTTTCCTCTCCAACACAAGTCTATAATAGTCATTACCTTAACTGCCAGTCAGTGTCAGTTAGCACCCAGTTGTTATCTTGTCTGTGCCATGACAAAGACTGTGAGAGTGTTAAGTGAGGTGAACTGTGTGAAGGCTGCTTACTGCCAGATCAGAACTTTACAATAAGATGAGATGTCTTAAATGCATGTGAGCTGATATGAATGTTGGGAGAAATACCTTCAACAGACAAGCTGTCCTTCAGCTGGGCTCAGGGTATCTTGAATGTGTGCCAGGGGAAATAAAAAGGTTTTGTAAAAAGAAATTCTGCAGTTTGATTTTGGAGATTTTGCTACATCAGTGTGCAGTAGTATGGTAGTTTATCAACACTTTATCACAATAGGAAGCAACAATACTCTGATATTCTAGATGACAAAAGAAGACCAGATGTTTTGTTATGGTTGCCTGTCTCCTATTAAAGATGCACATAAATTACATGAACTAGTTTTCATTACACTTGGGACAAGATGTGAACAGAAACTTTAGTGTTTTGTGTGCTGGTAAGTCATTCAGAAATGAACCAACATTTTTATCATTGGGGAGAAAACCTGCAAGTTAACTGAGGCAACCAACCTGAGCCACCATAGTTTTAGACCTGACATACGTTATTATTCACCTTAACACAACCATATAACCAATTAGCCCACAATTTAAGCTGCAAGACTTTACATCTGTTTTCTCTCCTTTACCTCTGCCAGCTCTTCCTTGCATCATTACTGTGCTCTTGCTTTTAACCCTCCATCCCCCCAGCTATCATATGAAATTTAAGACCCAAACTCATAACTCCTTGAATTCTGCATATAGAGGAATCATCTTGATGAAGTCTGAGTCTAAGCTCCAAACCGAAAGTGTGTTATTTTGCTGCAGGAATCATTCTGTTCTTACACAGAAGAGACTTGTCTGCATTGATAATATTAAGAGTAAAGCATTTTTGCTATCACTGTGGGCATTAAAGAAGTATGATGGCAGGGAGGTGATTGATTCCTGTTTTCCAGGTAGTATTAGGTGTGTAATGGAAATGAGAGAGGACCACGAAGAGCCAGAGGGGAGCATGGCGCTGTGTGATTGTGTGTCTGCTTTTGAGTGTATATGGATCCTGCTCGAAGCCGTGTCATGCTATGAATTGACAGTAATAGTCCGTTACAGCAGGATTAATTTGAACATCTTGGGGGTATGTTGAGGATGTATGAGCATGAGTGGTGTGTCAGTATATTTGTGGACATACACAGTATTTAGAGATGAAGTCTACTTTGGTACGGCTTTAATTGTTTTGTTGACGTATCAATGCTGTTTTTTTCTCGGTCTGCACTATTTTTCATTTGGATAAGTCAAGGGTTTTTTTTGAGTGGAGAGCCACTGCATCAGATCCCTCATGAGTTAACAGATCTAGCCTGCTGTTCTAACTCAATGAGAGTCCTGCTAGGTTTTTACTGTTTAATTGCAAAATATGTAGGTGAGATCCCTTTTTCAACCTATAAGCCCATTGTCATTTCAATCCAGATGGATCTGTTCTGGGAGTGTAACTGATTTGTCCTGGTGATTCTTTGGTGTTAATCATGGTTTTACTGGGTGTGGGTAGAGAGGAAGCATTCTGCTGCCTTGTTGATTTGGTTTCTTGGGTTGTTCCCTATGTTATCTTTCTAATGACCTCAGTCAAGTTTTCATACAGCCAACATGTCCTGTCTTGAGCACTAATCTTTTTTTCTTTTTCCTCTTTGTTTCAGCTGCAGGAAACTGTAAAGAGGAAGCTTGACAGCGCACGTTCGCCCCTTAATGGAGACCAGAATGGCATCTGTGATGGAGGCAGCTACTCTCCGACGACCAAACGGGTACGGAAGGAGGGCTCTGGTGGTTTGGACTCACTATCAGGAATCCCTAACAACAACAATAACAGCAGTGTACCACCGATCTCTCCCCTACATCACCAAATGGACATTAAGCCTATACTTGGTGGACCCAACACCTCCAGCGGTAACAGCACTACAAACAGCAATGGCAACCACATCAGTCAAACACCCGATGAGCTGGGGAAGAACGGAGGCAGCCATCTACCGGACATTAAACTGAACGGCTCTCTAGACCTGGAGGACAGCTTCAGCCTCCTCAAAGACCTGAAACAGGAGCCTCTGGACGATGGAGGAGGGATGGAGTCCTCTGATCCCCAGTCTCTGTCCAACCAGAATAAACTGTTTTCTGACATCAATCTTAATGACCAGGAGTGGCAGGAGCTGATTGATGAACTGGCCAACACGGTGCCTGAGGACGACATGCACGACCTCTTCAACGAGGACTTTGAGGACAAGAAAGAGGCTGAGTTTGGCAGGACGGCGAACAATCAGACACCAGGTCCACAAGAAGCAGCCGGGAACACAACAACACCTGGAGGGGGGACGACGCCAGCAGCAGCCCTGCCTCCCCCTCCTCAGCCTCCACAGGGAGGTCCACAGGTCCCCATGGGCTCACCACAGGTCAGTTCAAAAAGGATCAATGATGTGTTCACTGGTAGGGGTATGTTAGCCTCTTGTGTCTGCGCCATGGTGACCACATAAGGTAAAATGTGTACTGCTATATGATGTTTTACGTATGGACAGAAATGTGTCATTCAGTGGTGTGTAACTTCCTTGAATCAAGAGCTTTAATGTGTATTTCTTGTTCTTAAAGCACTAAATGTTAAGGGGTTTGCGGATGCGTCAGCTAACACTGTTGTCATCCATAGGCCAACAGCGTGGCTTCAACCTTTGCAGACATTTGTTGTGTGGAGTTGGGCATTGTTTGAATTTTACCATTTTTGCTTCAAATTCTGAGTCTGCTTATGAAGTTTAATTATTTAATGATTCCCCTTTTTTTCACATTTTTTGAGGTGTGAAAATACAACAAGTATTTAAAGATTAAAAACCGGGCCTCTGGCATCATTAAGACCTCAATAATGAGCTGTTAGCTTTAACAGAAATTTGATTTTGTCCTCTATTCATTCAAATAAACATTACTCATTTTAATAAGGGCACATTGACATAAATAGTTATTTGCCAAAACTATTAAATAAATTTATTGCAAAAGCAAAGTAGATATTATTATCCTTATCAGTATCCTTGCCTGAAAAGCAGAGTACTCCTCTAGTTATGTTTTGTTATATTATCTCTAATTTATTTACCTGTTTCTTATTGAACTAAATGATAAAATCATAGTATTAATCCAGTTTCGGTTTTTATGAACACTACTATAGATATACTGTGTTTTGGGAACATAAACGCTGATGATTGTGTCATAAAGTTTCATCATAAATCACTCATACCAAGGAATCAAGGCTCTCTTAAGTCACTCATCACAAGTTGAGCGAGGTTAATATTGTACAGGAGCTACCTTAATAACTGGACGTGAGTAGAGCACCCTCTGCACTCAAAACAACAAAAGATATTTGAATATTTGTCATCATGACTAGCTAATGTAACAGAAATTTGGCCATAAGGTCAACTGTACTTGAATAGATGCTGCTACCTCTGTGGTTGAGGATATTTAGGCTTTGTTGTGGATGTGGGGATTGTACAGTGTGTGAGTTTGAAGGCAAAGTCAAGCAGTCATCAGGTTTTTCTCACATAGAAATTGAACCAAGGACAGTTTGGCAGGCTTTTTCCACTGTTCAATTTTCAAGTACAGGTCATCACTAAACACGTACTCTTAAATGCATAGTGTGATAATGCATACTCAGTGTAGTCAGCTTCTGATCTGAATCCCAAAAACATGTTAATCTTTATTAATGCATACAAACAGGGCCTCCTACTCATGCAAGGTGGCAGCAAAACTTCAGGATGTTTTTATCCTGAAATCAAAAACTGGGATTTTTAGACGTCTGTTTGAATAGAGGTGATTATCTCTAAAGATTAGTTTTGTTATAGAGTTTGTGTGAACCAATATGTGACTGCAGCAGGCAAAATATGGAAAATCCAACATGAGCCAAGAGGTAGGGTTATTGGAGTTATCATGAGATTGGGCATAACCAGTGTTTAACTAAAGAACTTCAAACTCTTTTCTGTCATACTTGGAGAAAAGTTGAAGTATGAGAGTTGCCAGTCTGTGAATAGATGTACACCAGATCACATGTGTCCTATCAGAGAATAAACCTCCTACAACAAGAAGGAAATATTACATCATCTGCCATCTTAAATTCCCACACACTTGCCCTGGAGTGAGATAAGCTAGCAGTTGAACCCTTCAGTGGTTTTTGTTAAAGAGTGCCTTTGTCTCATTTCGATCTTTGTGTTTGGATTCTCCCTTCAGGTCCGACCATCATCTTCAGGCCCGCAGTTTGCCACCACTGCCAATGGGACGCCTCCTCAGCAGCCTTTGCAGCAGTCTCCAGCGGTTGCCATGGCGTCAGGTTCCCCATTGCACAACTGCGTGGCTCGCTCCCCTCAAACCCCAACCCAAGCTCAAACACAAGCAGTCTCCAGACCGGGTAATGGGTACATGATGAACCCAGGCCCAGGGGTAAGTCAGGCGGGCACAGGGCCAGGAGCTGCTGGAGTTGCTTCAGGAGGTCAGCCTGTAGGTCCAGTGACGCCTGAGCTCTCTCCTGCAGAGCAGCTCAAAGCAATGGCTCAGCAGCGTGCAAAACTTCTGCAGCAGAAGCAGCAGCAGCAACAAGCAGCAAACTGGTCCCCTGCAGGCGCTCCAACGAGTCCCTATAACTCCGGTCCCTTTAACCCAGACAAACCCAACAGCCCAATGATGTACCCACCGCAAGCCTTTAACACGCCGCAGGGCCCTCTAGTGGCTGGTATGGCCCCAAACAATGGCCCCAAAGCTCCCATGAACAACTACCTCCCTCACAACCACATGGGCATGATGGGCCAGCAACAGCCAAACAGCATCAACCAGAGCGCCCTGTCCAAGCAGCAGCAGCAGCAAACGGCAGCCATGTTGTCCTACAACAACACCAAACCGCTGAGCCACTTCAGCGGCAGTGGGGTCGACCACATAGGGCAGAGGATGACTCCACCCATTGGAGGGAACAATCAGGCCAAGAACCCGATGATGCCTCCCTACATGGGTGGTGGTGGGGGCGGGGGTCAGGGCGCCGGACCAGGGCAGACCCAGGGCCCAATCCCAGGACAGACCGCTCACCTGAGTGAAGAGCAGAAGAGGATGTTGCTGATGAAGCAGAAGGTGTTGAACCACCAGAGTATGCCCTACAGCGCCATGCAGCCGCACGGACAGGTAATGAAGCTGTTTCAATTAAGCTGTTCTTATTCCCCATGCCCTCACGGGGGGGAAGTTGTTGCTTCGGCATTAAATTATATGGAGTTCGAGATTCACTATGTTCAAATGAAGCTTGTATGTGCGTGCTAAAAATATGCTGTTCTTTGGGTGTCCACCTGAGGCTTGCCTAAAAAAGTCCATTATATGCCCATTTTAACGGCTGAGGTTACAAACTTAAACATAAGGCCTGGTTCAAAGTGCAAATTTGGTATGAATAGCTCAGTCTTAGTTGTTCAGTGCCATGAGCATTTCTGAGCTGACAGATATGTTTGCCTCCCTTTTGTTGAGTTTTACAGAAATAGCATTTTCAATGGAACATTCAACATTAAAATGCTTCACAATGCGTTTTCAGCCGCTATTGAGGTTGTTAATAAGACCACACCATATTTTTTATCAGTGATTCCCAACCATTGTTTCTTAGAAATTATCCTGGGAACAATAAATAAAGAATGACTCTGTAGTTAGATGTGATAAATGTGCAGACAACAGGTGAATTATTCTGTCAGTGCTTGATCACTAAATCTCTTTTGTGGCCATTTTCACATCTAACCTGTTGATTCAGTAAAAATTAGAAATAGAAGTTATTGCATTTTTGCAGATTTCTGACATACCAGTATATTTCAACTGATTATTCCCAACAGCAATTCATTGCTCTTATGCAATTTATTTCATTGTAGCAGTTTATTTTTTTTTATTAGAAACAGATTTGGAACAGGAAAAACAGCATTCATTGTCTAAGTAATGATCTTGTTAATTATGTAAAATAGACATTTAGATCCTTCACACATTCTGCTGATATTTCAGTGTATGTACGGGATGTACAGTATATGGAAATATGTACAGCTGATATATTGTCAGAAAGTCCAATGTGTAACGATATAGATAATCCCCTTTTTAAGCTGTTATCTGCTGACACCGGTATAAAGTTGACAATAATGTGTATCCTTAATACAATCTAGTACTCATCCTGTTGTGAGGCAGATAGCTCAGCTCGTATGTGGTCCTGGGAATGAACCCCAACATCTCCACCTATATTCCATGATTTACAAGCTGCTAGTCCAGTCTTGTGTCTACACAGAACAAACCTGAGGCAATGATGCAACAAAGTAAGTAAGTCATGATTTGGACCAAAGCGAACAAACTATATCACTGGTGACATGCAAAGATCAGATGATGGGTCCGGAGATTACTGTAATTTCTTGATTATAACACACGTCATTTTGCTCTTAAATAAGGTCTAATTTTCAGGCGCGTATTATAGAAGAGTACAAGCAAAATACTTACCATATTTCATCTCGCCAACATCGGGATTGCTACACATCTGATACAAAATGACAAAATATCCTCTTCTCTGCGAAAACACAGGCACACACAGGGTACTGCTATCTCCTAAGCAAGGGGACTCAAAATAGCTGTGATTGGTTGAAGACATTAGCATGTTGGTAGCTGCTCTCTGATTGGCCGGTAAAGTACAACTGAGCATGCTCAGGAAAAAATGGAGCAATTGCACATGCGTGAAGTTAAAGGTGTTTCTGCATCCTCATGAAAATTCTGAAATTTCATTGATTAAAACTAAGAATAAAATCATGAAAGTATGTGATGCTTGTTATAGAGGGCGTGTTATAAGGGAGAAATGACAGTAAATATGCTGACTGGGCATAAGTGGAAGCAGAGGTTTTTGACTGATAAAACTGTATCGTCTTGCAGCATCATTTGAAAATTCTACACATGATATGATCCCCACTCTTCACTAAGAGGATTTTTCTTATTGGTGGACTGGTTAACCCGGTCTGACGCAACATATCTTAAAGTACTTCATCCTGCAAACCTCTCACAACAGCATGAGCCAAATCAAGAGTCTTCAGACTTAGAACTTTTGCTGTGGTTTCATCCTGGAATTAAAAGCATCACTGAGTCACAGACATCTGTTTTGTCTGGACTGAATTCATTTGCAACCTATAAATTATTATGTTTATAAATGAAATTTAGCCTCCTCTCTTGTATGTGTTTATTTAGATTACTGCCAGAATTATAAAGTAGCTAAATGACTGGAGCCTTACCTTTCAAAAAATGGCAACTATCATCAGGTATATTTTCTGATTGTTTTAATTCCACGGCTGCCACGGTTTTTAACATTTCTTCGTTTTCTTCTCTGCTGTTGAGACTCAAAAGTGTCTCTCAGTTTTATTTTCTTGATTTGACCAGTTGGCATTTTGATAGAGCTTCTCTGTGCAGAAAACACTCCCTGTCCCTTATCTGGGGTTCTCCATGATGATGTGACATCATCTGAAAGCAACCCATAGGTGTGAAAACCCCCTTAAAGACTAATATATGGTTGACTATCCTATCATTGATATTGTATGCTAAATAAGTATTAAAAAAAACTCAAGAATTGAAAACACAGGATCGGGATATTAAAACAGCTGACCAGGACAGCTCACTATAAAAAATGATTTTCTGTTTTTAAAACCTTCCGGAGATGCAGCAGAGAAGATAAAATGGCGGTAGTTGCCCCAGCAACAAGCCAGGGCTGGGAACAGGCATAGGAAAATGGCCTGTCGAGAGTGTATTGATGCCTCTGCAACACTAGCAGCTCTGATAGCCTCCCCCCCCCCACCAACACTCTTCCTCCCCCAGACACACAAGCGCATGCACTCACACACAACAGCAAACACCAAAGCTAAACGGCTCCTTAGCTCATATCCCCAATCTGTCACAGCTGACTGATGGCTGAGATTGGACCACTAAGCCAGGCTAGCTGCTGTCATTACCCAAAGCCCACCCCGGGCAGTTTGTTTCCCGAGCCCGGCGAGCAGCACAGCCCACTCTGAGCGCTCCAGTGCTTTCAGTCAGGTGTCAGGTGTCCTTAATAATCCATCGGACAGAGGACGTTTAAGAAGTGTGGGTGGACAGTACCGCCTCAAAACACCTACACGGGTTTGAGACACACCAGTACGATTTGTCTCATTGTGCGGTTCATTATCTGAGGGCAAATTAATTAATGTCGGAGTAAAGTGTGTGTGCCTTCTTGTTGATGATGCACTCGTCAATGCTTCTCTCTCACTCTCCTTTCTTTCTCATCTTCATGATATGGCCACAGTCACCTCCTCCTCCTCTTCCTCCCCTCTGGTGATCTCTGCATCCTCTGCCCTGCTCCTCCTCCTTCCTCCCTCTCTCCTCCCCGTCTTTCTCCCCTCTGCCAGAGACACTCAGCACCAATAAAGGAGCAGATTTATTAATATGGGGCCTTTGTGGCTGCTGCCTGCCTGGAGGGCTGTGTGTTTGTGTGCGTAAGTGAGTGACTGCCAGTCCCTGCACATGTATGTTTGTGTGTGTTTCATAGATTTGGGGGGAGGTGGGTAGAAGGAGGGAGGGGGGCAGAGATTTATTTGAGTGAGCAGAGGAGAATTGGAAACCAGGGAAGAGAGAGGGGAGAGGGATGTGCGGAGGAGAGAAAGAAGGACTTAAAGGAGAAAGGCAAATGCAAAAAGAGAGATTTATGGTAGAGTGAGGACGGGGCATATTAAAAAGAAAGTCAGGGGCCTGGAAAGAGAGAAATAGGTGGGCAATTCAGATGGAGGTAATGCAAAACATATATACCATAATGTGAATCTACCTCAGTAGTTATTACTCTGTTTTAAGTAGGCTTTAGTCAATAGGCTGTGAAATTTTTAACAAAAATGCTGCATGCTTTTCTCTTAAGATATTTTTCTTAGTGATTAGGTTTAAAGTTTAAAAGGTGTTCCTCAACAATCTGATCAATAGAAGCAGCCTCCCAGTTACACCAACACCACTCAACTAACAAAAAAAGTAAATAGACATAAAGAGTCCAAGGAAAGACAAAATAATATGTTATAAGACTGAAAACAGAGAATACAACCTGAGCATTTTAAATTATCCTTCACAAAGAAAAGTCATCATGACAAAAACCTTTTAAAGGTGCCTTTGCACAAAAGCGCCATAACAAAGCTCTGTCACCATTACACCTCAAGACATTCATATTAATGTATGAGGGTGTGATATTTGTGTCAATTCTTTGTGCGAATGGTGCTTGGATATGGGTGCTCCCCATACACACCAAGAGGCGGAGGCACTCACTCACAGCACTTCAGTTAACGGCTGAGTCCCCTTACCTCTCTCTCCAATGTTGTGCCTCTGATACAGTACATTCTCTCAAAAAGAAGCAAATGAGGTGAAGGAGACTCAAAGACCACAGGTTCTCTAAAAAGGCAGGTTGTCACAAAAAGAGCTGACTCCCAGAGGAGGACAGACTCTGCACTGACACCCTGCAAGTACAGACTAAGCTTCACTTCTTCACATCCTGCCCTAAATATCAGGCTGTGAGAGAGGAATATTATCCCCAAATGAAACAGTTAAGTTGTACAACTATTGGTTTTGATCAAATATATTTATACAATTATTACTAATTATTGCCTTTCTGCAGAAATTTTATGTTTGACTTTTTTTAAAATAAAGACATACCTGTGAACAACCTTTCATCTAAGGCACTCATTCTTGATGACTGTAGGAGCACAGCTCTGTTAAAGTAAGACAGATTGTTCTGACATGAATTCATTGCCTAACACCACTAATTGTTAGACTGTAATTAATGCTTGTAATCACAAATACAGTCACCTGTGGTTAATACACAGATGGCTGCAACAAGTAAAACTGAAATTACAGCTGCAGTAACTTTTGCCTGATGCTGCTTCTGATCCTCAGACATCCACCCAAAATCAGACAAACTTTGTCTTCAGTAAATATGGTGACCCAGTATTCATGTGTTCACATTTGAACTTAAAATTGACAGAATTTAAACTGATTTGTTAGCCGATTGAGGGGCATGACATTACACTTGAAGTGTGTTTTACCTGTCTCCTCCCTATGAAAGAGCACTTCTATGAACAAGACAAACAGTCTGCAGCATTAAGACCTTAATTTTTCCTTCTCTGTGCAGCACCAGCAGCTCCCCAAAATGTCTAATTCCTTTGGCTCCCGAATAGACCTACAAGTTTGACGTTCAGCCATTTTTCCATCATCAAGCCCATTGCAGCAAGCCAGTCACAAGCACCGTGCAGGGCAGAAACAGTGGAATGAGTGCAGAGATGTTGACAATGTGGCTCAGAGCAACACTGAACTGACCAATTACTACAGAGTTTACTGGTTAACCTATCAGATTGGACTGAGCCCATGTGAGAAAGTCAGCCTTAAAGACGCGGGAGCTCTAACAGAGTGCCTCAGACAGAGAGAGAATGCAGCACTATCAGGACTAGTCGTTAGTGATAGTGAACATACCCATCAAAAATGAATATATGAACTGGTTTAAGGCAAAATATGACCTCTTTACATGCATACAGTAGATTTCTCTGGATGTTTCAAGCTCACAAACGAACTTTATCTTTATTCAGCCCTCAAAATGTAGAGGAGCTCAATTTTGAAACACAAAATTCAACATCCCTGCAGCCCTCACTTACAGGATGAACACTTTATTTTTACTTTTGTTATTGCTCTTGCTTAAACAAACAACATTGACATTCATTTTTTCTGCCTTAGTGAACCTCTCCATTATTTAAGCCAGTAAGCATGGGCTATTTTAAAAGCACACTACTTTTACAATACTTTATCTTCTCTAGCATTCAGAATATGTGTTCAGCTCATAGAAACACTGATTTCATTACTAAGTTAAACAAATTTCTGCCTTAATATACCAACCGTGAAAGCTCAGCAGGATAAGTAAAGGTTGTGTTTTGTTTCTATGCATTTATTTGTTGTTGTAGAATAATTTGAGCTGATATGTTGATATCCCCAGAGACGACCTCAGTAATGGTGTTTGTGTTTTGGTGCTTGCTGCGTTTGGATTCTATGTTCTTTGTCTGCAGAAGCACATGTGTGTATTAGCCTTTGGCTTTCTGTGTGTGTTTTGGTGTGTATGCAGTCTCACAGGTGGTGCTTTAACACTGCTGTCTCTCCGTGCCATCCTCTCTCTCTCTCTCTGTGTCTGTGAAGGCTAATCCAGTTAGCAGCTGCTCAGGGAAACTTCAGCCTCGCTCCTCAAAAGCTCGTTAGTCAAGCTTTAATTGTTGCTCCCTCGCTTTGAATATCGTCATGATGCTAATTTATGCCCGTTGTCGCGGTTACTGTCGCCACGGCGGTGAATGTCTCAGAGGAAGCAGCAAGCGAGGGAGCAAAAGGCGTGTGCACGAGTCTGTGGATGCTGGTGTGTCTGTGTGCGACAGAGGATGCCTCTGCTTCACATTGTGCACTCTGCATGTGAGTTTGTCTGTGTGTCGCTCTGAGTGATTGTGAGATGAATGCGGCTTGATGCAAAAGTGTGCAGCTGTGTGGAGCCAGAAGCACGGGGGCGGACCTATGGGGTTATCTGACAGATGATTGGATGAGAATGGATCGGCAGGTGTTGGGCTCAGAGGAAGGCTTGTGCCATCCTGATGGTTTAGAGCAGGTTTGAGTTTGTGTTTGTGTGGCTGAGTCCTCGCTGTGGATGCGTGTTCATGCATGTCACTGTGTCACACATAATATGGTGCACCAAGAAGATGACACTGGTGCTAACAGCCCTGTGAGTCACGACCGGCCCCCTCACACACTTCAACACACAACAATTCTGAACTGAACTGGTTGATAAAAACTCTTGTTTCTCCTTAATATTTTCACCACTCTTCTTAACGGTAGGCTCTCCTCATTTATTACTTTCTACATTCACAAACATGTCTGCCAAAGGTGACAAAGGTGAAGTGGTACAATATAAAAATAGACCTTTAGCAGTTGAAAACTGTGACAAAAGCTATGTTAAACTTTGTAAAAGGGTGAGAGGAAAGGCAGTCAAAGGTTCAGATTTCATAAAATATCTTTATTGAAGAAGCAACCTCTAGTGCAACATCCATCCATTTTCATCTATAACACTTATCCCTTCAGCTGACATTGGGCATGAGGCAAGGGTATACCCTAAACAGGTCACTAGCCAATCACAGGGCTACATTAAACCACTCTTATGCTGCGTTCACACCGCAAGCGACCCAGCTACCAAAATCGCGTCGCCCACTGACGTAGCGTCGCGCATCCATAAATACCTCAGTTTGGTAACCGCTGCCGTCGGCCGTCGCTCGGTGACGTCACGTCCGTTTGAGTTTCAGCGCGATCATTTCATATATCATATAATAGGATGTATAAGCGGACATTTTTCCAGCTGTATCCTTTTCACTCACTTATCAACCACAAAACACTGCAGCTGATGCCCTGCAGCATTAGCATCTGTGAGTTTACCGCGGTCCGTCTAGGCGGAACTAATGTCCTCACTGACATTGGTTCCGCCTAGACGGAGCTCATCCGCCCTGTAGTCAGGATGAATAACTTTCTGTCTTGGGTACCGTCACACATACACACACTGCTGATTGGCTGATGCCGCACAGCCACACATGACATCACCTGAATAGATCAACTTTTTTAACTTTGACATCGCGTGATGAGTGAAGTGGTCGACTTGTAGCCCCGCCCCATCGCGGCTGTACATTGACTTTGAATGGAGAGTGATCGCTGAGGTAGTACAAGTAGCGTCCGGTGTGAACGCACCTTTACAATCATACAGAAGGGCAATCTGTCAGATAGCTGACAAAGTTCAGTCCCAAAAAGTCCAGTGTCGGATCGTTATTTGGTTACTTATAATAAATCTCTGTTATTGATACTACATTTTGAGTAACAAGGGATTATGACTACTCAAAATAAGCAAGATAACAATTTCTTCTCAAAGTATTGCTAAGTTATGTTACGTTTTGACCTTGGTGGGCCACTATTATATTTACTTGTATGTTCAGGGATTAGCTTAAATGCTCACCGCATGTAAAAGGAGAGGGAAAGAGTGAGCTTTACTTCTGATACCTCAGAAAAATTTCTTAACTTTGGGTTTGTGTCTCTAAAACAAACAGAGAACTAGAAAAGCTCTCAGAGAGCGCAGACCACCGCCAGCACCACAGTCCTCTCCATATTGTGATTTTTACCGTAAATATTAGTCCTACCTTTATTTCATGTAAATATTCAGATTCCTAGACCATGAAAACATACCATTAGCAATTGAATTCATCATGATATCTATTTTACTTCAGTAGTTATTCACGAAAATTGCATTTTTCGTCATGGCGGATCCAGACGGTGATCTGGATCAACACCAAAATTGAATCAGTTCTTCCTTTTCCCATGCTGAACATTTCCTGAAAATTTCATCAAAATCCATCCATTGAGTTATTTTGTTCACCGACAGACAAAATTTCCTGAAAACATAACCTCCGTGGCAAAGGTAATAAGGCCGTCTTAGTCTGAGAAGGTTCATTATGTCTATGTAGATTATATGTGTATAGTTTTTTTTTTTTTAACAGACAAGAAGGTTTTTAGTTAACAAAAAAACCTTCTTGTCTGTTAAAGAAGAGGAAGTCTAAGAGCATGGCTGTCTTTTGCAAGTAAGCGTTTTTTGTACTTTTCAAAGGAATTATGAATAATATATAGATAGAGATTTTTTTTTACAGTTTTCAGCTAACTTTCCAAGCTCTGCAAATAACAGCAAACAACATTGATCTGCCAAAATCAAAGCAGAAATGTTAGTGAACGAGGAGTGTGTCTGTATGTGTCTAAAGCAGCATGAGACAGAACATGAGCTTTCGGGTCGGTTGAATGACATTCTGTTCTGTGTGTGCCACGAGTGATATCTGCATCAGTTCAAACCAAAACTTGGTTAAAGTGATTTTAAAAATGTCTGTTTTGAAAGAGAAATAATGACGGACTTAAGTATGTGTGTCCATGTGCAAGCATGAATTACACAATGTGAGACTTTTCTTTTCATCTTTCCTTTAACAAATAGATAATTGATTTAATATCATCTGTTTTTATGCTTAACAATTCCATATCAGTTTTATCCACTTTGTTCTGCTTGTCTTGCAAATCAAGGACGTCGCTCTCTCATCAGAGGCAGTCAGCAGAAACAGTAATAATGGAGTCAGAGCTGTGATCATGGTAGGCAGGAAACAGAAGTTGTCTAAATTGTGGCTTGCTTCTTTCTTTTCTTTTTGCATCAGTCCAGTGTCTGTGAATTCAAGCAGGGATGGAGACACCACATTGGTTTATGCTGCAGCACTGAATGTCAGGAGTTACATGTCTTTGACATTTTAGCCATGGAAGATCTGTGTAGGTCAACTTTTTACAAACAGAAAATACACTAGGAAGGAAAAGTAATTGATAAAGAAGAGTTGATAGTTGCTGATCATTGAGAATTCATCCATTTTAATTCCTCAAAAATGAACACTGCTTTCATCTCCCACCCCTCTCAGTCATCCTCTCTCTCCATCACCCTCCACTGAGACCCTCCAACAGTCTCATGGGTGTCAGACTAGCACACAGAGCTTACTCCCTCTGGGGGATCTCACAATGTGAACTAGAACCCAAACAGCACATTAGCTGAGCCTTTAGTACAGACTGATAACCAGGCCTGTGTTAAAATAATCAATTCAACCAAATATTGGGACATATTCCTTTCTGATATTTGTATGGATATAGATTATACAGATTCAATGTGACGGCTGTTATTATACGTACATTAGGGATTTGCATCAGAGCTGCAGTTCAAAATATGGCAGTAAAGTCAAACTAGACGGGACACATTTCAGTTTTTGAATGTCCTCTAAAATCTTTGAATTTTAAGTGCCTTGAGTTGTTCAATCCTTTAAACCAGTGTAGTGTTCAAGCTTTTTTTGCCAAAGGTACACCTAAAAACAAGCCAAAATCCTGAAGCTCATGTTCATATCCTCTAAAGATTTATGTTTT
Source organism: Scarus forsteni (assembly GCA_036419115.1). Taxonomy (NCBI): domain Eukaryota; kingdom Metazoa; phylum Chordata; class Actinopteri; order Labriformes; family Labridae; genus Scarus; species Scarus forsteni. Next base: position 6,207,908 of record JAZDUH010000471.1, read on the forward strand.
AATGTCTTTTTAGTCTTACAGGTCTTTTTGTTTTGAATATAATTGATCATGGGTAAAATTTGATGAACAACTATGTAACTGTTGGCTCATATCACCAATATTGTTTGCATGCTTATTATTAGCTCAATATGCTATTTTCAGCCCATACCGATGTTGATACTGATACACAAATTAGAAGTCATTTTTATTACTCCTACATTAAATGCCATATGTATTTTTCCACAATAGCAGTAAGATTCGTTTGGCCTTTTAACTGTTAAAGGAACAAATTGGCTCTTAATGAAAGCGGCCCTTTTTTGGAACTTTAACATTCACATTAAATCAGTATTCAAAAACTGAACAAGCTTGATATTAACAGATAAGACTCAAACATTGGCACTAAGAAGTGTTCATATCTGATGTCAACAGTGTTCAGGTTTCAAAGCAATTATCAGCCAATGCTGACATATGGCCAGTATTATTGTGCATCTCTAAAGAAATTAATAATTCATTTTAGATGCTTCAAAAAAACGTATCCAACTTTTTAAAATGCTTAAGTCACAATTTCAGAATTAGGTGAACAATTTGATAACTTGAAATGCTTAAGACAGGGGTTTTAACTGAAGTCTTTTCAGATGTGTATGAAAAAATGCACCCACAATATGACTTATTCATCCAACTGTTGCTGTGTAGTTGTATAAATCTTATTGTTGTGCTAAATAGACCCTCCTCAAGGCACACCGGTGTTCCCTGGCACACCATTTAAGAACCTCTGGTTCAAACCTTGTCCTTGTTTTTATGTGCTTTCAACAAAAGCAAAACTTGTCTGGAATTATGTTAAAGGCATAATCAGTGCCTGCAATTTCTGCATATCTTGGCTATAATCAATCAATCAATCAATCAAAATGTATTTATAAAGCACTTTTCATACAAAACAAAAATGTAGCACAAAGTGCTTTCCAAACAGACAAATTAATTAAATGAAGGACGTATAACCCAAACTCACTCCACACAGCAATCCATACACAGTGTCGATAAAAAGCATCATAAATAAAAGACAATAATAAAGCACACTGCTGTACCCAGTACATACTGAGGAAACGCCATCTTGAAGGTTTAAAAATGAGAAAACAATGGAGGTTAGGTTAAAAGTATAAAATTAAATATATCGTGAACTAAAATAAGAAAATGAATTTTAAAAAATAAGAATAAAATAATGACTTCAAATTAAGTTAAAATATACATATATATAATAATAATGATAAATGAAGAATAAAATAGGAAAACTAGAAAATAAAATAAGGAAAAATAGATTTAAAAAGAAAAGATAAAAAATAAGATAAGATTAAATAATAAAAAGTGGCCTGTAATTAAAATAAATAAACACTAAAAGGTAATTCAGGTAAAAGCTTGACTAAAAAGGTAGGCTTTGAGTTTGTATTGAAAGACATTAACATTAGGTTAATGTCTGAATCATATCATGGCCTCAGTATTGGGGTAGACATCGTATGCTGAGCTTGCTAGAAATACCCAGCCCTACTGACAGTAGCCAATAACAGGTATAATGTATTATTATCATCTTTGAGTCCACTAGAGTTTATGCAGGACTGCAAAATTAATCCAGGTTGTATACGATTTGCATCAACCTCATAAAAGGTAAAGTTGTGACCTGACTGGACAAATTTAGAGACTGAGAGAAGCATTTTTATCAGAGAGAACAAAAGCTGCTGGACACACGAAGAACAACGGTGCTCAGGTGAGAGGGGCGTAAAAGGTAGAGAGAGGAAGCGTCACGCAAAGTTACTGTTCTCTCTCTCCTTCCCTCTCTTCCCTCCATCTCTCCCCCGAGCAGAAGATGTTACCTTCTCTCCCGCTCTCTCCCCTCCTCACTGCCTCTCCTCACGTACACACAGTTTGTCTCCCGCTCACTCTGTCACCCCATCGACTCTCTCTCTCCTCCTGAGTCACACACACACACATAAGTGAACACTGCTCACTCTCTCCCTCACTCCTCCATCGCTCTCTCTCTCTGGCACACGTGTCAGGGCTTGAGCTGAGCCGCACTCGTATCCTGTAGAGAGGCTCTGAAGACAGGGAGGAGGAGGAGGAGGAGGAGGAGGAGGAGGAGGAGGAGGAGGAGGGGAGGAGGGTGCAGGTTGTGAAGGGATGCTCGGGTGGAGCGGAGAGGTGGAGGGGGGCAGGGTGGAGACTGCTGAGCTCTGGTGTGTATTTGCTCTCTCTCTCCCTGGCTGTCCCTCCTGAGATGCTTCCTGTTAAGACAAACACAAGACAAACAGCTCTCTCCGTACTCCTGCTGTCTGCTTCTTTCATATCTCTTCTCTTTGCCTTCCTCTCCTCTCCCCGCACACTTCCTTCACCTTCTGTGTTTCATTTTCCTTACCTCTTAGTCCCTACCTTTTCAAATTCACTTTGTATGTTTGGTTAATGCTAGACCATGTCGTGTGTGGTTTAATTAAGACCATATGTATTGTTAATATTAGAGCTATGCAATATTATAACATATTTTACCAGTAGGTTTAGCTGATTCTGGATTTTTCGTAAATATAGGCACAAAGGGCTCAAATGCTCTAAACTAACATAATTCTAGCTACTGTAGCACCAATTCATAGCTTCTGCTGTCATAATGTCTCTCTCAGATGTAAACAAATAGTGATGAATAAATGGTTAGCATCTGCAGGACTGGCAGTGTTTTGATCTTGAGATCAGGTATTCTTTGTAAGATATTCCCACATACTACCACTTGACTAAACTTAAAAACTAAACACATTTGCTTGCAAGGGTGACTTTAGGCTAGCATTGCAAATTCTTCCAGATTTAGCCACACTCCACGTCTTACATGAGATGTGTTGTGCACTTAAGACTTGTCCACTAAAAACAATTCAGACATGCATTTATTCCATTCTGAAATTATTTAATTTTATTTATTTAACCTTTATATAACCAGGAGAGATTGAGATTTAAGCATCGAGATTAAAAAATCTTTTTTGCAAGAGAGACTTGGCCAAAATAGAAGCTGTACAGAGCAGCGGTGATTGCTCTAAGACTGCAAGGGAAGCTCAGCTTCCCCTAAAATGTCCCCCAAAAAAGTGGTGATATGTACTGCTGTGTGTACATTTCATTGACTAAATATGCGCTAGAATACCTTCATCTTTTGTTCAGAATCAGCTACTTATCACAGGTAACTGGCGCGACTTCCTCCATTCATCCCCGCAGCGTCTCAGCGCTTTAACACAGTCGGACGCTGAGCATGGGCTGACTTCGATGGGGAAGCGTAGAGTGGGTTGTTCCACTGTGGAAACTGGACGGTCATTGGATAAACGCTGGGCTTTGTCCCGCCCATCGGACACTCAGCATCTCTGGGGGTCTATGAGGCAGTGGGCTCACCTGGACGCTCGGCTTCTGCATGATGATTGGATGATCTGTCTGAGGCTAAATCCCTTTTTGATTGACAGTGAAATGAGCCAATCAGCGATCTTGAAGTATAACCCTCCACCGGAGCATCTTCTAAGTTTTACATTCAGTTGTTCTGGAGAGGAGCTTCTCCTGTTTAAAGCGGCTCAAGTCTTACACTCGCAACACAATGGGCCAAGACCGTTTAAGCAGTCTAGCTCTGCTGGCCATTGAGAGAGCACTGGTAAAATCCCCGGAAAAGACACCCAGTTGGTACGACAGGGTCACAGATCATTTTCTTGAAAAGGAACAGAGGGTAGAATTTACATTTAAATAAATAAACAAATTTATGGTGTAGGCCGGAAAAAAATGAGCTTCCCCTCCTTGACTGAACAGCAGCCGCCACTGGTACAGAGTCATAGTACATAGAAAGTGACACAACAAAATCAACAGGTTTGAAACAAATAACCAAATACACATTTGGCTTTCAAGAAAAACAACCATATGCCTCTGTCACCACATTCTTAATGATGCTCTTAAATTCATTAAGAGGTATCGCTGAATCCAGTTTTAGCTCTTTTTGAAGATTATTCCACGACCAGATGCAGTAAAAGAAAAAGCAGTTTTCCCCAGGTCTGTAAAGACTCTGGGTACTGGAAAGAGCAGTAAGTTAGAGGATCGCAGCTGGTACCCGATGGAGCTACTGTACAGAAAGGAACAGAGGTAAGATGGAAGTTTTCCCAGAATTGCTTTGTAAATAAAAATAAATAAGTAACATTGAGTATACTAAATATGCCTCAAACAAAATAAAGAAAAGGAAACAAAAGAAACTGAAGCTGAACACAAAATAAAAATACAATTTTAAGTATCAAAATGTAGAGGTTAAAGTAAACTCATAGCATATTCCTACAGTTATTAGCTATAGTTGAATTGCTTTGTTTTCCTTTTTCAATAATATTCAGATTTACATTTAGACCGCTAAGGCATCAAATTATGATCACCTGCCACCCTGACTGAGCTGTAGCTATTCAGCCCCATATGACACAGAGATGAACTCTGTACTGTGACACCCTTTATAACAACCAGCATTAACTTTCTCAGTAGTCTGAGCAATAGTAGCTCTTCTGTTGGATCAGACCATATGTACTAGACTACACTGCCCATGACCCACCGGTTCACCTCTGTTCCTTTCATTTTTGAGAGATACTTGCCACTGCAGACCAAGTACACCTCACAAGAGCTGCAGCTTTGGAGACGCTCTGACCTAGTCATTTTGGCGTTATACTTTGGCTATTTTAAAATGGGCTCAAATCCTTACACTTGCAGATTTTTCTGCTTCTTGCACATCATCTTTGAGCGTAAAATGTTCACTTACTTCCTGGTATATCCTCCAACAAACAGGTGCCATGATGATGTGATGATCAGTATGTTTCACTTCACCTGTCAGTGACCATTATGTTATGCTATGTTTGTCATTTGTGTTATGATTAATGATATATTATCCATATGATGGCTAATGTCATTCACGGTCCTACAAGCATGAAACAAAAATGATAATTATTTCATATAGTGAGGAGGAAAACTCAGGTGCGATAAAAAACACCACTTAGAGTGCACAGATATCTATTACTGAAAAACAAAATCTGAAGGTGAAGTGATAGAAAAGCAGTGAATCAGATCACTCTGCATCCTGCTTCTGATCAGTCTCAGGCCAGAGGAACTCATCCACATCAGCTGGGAAATTCACTCTGACCAACCAGCAGAGGAAAGAACACCTGTCCACTCAAAACCTCTGTTTACTCTCTGGCACATGATTGAAGTGTTTTTCACTTTGTGTTTGTACAGGTGCAACACGTACAGCTAGTTGGTAATCAGGGTGTTGCATTTCGAGGGCTAGTGTCTCTAACTGCTAAATTATAAAATTGTGTTTAGAAATTTACACAACTGTGGTTTAGAATCTTTCTAGTGAAAACAATTCAACTGTGTTTGGTGTTTAGCAGTTTGGAGTCAAGTTTTGAGACAGGAGCTTCAAGTTTTTCATAAGAATTTGGATGTTTAAAGTATTTCAGTGACACATTTTAAATGCAGAGATTTAGAAACCGATAGAACCGCTAGCATTTCCTGTCCAGTTATTTCAAGACGTATGTGTTTCTGTTTTAGTCAGATGACCTTAATAGGGTCTGCGATAAAATCAAGTTTAAGAGATTTAGGCCCACTTGGCCAAAGTGCTAATTGTTCAGCAGTCTTACTCTACCTGACACCAGTGTTCATTTGTTGACTAATTATTATTTCATTGTAGTTTTCTAAATTAACTAAATTAACCGACATTTTCTTCAACAGAGAAAAGGTAGACTACTAGACTACTCAGGAATCACAGCAGCTTTGGTTGTGTGGACAGGTTGGATTAGTTCAGAGGGACATCCAGTCACAACTGCCTTAGCCCAATGGTGGTAGGATCCAAGTGTAAAACATGACATCACAAATTCAAGAAATTTAAACAAAAAAATGCCTTACACGTTGGAGTGTGAGATATGACGATATTAAATCGTTAAGGATTATAACATGGGGATGATCTCATAAAACAGAAAGATCGTCAGATCGTCTGTGTGGGCGCAGAGACTTTGACGCGCACCCGACTAGCCAATCGTAGCACATTACGCGCAGTTCATGGTGGGATCTCCTGTTTGGTTATGTAGCATGAAGCCATGGCGAAAAAAGGAGATAAAAGCTTGAAGATGTCTGAACACAAATCTGTTCTAAAGCAGCTGTATTATTCACTCAGGTTATAGACATTGCAGTTAGATAACATTTGTTTTAAATTGTTGCACTTTAAGAGATAATGTTGATATTGTTGTTCATTACCTTGTATGTTTACGTTTATTGCACATTTTTATGAAAACTGCACTGTTTAAGTTAAAACCTGTTCAGAAAGTTTCTTTGGCTTTAATTGTCTTTTTTTTTTCTTTTAGGGTTTTACATGTTTTATATGTTTAACATAGGGAAAAAAAATGGCCAAACATGCGAATTAGTCTAGAAAAATCAACGTAAAAAAGAATTGTGATAAAATCAGGATTGTGATTTTATCTTTAAAAAATCGTGATATGATATTTTTGCCATATCGCCCACCCCTACTTACACGTTACACTTCATATTTTACTCGACTAAATTTACAGTAGATTTCGTCAACTCAAATGTTGTGACATTTCATCAATTAAAACTAGACTAAAATTAAAACAATTAAATAACTAAATTATGACAACAATTAGAATATATTTTAGGCAAAGTACTACTACTGAATAAAAAAGTGCTGTCAAAATTAACACTGCCTGACACTGTTGTCATTTTTACATCCAGTACTCATGTCAGTTATAGCAAGTGAACCCGTACTTCACTTTGAACCAGGGATGTGTTTGGTCAGGAACTATGCTGGTGCTGCTTAAACCACCTTAAACCTGGTCGAAAGTCTGAAGTTTGTGGGTGGTGTCTAAAAGATCAAAACCCATTCAATGAACAATGCACGTGTAATCACGAAGCACAACAGTGGACCTTTTCCATGTGAAGTATCAGAGTATTTATTGATTAAATCAAATCAAGTTTTTCATATAAAAATAGAGGACTTCATCATGCCTGATACACTCAAGTCAAAGGCTTTAATGTAGCAGGAAGCATCATCCATTTTGATATTTTATATATTTTCAAGTGTCAATTATTCTGTACACATTTATTAATATAGGCTGTTGAGTGAGTTTTTGCAAGCATTATAAAAACACAGCAAGAATTCCATCAGAAAAAAACCCCAAATAAATCAATGTTATAAGCACTTTCTTATGCTGAGCAAACAGGTCATAAAGTACAAACCTCTGCCGCTGGCATTGTTGGACAAGTAATTAATAAGAATGTGGAAACAGCCCTTTAGAGTACTCAACTCAACTCATCTTTATTTATAAAGCACTTTAAAAACAACCACAGCTGAAACAAAGTGCTGTACACTAACAGACAAAACAAAACAAAACAGAAATTAAAAACAATGGATAAAATAAAGCAGATATAAATACTAAAACGATTGTTTCAATGTTTTTAAAAACTAATTTAAAAACAGTAGAAACAATAAGTAAAAGCAAACCATAAAACACTAAAACTGGAGCCGAGTCTCATGCAGGGTCAAAAGCCAAGGAATAAAAATAAAAATGGGTTTTAAGACGAGTTTTAAAACTGTTTTAAAATTTTAATACATCTTAAAACAATTCATAGATCTGCATGCATATTGTATCACCAGCAAAAATCAAATTTATTCTCCCATGTGTCATGACCAGATTCCCTGAAAATGTCGCCTAAATCAGTTGAGGGCTTTTTGAGTTACCTTGCTTAGAGACAAACCAACAAATTAATCAAACAATAAACAAACACAGCCTCCTTGGTAGATGTAATGAAGTCATAGTTTTACACAGAGGTCCGACATATATATTTTTATATGCTCTGGGAATGCTTTGATTAAACAGTTACTTTAATCTGAGCCTCGTCCCGTTTTATTCAGTGTCCTATATGCGTTCAGTGTGTGCTGTAGTACAATCAAAGAAGAGGAATCAAATGATCCAACTGAAGTATGGACCAACTTTGCTGTTAAGATAACAAAGCACTGCTACAGGAATGTAAAGAGAGCAGATACTCTGATGTATTTGATTCTCATTACGCCCACAAACACATTTGTATAATCAAGGTACATAATCCATCGTTTTTCCACTGTGCTCTTGCTCTGTGATGGGACTTTGCACCTTCAAAAAAGCTAAATAAAACCAGCACACCCCAAAATACTGTGCAAACAATGCCTTTCTACATGTTTTGTGCCAGTAAATACGGCCCTTGGTGCCTTTTTAGAAGTTTCTATGGCATCAAATACATCTGGACGTCCACAATCAATAATTTTAGTATTTCTCATACATTACAAAAGCATGGCTGATAAGACGTGGCTTAGATTACAGATTTATCTTGTCTTAAATACATTTTAGACTAGCATTTGACACATTGATGACCTTTAATATGATCAGGTCACACCAAGAATCAAGGAAAACAGCAGGGAGCTCAGAACATAACCTGTGTTTCACTACATCTTCATCAACAGTCAAGACACCCTTGAAAACCCAAGCTACTTGATGTGTTGCTCATTGTTTTATCGTTTCTGAACTTCTTCTTTAGACTTGTTTGCTGAATGCAAGTTTGCTAAATGCACATCTTATCTGTACTGTACTTAAACTGAATATGTTCCTACTTAAGACTGTAGAGTACTGGTAAATAAGGCTCACTGCGACCATGTATACATGAGCACAAATGATCAGAATAAAAACATGTCATGTAAGCGCATCAGAAGATTCTGATCTGAAAGAGCTCATTCAGAGACAAATTAATTTCAGAATGAGAGGGATGGTTTATGCATATTTTTTACTGAACAACATATAACACTCATTTCAATGAGTCTTCCTGGTTCTCTCTCTCCTTCCTTATCAACTTCGCTGCGCATGTTTAAAGCTGCTCACACATGCACAGTTAAGGAAGAGGGCATCCTCCAGATTACAGCTCCTTTCTGCTGGAAATGGTTTGTCTCTGTAAATGTAGACTTTTGAGTTTCTCTACAGAGAAAGAGGGGAAAAGTACTTTATTTGGATTCATTACAAAATGGAAAAATAAAAACATCCAGAGTCAACAATGGCGGCAGAGGAATGAAGTTTCTGCACTTTCATGAGGGAAGAGGAGTGACAGTGATTGGTGTTTGTTTATAACAGAGGAGTCTGTGACTGCAGTGGTCTGAAATAACAGAGTTTGAACACACTGTGGAATCTCAACTCTTGTTAATTTGGCCCCTCAATACAGAAAAACCTTGCCAACATATGTTCATTAAGAGAATCATGTACATGTCTTGTTGATATGGTTGGCAGCTGCCCACGATATATTTTTACAACAAGTTGAAACTGAACAGTAATCATGTTTTTAACAAGTTAAGTTAAAGAACTTTTTCTTTTCCCACTGCAAGCAGACTCAGGTCTAATCAGCAGCAGTCAAGCTGCAGGGCTTTGTTTATTCCTCTGGCGCATCAAGCTAATGTCATCACGTTGATGACATCATCAGCGTGACATAGCCCCTCCATGTAAACAACGGGATGGGGTATGGAGGCCGTGGATGCGGTTTTCTTTACTTTGTACTTTTGTCCCTCTTTAAAAATTTACAAACTCGATGCTGATGATTCAAAGGAATTTGTTGCTGAGACAGCAAAGAGTCACAAAAATTACAGACAGAGAGGGCAGGCGTTTCGCCAACATCATTGATAAATTAGCGGGTCAACCCGGGTGTGATGCCGGTAAAAACCCGCGTCGCTTGCAGGGTCAAACAACGTGGGTCGAAATGCCGACCAAACCCCTTCAAAGTGCTGACAGGAGCTGATTGTTACCGGGTTTAAACAGTTTTTTTGGACAGTCTGAAAGGGGTATAAAGAACTGTCTCCGACTTTAGATCTTAGAGACAGCTCTGCACATGCCCAAATGCTTTTATTCTGATTATATTTTAGATGCAGGTACACACACAGAATCAGAAAATTCCAATCGCAGTGATTGTAATCATATTGGAGTAGAGTACACATGTAAATATAGCTAGTATGTACATTATCTAAATCCACTGGAGTGTGTGTTGGTTTGTGTGTCTGTCTGTCTTTAATGTGTGTTTGTAAGAAGCACCAGTAGCAGCAGGAGTGAAAACAGTTCTCAGGGTCTGTTGACTAACCCCACTCCCCCACGACACACTTAAACACTCACACACAACCAAAATCTGTTTGGTTCACTCCAACAGTGCCAGAGCAAACACACTAGACCATCTCCACCCATTCGACACGCCCTGGGGGTGTGAATATAGGGTTGGAGAGGAAACATCAATACTCACCTCCACCAACAGGCTGCTTTTTCAGAGGTATGCCACTGTACAGCGGAGTGTGTATTTTCAGAGTGTGTAATCAAAGCCTCTCTGATATTAACCTCATCTGTAATATCCACCTGCAGGCCTTGCTCTGCGATAAACCAGTCATGACACAGTGCATCTGCAGGCGCACGCTGTCTGACTGTGTGTGTGTGCGACTTTAAGAGTGTGCATATGTAGAAGAGTAATAGCCAGGCGTGTGTGTGCGTGTGCTTGTGTGTGTTGTGTGTTTGTACGGGGGGTAGATCATTCTTATGCTGTGTCTGTGGGCCAAAGGGAGGGAGGAAGGGAGATGCAGTCAGAAGGCTGCATACTAAACAGACTGCTGTCACCCCGCCAGCACCACGCACAACACACACAAACAAACACACACACTCAGACACGGATACATAAATGCATGCTTGGTTGCTCTACCTCTTATATACACACTCACAAACAATTCACACACACAAAAACAAATCATGCACGCACGCACACACTCGCATACTTTCTCCTCATGCCAGCTCAAACTTTGGCTGCCTTTCTCGACTGCCGGTTACCATGGCAACCATTGCCCACAGCACCTTGCAGCCCAAATCAATGGCTGCTCCAAGACGAGGGTAGGCAGGGGAAGAGTGTGTGTGTGTGTGAGAGAGAGAGCCAAAGTGTGTGTACACGTACGCGACAGCCTGTTTGTCCAAGTGTTCAGGGCTCGAAGTAGGCTGCACTTGTAAAGACTTGAATGACAAATACGGTTGAGGGCTCCAGATTATGCTAACAATACCTGATCAATTATTTTAGTTATTGTATTATTTCAGTTTGAATAAAGACGGCTTAAACTGTTTATTTATCCCAGTTCAGACCATTAAACTAATAGAAATTATTGCTTATTCTGAATTCTTGTCAAAAGTCAGTCCCTGAAGTCAAAACTACAAAGTCTAATAATATGCTGATAAATGTGCTTTTGGTCATCTGGATGTTGGGGAGTGGGTTTTATAAACTTTTAACCCATTTAAAAAACAAGAAATGTATTTGTGATCAGGACGATGCAGTGTTCATTCATTAAATAGTAGAGCATTTTTTTAATTTCCCAAAAAATATCAATTTTGGATTAAAGGTTTGTGCCGGACAGGGACAATACACAAAAAGTGCTTTACATTTTCCTTGTATTTGACTTATTGTAGTCTGGTTTTCTGTTTAATGAAAATATGTTGAGTGGACTGAATGAAAAGACATTAACGCAGTTGCTAATTACCCAGTCACTCCTGAGCATTCAAAATGGGACACATGCAGCACTGACTGAGTGCTCTCAGATAACTGGTTTTCATTTGAAGCTAATGTGATAATACTTTTGATTGCTAATGAGTATAGGATGAGTTCTGACCTCTGAATTTCCTCAATGACAGCAGTTCTGATCTGCCACATCAGGTAGTTGTTTAAAGTCTGAGCTCTCTAATGTGCTGTGAGCAGCTCCTGGATGGACACACACTTTGCACATTGTTAAATCTAGTTATTTTCTTTGAACATAACCAGTCAATCAACCATTCAATCATTATTTTTGTAGTGCAACAGATACAGTGGCAAGAATGAAAAACCTCTGTGAAGCAGCAGAACCATCCAACTCACGTCCAACAGCCATCCACCCGAGTTGTGTTGGGGTGGTGAATGGGCGGATGTGGAGGGGTGGGCAATGAAAGAGGGACAAAAAGAAGAATTAATGATAGCTACAAATTTATGATCATAAACCTGTCCCCATCACATTTGTCTCTATTAAATTGAAATAAATTAGGCATTAGCCCTTTGAGATGTGACATCTCGTTTTCAAGAGGGTCCCTGTCTGTATATCTATGTAAAGGAATTATTATGTGATATCATTAATAACAACCATTAATAACAGGTGTTAGGACATAACAGCAGTAAGTCTATGTCCAAATGCTTCAGACATTATCTTTCACAAAGAAATGCTCTACCAACGGAAAACACTCAACAAGTGTATGACCTTTTTTACGTTGGTAGTGTTTTCATAGCCTTTAATGGAGAAAACTGTGTCTGTATGCATGCTTTCTCCAATGCTGTGTGTTGCAATTAATCTTGTTACTGTTTGGCACAACCTGACGTCACACCTCGAGCAAAATGAGTTAAATTTTAGAACCTGTTGCAAACAAAAAAAAAAAAAAACAGTCAGTTATTTGAAAGAGTCTGAGGTCAGTCCTTTAAGTTCTACTAATCATGTGTTTGCCCTGACTTGCTAATCACCTCATTTGCGTTGATGGCTCTAAATGTGACCACCCTGCCAAGTGCTACACACGTATACACAAACACACACAAAGACAGACATGAGGGACGACACAGATGTGACCCCGCCCTTGTCCCCAAAATGCACCCCATCCTTTCCATCTGCTCGGTCAGATACGAACACACAAATGCACACATACACACACATACTCAAACCACTTGGGACTAACACCACTCACCGCTGTTTGGCGACATACTCCAGCAGGTGTACACACAAACATACATGCACACACAACAAAACAGCCTGTCTTGTTAAGTCATGAGGTTCACATGGCAGTCTTTCCTCTCCACCCCCAAACCTCACCTCACCACACGCCACCATGCCCATCCCACACGTCTATCACTCCTCCAGTCCTCAGCGCTCCACTGTGGGGGCTGAGAAATGAAAGAGAGCATGGCGGGGTAATAACTGGGGGGTGCTGTAAGGCTCTTTGAGGATTAGGTTGAGAATTTTGACTCCGTCTCACTGAGGAGAAAGGATGCCGCGGTGGTGATGGTGTTGGTGGTGGTGGGGATAGACTGACTCCTCGGAGCAATTTACCTCAAACGGCTCCGACACGGCTAATCCGCTCTTAAAGGAGCCTAATCCAACAGTCTTGTACCTGATACTGAGAAAAGAGAGAAAGGAGAGTGGCAGAGGGAAGATGGCAAAACTGAGAAAAACAAGGGAGCATGTAGGAGAGAGTGGTTTGTGTGTATGACTGAATACATTTCACCGGGCTGGACCAAGAATGTTGGCCGTCAAATCAGGTTTTGCCACTTAAAATGACAATTTATTCATATGATCCTTCTTTTTTCAATATGTACACTATACCAACCCTTGTGTATTTAAATCAACCCAACACTAATTCTTACATTAGAGTAATTTTTAGTAGCTTTGCACAAAATGACAAAGTCATGAGGTGAAACTGGTTCAGTTTCTGTATTAAGCTTAAAAAAGGAGTTTTAATTGTAGTTAATATGTCAGTCCAACTGAAATTGACCTGTGTTAAACTTATGTTGTGGCTGAAGATTGATTTTCTATATGATGTTGTTCAGGTTGGAGCATGTGTGTTTCCTCTGGATGGGTAAATGGACTTGACCTTTTATATCACTTTCTAGTGTGTTTAACTACTTATTGCAGCTTAAAACCACAAATCACATCTGCCCATTCACACACAGTTTCATGCTACATTCCCTCACTGGTGGCTTTACAGTTTCTTTATAAGTATCCATCAGTATTACATCCTTGCCCTTTAATACTCGTTAACATACCAGTGACGAAGCAATGGTAGTTTTTTTTTTTTTTTTTTTTTTTTTTTTTTTTTTTTTTTTTTTTTTTTTTTTTTTTTTTTTTTTGTTTATTTTTTTTTTTTAATTTTTTTTATTTTTTTTAATTATATATTTTTTTTTTTTTTTTTTTTTTTTTTTTTTTTTTTTTTTTTTTTTTTTTTTATTTTTATTTTTTTTTTTTTTTTTTTTTTTTTTTTTTTTTTTTTTTTTTTTTTTTTTAAACCAAATCACATCTGCCCATTCACACACAGTTTCATGTGACAGCCGGAGCTGGACTCAAACCTGCAACCTTCTGATTACTGACAGAGTGCTCTTTCAGACTAAACACTGATGCAGTTTGACCAAAACATGCTCATTTGGTTAGTTGGTGACTCTAAATTGCACTTAAGTGTCAGTGTGGTTATCTCTCTCTGCAAGTTGGCCCTGTGATTGGCTGCTGACTGGCCCAGGGTGTACCTTGCCTGTCACCCAAGGTCACCTAGAATAAGCAGCTGCCATACCCCACAATCTTTAAAGGGGTCAGCAGTCCAGGTAATGCATGGATGGATGTGTACCTTTCAATCAGACCAGACTAGATCCGATGCTCTGCTCTACAGTCTCTGCCATGGGCTTTGATTGGCAATATAAAAAGCATTTATCCGCAGATTGAACAGTCTACCAGCATGTTAGCCTAAATGCTAAACATTAGCACAATAGCATTAATACTGTGTTGGTGAGCTGCAAGAGGAAAATTCGTGACAAATTACAGAGACAGATAATATGAAGGGTAACCAAAGAGCCCAAACCCACTTCCAAATGGATTAGAGGTGAACTCCAAGTTCAAGGTACTTCAGTATCAGATCACATCATATGTCACTTTTTGAGTCAAAATAGACTTAATAGAAGGACACCACAGTTGAAAGCAGATCATAAAAAGTGAGACTGGAATTTGCCAAAATGCTTATTGACATGCGACAAAGCTTCTGGGAGAATGTCCCTTGGACAGATGAGACAAAACTGGAGCTTTTTGGCACACATCAGCTCTATGTATACAGATGCAAAAATGAAGCATACAAAGAAAAGAACACTGTACCTACATTGAAACTTGAAGGAGGCTCAGTTATGTTCTGGGGCTGCTATGCTGCATCTGGTACAGGGCGTCTTGATTCTGTGCAGGGTGCAATGAAATCTCAAGACTATCAAGACATTCTGGAGTGAAATGTGCTGCCCAGTGTCAGAAAGCTTGGTCTCAGTCACATTTCATGGGTCCTCCAACAGGATTATGACCCTAAACACACAGCTAAAAACACCCAAGAATGACTCAGAACAAAACACTGGACTATTCTGAAGTGGCCTGCTATGAGCCCTGGTCTAAATCCTATTGAATATTTGTGAAAGGAGCTGAAACTTGCAGTCTAGAGAAGATACCCTTCAATCCTGAGATGGCTGAGGCAGTTTACTCACATGGAGTGGGCCAAAATACCTGTCAACAGGTGCAGAAGTCTCATTGAGACAACAATTTTGCCCACATGTATATAATCAGGGAAGCCACTTGTATTGGAACAACCCTCAAATATTATTTAGATGTAAAGACTGCCTTAAAGAAAGAGACAAATGGATGATGAATATAGTAAAATAAGGAGATGAAAAGGAATTGAGTGATATGTTGGTTGAGTAGTGTTGCATGGAGCTTCTCCGAACAGAAGTGGATCAGAGCATGAGTAAGATGGCATCGTGGACCGTGTGCTGCTGTAGTGTTCATGGAATAAAAGACAGCAACAGATTGCAAGAGGAGGCTGACATCATGTGTGTATAAAATAAAGGAAATAAAACCGTATAGAGGCCCAAAATCAGAATAACCTATATACAGTTGTCCGAAGGATGTGTTTGGACAGACAGCAGAGGTGGAGAACAGGAGGGATGGAGAAGTAATTAAGGAGATGGAGATGATGGAGCTCTGGTCTTTAACTAGGGCTCTGAGGGAAACCATGAATCTAGAGGCACACTCACACAAACACACAAGCACAGAAAACACTTTTTAATTCATGGACATGGCCAACATCTCCTCTATCCCAGTGATCTGTTTTATGTTTGTCTTTCCACCAGATAATTAGATTCGGGTAGGTTAAGTATGGTACACAATTTGCATTTTTACTGCAAAAGTTTGTTTAGGCAGCAAAGTAACCAATCTGCTGTGCTCCTTTTTTTCGACTCCCTTCTGTTAAGTTACCTAACATCCTTATGCAGCCCTAAAAGGCGGAGCTAGCAATGCAGCAGTCATCCAAGTAAGACAATGGATTATGGTGAAAAGAGAGCAATATCAGAGTTCAGTGTACTACACAACTACACAAAGCAAACTGAGCTGCTGATTGAGAAAACACCAATAGTGTTACTATTAGGGCTCTACAGTAGTGTTAAAGCAGTGCATCCTCAGACAGCATAGTTAAGACAATACTTTAAGTCAAGATAAAATACAGGGAATGTTTGGCAATACAAACAATGTTTACTTGTTAATACGCAAGATACACGTTTTTTGTAGTTTTTAAAACTGATTGAAAAAGTGCAACATATCACTGCAAAAGTACAAGACATACAGTACATAGGAAATGTGACAGCCTCTTCGAACTATTAAGTACATCCTTGGACATAAAAAACTGTACCTGCAATCAGATTATCATTCTAACCTTAGTAAATCAGAAGTGGCCCACTATTTCAGCACGTTCTCATATGACACCTGTTTCATTAATCCATCCCTTTGCTGTGGGACATCTTGATTCTTACAATCCTGCAGTAAGAGTCTTACAGCTGTTTCAAGTCCATCATTTAAAATGTGGATTGAGTTCTAGGAAATATGAGGCATTGGAGTAGGTTAACAGTCATCCTCCCAATATCTTAAAACTCCAGTCCCTAATGGATGCATCATGGGGCAAATCTCAGATCATGTACAAATATCTAACTAAAATCTTAATAGATTAAAATGAAAATTTGTCATGTTGGGTGCCTTTTATACCGTTTTCTAAGTATAAAATAATTATTGCTCTTTTTTACAAGGCTTAAATTCTGGTAATAAAGAAATGGAAACAAAAACTGATAGGTACGTTGCATAGGCAGAGATGGTGGCCAACCAATTACCAGCTGTTGCATGCAATACGCTGAGTCATTGCAAAACAAAACGAGTCCTCATGGACAAAACGAGGTCCATGAGGACAGACGTAAAACCTACTTCGTGAGAGGACAGTGCAAATACAAACTTATGTATGAAGTATGTTGTGCCTTTATTTTGCAGTCAAGGAATGCTGTCCCTTCATCACCTCAAAGGAATGGCCAGCAAAACCATTTTAGTATCACCATTCAGCCACTCAACTCCTTACAGATATGATTTCTTTCCAATCGCCCAACCCTGGCTTCCTTCTCTATTTCCTGACTTTGCAGCCCTTCCCTCTGCTCCTCTCTTCCTACGCCCAGGTAGCTCCCTCCCTCCAAATATTACCCCCACCCTCCCTCCTCCGTGCTGTTCTCTCCCTCTGTCTTCTTCTCCCCCCTGCTCCTCTGCCTCTCCAGTGTGCAATGTATTTCGAAAAAATGAAGCCAAATAAACTTGAACCCCAAGACGGTGATTGATGGTTGCGCAAAGCTACCTCTCTCCATCTTTCTCATTTTTTTCTCCATCTTTATTCCCACACTCCCTCTATCCCACTGGTTTGTGGCTCAGTCTCTCTCTCTCTCTCTCTCTCACACACACACCTACACACAAGTGCACACACACAGTTTATGTAGTTTGATTAATTGTGTGGGTCCACAGGATACAGTTCTGCTCTTATAAGTCATTTTTATATGCTGCAGTGTTTGCTTCAAGATGCACAATGTTTTCAGAGTCTTTTGATAATAAAAATGTGCTCAGCCGGTTATAGTCATGATCTGAAACATTTGTGCATTAATAAATGTTATTTTGAAACTATTTCTTCTTGACTAAACACACAACTAATTTTAGAGTCCATAAAACCAGTAGCAAACATACATCTGCGTCTGACAGACAGAAGCAAAACTAACCATTGTAATGCAGGAAAAATGTGGAAAACAAGGCAAATGTTTGCTCCATGTGATAGTATCTGACACCCAGAAACACCCTGAAGTACTACAATAACTGCTTTTATTCTTGTCTCACCTCCAAGGATGAGAAAATGGACCAAAAGTTGTATCAAGATATCAAAGCAAAGTCTTATTTAGTCTTTTTTCCTACTGAAGAAATAAGAAGTATTTTAAGCTTGATATGGTTCTAGCAAAAAATCAAACATTTATCTTGGTCCTGAGTGGTGGCTCATTCTGATAAGTTTATCTGCCATCATTCAGAAGGTTGAGGATTCAAGCCCAGATCTAGCTGTCACATGTAAATGTGTCCTTGGGCAAGGCATGTAACTCTGAATTGCTCCCTCTGCTGTGTAAGTGACATGCAAATGGGTACAAAAGGGCATGAATGTGTAAGCTCGTACTTATAGACAGTTTACACAGAAACTTTACCATCTGTGAGTGACTGTGAGAGTAAATGGGTCTGACCTGAGGTGTAAAACTGCACTGAGTTGTCAGAAAGACTGGAAGAGTTTTATACAAGCTCAAGTCCTTTTCATTTAGGTCAATTTGATACTGTTGCAATAAAAATGAAAGCCTTCAACATCTAAATAAATATATCTCTCGTTGTATGCCCAAAAATTGAAAGCTACTGAATATATGTGAAAAAAATTGGCCATGTGTCCATGTGTAGAGAATGTCAAAATCCTCTTTTTTCTAAAGACCATGGTCCTAACTTATCAAATGTCCCCATGTGTGTTGGAGCACAAGGGCAAGATGATGCTGGTGGCAGATATACAGCTGCTAAAGATCCACTTTGCTCCACTGAGTGTCTGGTCTGAGAAGAGGTCTTATGCTGCGTTCACACCACAAGCAACCCAGCTACCAAAGCCGCGTCGCCCACTGAGTAGCGTCTCGTGTCCATTTACCTTTTGGTAACCGCTGCCGTCGCTCAGTGACGACACGTCCGCTCGAGTTTCACCGCAATCATATCATATATCACATAATAGGATGTATAAGCGGACATTATTCCAGCTGTGTCCTTTTCACTCACTTATAAGACACAAAACTCTGCAGCTGATGATGCAGCAGCATTATCTGTGAGTTTACCGCGGTCCGTCTAGGCGGAATGTCCTCACTGAGATTAGTTCCGCCTAGACGGAAGTCATCCACCCTGTAGTCCGGATGAATAACTGCACCGTCACACGTACACACACTGCTGATTGGCTGATGCTGCACAGCCACAACCGACATCGCCTGAATAGATCAACTTTTTTTTAACTTTGACATCGCGCGACGATAGAAATGATCGTCTTGTACCTGGCTGTCGCATCGCGGGAGGGTTAGCCCCGCCCCATCGCGGCTGTACATTGACTTTGAATGGAGAGTGATCACCGAGGTAGTACAGGTAGCGTCCGGTGTGAACGCACCTTTATAAGGCCTGACCATGCATGCACACACTGATGTGCATCAGCAGTATCAGACCCTGTCTGCATGCACAGTGACAGGGTCGCATACTCCTGAAGTTATAGAGACTGTCTTTTAGTGATTATTAATTATACCAATAACAAATTGTTTTTCTCCATTAATGCACCCACGTGACTAACATGGCATGTCAACATCATAACTGCCATGGAAACATAAACCATTCAGCCCTAATGCCCACCCCATTCATCTCACATTGAGGTGTTGGTGCCTTGCTTCAAAAACCTCCACTGCTTCGAACCAAGGATGTGAAATTGACCACGGCCTCAAGCCAGATATAGATTCATTTTTGCTGTAACTTGTGTTTTTCTCCATGAGCCCCTGTGTGAGTTATTCAAAGTTTGCACAAGTCTTCAGGCTGAATGTATTGGGAGAGTTGCTTGTTCATTAGATATTTAGGAACGTGAATACAGAAATGTGTTTTCCAGCCCTTTGCTTCCATCATTTCTAATGTACCATGTCCTGTTTGAGATCAGATCTGCCTTTCATTAGCTCAACCTTACCATTTTTATCCCAAAGGATTTTATTCAGTAATACAAGCTTCTGTACCGAAAGGGAAACAGGACTCAGACACGTGCATCAAAGTAGTTCTCCTCATTTTCATTACAAATGTGCTACAAAAATATAATGATTTGTGCTTAAGGTGGTTTTTAGATGAAAGAATTTTGGATGATGACCAATAAACCTGATTTGTTCTTTTTTTTTTTTTTTAAGAACTGAAAGCAAATAGTTTCGGAGCCCATTCCAGCTCCAATTCAACACTGGGCAGGATACAGCCTGGACTGATTTCTGTCAAACACAAGGCTGCAATACAGAGACAAACAACCACACATTCACTTACAGAAAGTTTAGAATGACTAGTTTACCCAATGGGCAGGTCTGCTCTGTTTGCAGGATGTGCCATACCAGTCATGTGTGGCACAGAGCCAAAACTGCTCATTTTCTTGTTCTTCTGACTATTAAAAGTCTGTTATCAAACCCTGTTAGTCTTCCATATTAAAGCCCGTGAAACATGATTAAACATGATTATTTCTTATATATTAATAGAGATTGGGTTGATCATGTTGCCTGTTAGCTTTCAGGACCATTTTATTTATTTATTACAATTTTAAAGCAGTTTTAAGGCAAAATAATGTACATGATTTGCCCCTCAGCTGCATCTCAGTTTATTTTCAACTTGCATAAATTCTTGCACAGATCAAATAGGAATCATGCATAATAGTCATGATATGAATATCAAGCAAAATTATTGTGATTATAATTTTTACCATAGTTGAGCAGCTTGTTGTCTTTGTGTCAGCCATGTGATTGACTGGTAACCAGACCAGGGTGCATCTTGCCTCTCATCCAATGCAGCTGAGATCAGGTCCAGGTCCCCGCAGCCCTGCACATCCTACCATACAGTATGCACATACACATAAACATACACTCACACATACACACATAGGTTAAGTATGTGAATAATGGTTGGATTGAATGATTATTGTTAAAATCAAGAAATGTCAGTGTGCTTAAATGGTTCTTTTGTAAGGATTGCTTCAGTCTTTTTCATGCACAGAAATAATTCTGGCATTCATAACCTTGGAGACTTATTTAACAGAAAAAGACATTGATATCTGAACCGCCTTTTACAATCCTTCTCTAAAGCCTCTAGGCTTTGCCCTTTAGTAGCTCTAGTGGAATAATTTTCCTCACTACTACAAATGCATTACTATAAATAGTCACTTTTCAGTTTCCATGACTGAATTCATCAGATCAGCAGAATAAAACTGTTAAAATGTAGAAGCAGCAGTGACCTGATGCAGGTAACACAGTAATAAGTGGACAGCCTGTGTGATGAGCTGCAGGCAGTGAGACAGGCTGTGAAGAAAGAGCTTTCACCTTCTCCATGTTCTCCTGACCTTCCTTCCTTTCCTCCAGTCATTCTGTTAAAGGTAAGCACTAAAACACATCCTCCTCCCCTCTTCTCTCCTCCCCCCATCCCACTCTCCCTTATTGTAGTTTTTGCGCAAGAAGGCAGAAAATCTGCTTACCCCTACACACAGGGATGTTTGCCAGCCTCACACAAAGTTCAAACTGCTTGGGAAAGCACAGCTTTACCTGCGCCATCAACAGCAAACCTGTGTGTGTATGTGTGTACTGTGTGTGCATATTCTCTCCTGTGGCTCAGTGTGTTTGTGTGTACAGTAAACATTACCTGTACATGTTTGCGTGTTTGTGACTCTGCCTGGTGTTTACAAGGACCGGTTCCTTCTGACTGGAGGGCA
Source organism: Scarus forsteni (assembly GCA_036419115.1). NCBI lineage: Eukaryota > Metazoa > Chordata > Actinopteri > Labriformes > Labridae > Scarus > Scarus forsteni. Next base: position 6,229,597 of record JAZDUH010000471.1, read on the forward strand.
GGCAGCTTCATGTGGGAACAGAATGATGGACTATTAACACTTTTTATTGAAGATCAGATTTGTTAATTGACAGCTCAGCACAGTTAATTTCCTCTTTGAACCCAGCAGAGCATGCCACGACATGAGGCACTGCTAAGACTCCTCTCTGTCGTCTTTTATTCTGCAGTGCTGAGTTCAGGGGATAACAAGTCAAGCTTTCATGCTGAGTGTGATGAATAAAGAACTGCAGACACTACTGAAGAACAATACATGCAATTATCTAACAAAGTGTATGATTTTATTTCATGTTGGTATAAATCTTGTACAGGGGCCCCTGTTTTGGATCAACAATGTGTCATTTAGGTATTCTAAGTTAGGGAGGCCACTGTTGTCTTGTACTGGCACATCGCTGACCAAGAGGAATAAAAAAGACCAGAGTGGTGCCCAGAAAAGTTATAAAAGAACAACAACAGCAGAATTCACTTCCAAGCTCCCTAAAATAATATCTGTGTGTGGAACAGCAAATCCCCTCTGCAGTGAAGATTGTACTCTGTCATTGTTAGCGAGGGGATCCTGACTGTCAGCACATGGACGACAGAGAAGACCCAGGCTGCTCCTACATCCCCGGTGGTCATGGGATCAGCACCTTGAACAGTGGCTACTACATCAAGAAAAACAACCAGAGTGGAGTAACAGCTGGATGAACGCCTGGTTATAGCATTACAGTACATAATGACCAACAAGTCAATTCTATTCACCAGCTGGACCCTTTGAGTTCACCCTCAGCGTCTCCACCTAGAAAAGACAAAGGAGTGTACATTTAAAAAACTAGCTTCATTTAGCATTATATGAATCTAGTTCCAAACTTTTAAGTAAAACAGAATCATCAATAAAAGAAGTAAGACATGAAGAAGAGTCACCTGAGATAACTCTACTGGAACTTTACTCAGACAACGGGCTCATCAAGAGGCCTTGTTTTTGCAGACAAGCTTTATTTTAATGAAAGACTATTTACCCAGTTGCTTCAACTTCTTGGAATCATTTCTCTTTAAAAAGTGTCACATTACTGAGTATAGATGACTCGAGTAAGAAGAATTCTGGTAGGAGCAGTGGAGCACCTGTTTCACGCTAGATTATTTTTACTTGGCATGTGTATTTCAGGTCAAAACAGACATAAAATGACAAAGCTAGAGCCGTATTTACCGGTTAGTTGGTAAATGTATGTCCAAAGAGATTGAATATGTCACAGAAAAGATAAAAAAAAACATTCAGTTACTCATCTTGTACATGCCGCTTAGAGTTAAGGCTTCAGTACCTCCTTGTTTATCAGAAAACTTAATCCTGCAGGTTCCTCAGGTCAGTTATGCCATGAATCAGATTCCTTTTGGGAAGATGTATTTTTGTCCATCAAAAACTTTGCACAGAAGCTCAATGTTAGGTTGATGTGGAAAGCTGTGACTGCAGAGATGCTGGGGCTGCAGAACATGCCTGGTGTGAAAGCTGTGGCGGCACTCGCCACATGCACAAAATGCTTGCAGTGTGAAGCTGGCTTTAGGGTCAGAACACTGTGAGAGAGCTGAGCAATTTTCATTTCATTGGGAATGTGATGTGTGCTTGTAGTCACATCACAATAACTGCAATATTAGTCACATGAGCTAAAGCACAACATCCCGCTTATGTGTATTTTAATGGTCCTGTATGTTTTTGGCCTAAAAGGGTGATATGTTGCTGCATTTTTGTTGTTTATCTACCCACCAACTGTGTTTTGTGAGTCTGAAAACCAAAAGATCCTAAATTGGGTCACAGAAGGCAAACTTTTGAACGATGCTTTCTAATGCCACACACAAACACTAAAAAGTGTCTCTGAAATCATAAACCACTGGCACATGTACACTACGGTCCTGGTCAACAGTGGTCTGATGTGGCCCCCAGAACTGACAGTAATTTCCTGTGTCTCCCATCAGCAGCCAACCCTTCCTGATTTACAGTTTTTATTTTTAGTTGATTACAGTTTTAAGGTTAGCCAGCGACTGTGCCTGCAGTGGTTCATAGTCGACAAGAAACCAGAAAATGTTCTCCCATTCTGGCTGACAGCAGAGAAGCAGGGGGTAGCTTATAATCCAAAAATGCTAAATACCTGCATTACATCCTCTGGTACATGTACTGTTATGTAGGCTAATCCACAGCAGCACTGTCCGCTCCTCCACAGACACATTGTGCTCAGCATGGGCCTGCATGCTGGCTGGACAGTAATAGACTACAGATCCTGCTGACAGTATCATTCAGGAGACTATTTCTGGGTATTAGAGGTTATATGTTTCTATTTTGTGACAGATGACACATACTTGAACACACAGACACACACACACACACACCTACAGGAACAAAAAGAGCCACCATCAGCCTTCACTAACCATTTGACACCTGGGCTCTTGGCTGACTGCTCTTTTGCGTCACACACAAGGGCATTTGGGTCTTTTTCGATCCTTTTGGATGGACCAAAAGAAACACAAATGTGCGAAAACGTCCATGCACACACACTGTATTACAATTTCAACAAAAAAAAACCTGAAATAGAAATGATGGAGAAGTTAATTGATATCTATCTATCTATCTATCTATCTATCTATCTATCTATCTATCTATCTATTAGGGCTGGGTTAAAAAAATCAGTTTAATCAACTCTACTAGTCTTGCATTTTCCACTGAACAAGATCTCTTGAGATGTTACTGCAAGCAGTCAAAAAAACATGGCGGAAGCGAGTAGCACTGTAGGGGCACCACCGGAGAGTTTAAAAGTTGACGTTTGGACATATTTCAGATTTAACAAGCATGAAAGAAAAGACAAGTTGGACAAAAAACAAATAACTTGCAGAATGTGCATTAATGCATATCATTAATATGTGATTAATGTAGCTGCTTTGGGTTCAGTTCTTCATGTAAAAACAGTTATAATAATGTACCAGGTCAAAAAGTCATTTACAGCATTATTTTTACTGAGATAACCCAGACTGAACAAATTTCGAACTGTGAATCAAATCAACTGGAGACCTCTTAAGATCGAATCAAATCGATCCAGAAATTCTGATTCGATACCCAGCCCTACTATCTATCTATCTTTGTATCTATCTATCTGTCTATCTATCTGTCTATCTATTAGGGATGTAACGGTTCGTAAACATGTCCTATTAAAATGACCATTAAACCATGTTTGATTACCAAAGAAAGCTGGAGCCTCGCTCAGACTCTTACAGGTTTTCCCACTCTAAATGGACAAAGTCTAAAGTCTGGTCGAAGTTTGGATTTTACAAGGACAGTCACCCTGTCTAAAACACCAAGCTGCAATGAAATTTCAAATTGGACTAACAAATCCAAGAGAATTTTATACAAACCAAGTGTAGCAGGGATGAACCAGTAGTTATAACAAATCTACAGACCCTCATGTTTTCCACACTGACCCCTGAGGACGAGCAGCTTCACTGTGGTCATTAATCAACACACCAGGAGAATTAGCTGGTTTCATGTGGGGATTTGAAGAGCCAGTCAGTTGACATACCAACCTGCCATAATGATTTAAACCCTCAGTATTTTCCCTCAGTGCCTTCTAGAAGAGGTGGACGACATGACCCAAAGTCATATCACAGTTTTTTTCTTGCAGCAACAAAAAATGCTGTATGTATTAAACAATTAACAAATAATTATCAGATCATTTTGTCAGGTGTTTCCTCTGATTCTACCTTGAGAAACACAATAGTTGCAATAGTTTTATACTCATCCCTCACATCCCAACTTTCAAAAAAGTTCAGTTTCTAATTTGTCACAGCTTAAAGGTGGTGGTGAAGACAGACGGTATGTTTATATGTTCTTATAAGACTACTTGACATCTTCAGGTCAGGAACAATCTGCAGACCTGCACACTCCTGCATCTGCATCATTCCTGCTTATTGCAGGATGTAGATAGAAAAATAAATCATTTAAGTGTCAGACAGTTATTCCAGAGTCGCTGCTCAGTGGACCAGTGGTTTGCCACTAACACATCTATTTGTTTTCCTACTCCATTTCACCTTGACATGGACGCCAGGCACGGCTTTATGACATTGTGAGTGTGTATGTTTGTGTGTGTGTGTGTTTCAAAAGGCAGGCTGGTATAGGTTTCTCCCTCTCTTGTGGAAAGCAATCTCGCAGGTTGAGCTCATAAATCAAGGTGGGGGATGGATATGGGGATGAAGACTATGTGTGTGTAAACGTGTGTGTGAGCTTGTTACTCCTTCTCAAAGCTCATACCTGTATTTGCTTTGCTTTGACGTCCACACAGTTTCAGCCTCTTTGTTGATGACGTGACTGATCTTTCTCATTCCCTCCTGTATGGCCTCCCATTTCCTCCTCACACTGGGATTAGACCGCAGGGCGCCCCGTTGGAAATGAATAGCGATTTAGGAAACTAATGAGCTGTAATGGACAATGTGCCCTCAGAGCACTGGTAATGCAGTCACTCACATGGCAAACTCCTCCCATTCCCCTCAGAAGTGTAAGATGAGAGAAACCTGTAGTGTGTGTGTGTGTGTGTGTGTGTGTGTGTGTTTGTCTGCTTATGCTGATGACAAGCTCAGTGAGGTGACCTGCCTGCTCTCTCTCCCTCTCTCCCTCCCCAGTTCCCCCTCTTGTCCTGTTGACTTTGTGTTTTAGAAATAAAAACAAGCAATTTGACAGTCTGGGGCAGCAGACATTCGATGACGTAAGCCTCAATGTGACGAGATTGAACTGGAGCAGACAAGCTTGTAAACACATCCATGTACGGAGACATCCAACCACCCAGAGACATAAATCACTATTTAGCCTTTTTGAACATCATCAACTGACATATGCAAAATGTAGCATTAAAAAGTAAAATATATACAATGTGTTGTTTATTAGTATATTTTTAGAAGGTTAAATAGCCGCCATGCCTATGAAGCTAATTCTTTCTTGTTTTTCCCCCCTTTTGTTTATGCAGATATCAGATATATTAATATTTCCAAACTCATAAGCGCCGAGACTTATATCCATACCCAATATCAATACTTTGTCAACTGGTCAAAGCCTTCAATTCAACCAAAAGTTACCTGTTTCCTGGATGAGGGCTTGACCACACTAGCTAGCTACCTGCCTCCTTTCAGCTTGTTACCATTCGACACATTTCCGGTTGACCACGCTAAAGTTAGTCAGTAACAAACCAGTTATAAAATTATCACGTTCACATGAGAACTTTAATTCCCCTTTAATTCTGAATAAAACTTAAATTATCTTTAAAATGATTAAAAATGACCATGTAAACACCTAATTCCAAATGAAATTGATAATTTAGAATAAAACTTAATTCAGAAGTGTCTGGTTTATTCTGATTTTAAACCCAGATTAAATAATCCCTCCATCATGTATACATTCATTCCACTTTAAATTCATTCAAGTCGTTCTGTGCATGCTCAATCCCGTGTACTATCACGATGATGCACGGAACGCTGATGGGAACAGAGAGGCCGCCTGAAGCAAGTGTTGGACTCGAGCTGAGACAATTTATTTAATTAGAGTCTTGGAAGATTTGGAATTATTGAAAGAGTGGATGGACGTAAGCATTAGAATGCGAGTTTTTCTTCCAGTAGACGTAAATACGGCAATACGTCACATCGCCCCCCCCGTCCAATCAGAACCATTCCCAATCCCCAAGCCTTGAATAGAAGGTGAATAAATGTGTTTTCCATGTAAACCTCAATTTGGAATTATTGTTTCCATGTAAACACAAAGGAGAAAACTTTAATTCAGAATTATTTAATTCTGAATTAAAAAACATCATGTCACCATGGCCATTGTAAAAGGGAAAACATGAAAAGGTTTAGGTCCAGTTTATACAGCACACAAAAGTCAGTTTATGGCATTCAAATACCAAGTGACTGTTCTTAATGCTCTATGTGTACTTAAAAATATGTTAAAATTCTTTGATATTGGATACCACAAACTACGTATGGAAACTACTGTTCTTGTCACTTGATCCACTGATGCAATCTGCTGTAGTCCTTTGGAATTTCTTCAAAGTTGTCCTTCAAAGCTCTGGTAACCCTTGGCCATTACAGTTGTAAAAAAAAGTCCTCATATTCTTTTTTTTTCCTTTTTCTTGGTCTTCTCTAAACACTTTGTCGCCTGAACCATTCATTTCTGATAAACTAGAAGGTAGGACAAAATGGGGAACATAAACTTCAGGTTGAAACAAAAGGGGCAGTTTGTTCTTGAATGACGGTTCATACCTTGTCATGAACTCCAAAAGTCTTTTCGTTTGTAAGTCAGTCGTATCAATCTTGAACGCTATTTAAGTGCTGATCAAACAAGTAGGAATCAGGGGTGGTAAAAATAATGTTGGCATGGTCAACCAGAGCAAGATCTAAAAAAGGGCATGTTGCCACCTGTTGTAGTCTAAACAAGCTACAACCACAGATTGTCCGTATGGCATTATGGATAAGTCTTCAGGCCGTTTGATGTAGAACATTATGACCGTACTGCTATCATGTATGATTATTACCAAACTAATCAGGTAATTGTATGCTGCCTAAGCTTATATAACAAGTGAGGATGCATACTTCATTTCACTCTCTTGAGCAGAGGATTGATGCCAAGGCTAAAATGAGATGTAAAGGACAGTGACTCAACTTTCACCCGGATAAAAGTTGGACAAATATTGAAGATTTTAAGATTTCATTTTTCTCATTCACAGTGGCTGAGTTTGTTTGTTCCTGGAATGAGTTTTAAAACGGTAGTATTTCTTATCATCACTTTAAAAAACACAAAAACAATGCAGGAAAGACAGAAGGAATGAGTGAGTGTTGCCCTTTTATTGACTGTTTACTTAAGCTCAATAAAATGCAATGTAGATCATCTTTTTACACTCTCAGCTATCACAACAAATCGGAACTACTTTATATCCTGAAAAACAGCTTCCCTCAACAGAACATGAATAACAGTATACTCAGAAGGTATTTGCAGATCCCAGCTATATGTAGTGTGAAGCAAACAGGATAATATTTCTGTCTTTGGCAACAAGAGCAGCACGCTCAAACTAACTTGCACCAATATCTGACTCATGCATGGTCCACAGGTGAACAAAGACTTTGTTTTGAGCAAAATGTTTTCAAGAGACATTTTCAGTTACATCTTAAAAAATACAAACATACAGTTGCCAGTTAGAAGACAGAGTACAACTTAAGGTCCACCAAAATTAAAGGCTATATGAATTTGGTTACCCCGGCTCTAACTGTGTATGATAACTAATCACAATGTTTTCTTGTATATTCTGTTTTTTAGAAAAGTTTGAAGCCTTCAAACCAAACACATTATTCCAGCATGTCTGTGTTCCTGGTGTTTCTCTCTCACAGTGGTTATTTTACTTAACACATTATTATCAAGCTCTTCTTCAAGTTGTCTGCATTCCTTGTTGCTTTTACATGTTGTGTTTTCCACTTTTTAAAGGTGTTGAATGAAAACCTTTGACACCGCTTTAGTTTGCTTTTGCCCCGGCCACACTGTCGAGTGTTTTCGCCTCTGTGCCGCTGTGATTCAGACAGAGGGTTAGCAGCAGCGCTTAGTTTGAAGGATGCTTGTGTATGGTTTGTCTGCTTTAATACAATGTAAGCTCTCCTGTCTCACTATTGTCAAGGAGTCTTAGGAGTGCTTCTTATCCAAATGCTACACCACTGAGCTGATTAGGAGGAAAGTCTGTGTGTGTGCTTGTGTGGGTGTGTGTGTTTATATATTTGTGTGAATCTGTTTGCCTATCTGCTTTTACATCATGTTGGGCTGCCGTGCGCTCGTATGTTTGAGTGTGAAGAGCCTCATTCCTGTTGCAACTCTGAGCCCCATGTCTAAGTGAGCGTGTGTACAAGTATGTTTGTGTGTGCGTGTCTTTTGAGGCTCCTCAAAAGCTGCCTTTTTCTCTCTCATGTGGCTTCTCTGGTATGTTTGGTATTTCACAAAGCCTCAGATCCTCCTCTCCTCAAAGGCTGGGGGAGGTGCGTGTGTTAGAGAGAGAAAGAGCAATAGAAAGATGCTGGTTAACACACACACACACACAGACACTCGTCGTGGATCTTTTCTCTGCCTCGTCTTCTCGTGTAGAGGGGGGTGGGGTTGTACGGGAGCGTGCATGACACTGTGATTAACACACACATACACACACACACATGCTGCAGCTCTGTCGCTCCCAGTTCCTTTCCTTGTTAGCGTGCATGGTAGGGATTTCTTGGTTGGCTGGAGAGGCGGCGATTGTGTGTTTATATGCACATATGCTGAGTGTGTGTGTGTGAGGGTGTGAGTGTGTGTCTAAGGAGGCTAGGATGTAATTAGACACAATGGCAGTAGCTAATGGAACAGCTGCCTCTTTGTAAATGTTGCTTGCGACTGCCATGTGGACAAAGTTGCACACACACAGACACACACTCCCTTTCTGTCACCCACCAGTCGCTCAGAGCATCTAACCTAGGGCTGGGCACTATCGTAGGTTTTTGAGCTATATATCAATATATTTTTGAATAAGATGGCGCATCAGACATGATAGTTTCTATCAGTAAAGTCAATGTTAAATTTCAGCTCCTGTAGATGCAGGACAAATGCTTGGTCAGTACAAGATTGACAGAATCATCTATTTGAATTTATCAGGCTGAATAAAGTATTATTGTTCGATTTATTGATGAAGTTTCCTTTTTGGAAACATTTCTATTATTTAATTATTTATTTGTATTATTTTTTTATTTAAAATTTGAAATTATATGCAGAGATGTGTTTGATACCACAGCCATAGAGAGGTCAAGGACTGAGTCCAAAAATATGAGTTAAGGGTGTTAAATTAACTGAATGGCTAAATACATTTATAAAAAGTCCCTCACAAAAACACACATACGAGATTCTAACATCTAATGTACAAAAATGAAATGCATTTGGTGTAGCCCACTTTCGGTTTTTGAATTGTTGTTGTGTGTTGAAATTGACTTTACTTTCTTGTGCACAAGAACGACAAAAAATGGTTGAGATGAGTCATTTCTGATTCATACACTGTCATCAGTTCATACACTGTTTGCACAACCACCAGAACCAATTTATCAGGTCACTTGATGAAGAGGATTTTCGCAAAAAGTTGTTACAACTGACTTCATGTGCTGGAAATATTGTAACTGCATTAAGTTGAAACCCCATGTTGTAGCTCCATAATAGCTTAATAATCAATTTTCATGCTCAATGATGACATTAAACTTAAAAAATCACTCAAGATAGGTTTGTTTAAAGATTATCACAAAGAACAATACTTGTAAGGTATACAGTTTTTCATTCAACACAGACTTTATTATCAGCTATGACCCTCAAACACATTGAACTGCCACATTGTCGAAAAACCTATGTAATTGCAGACAAATTCCAGCAACTGTCAAAAATGCACAAATAATATGGCAGCATTGAAGCAAGTGTGTGAAACAGTCAAAGACGAGGGTGCTTGACAGTTTCTCTCTCTGTAATGGATCATGCAGGTCCCTTCCTCTTTGGGTTAAAAGTATCATTGTAGCTCTTTGAGTTTTTGTTGCCTGTTGCTTTAGAAAATTTTATACAGAGTTATGGTGGAAGGTTTACACTGTTCCCTGTGTGTAAGCCAGAAAGTTGTACTGTAAAGGGGTCAAACATTGTCTTTACACAGTTCTTTATATTCAGTCTCAATAACTGAAGGTTCACAGTTACCGGACTGAGCTCGCCACTCTGAGCCAATGGGCCCAAACTGCTGACTGAGCAGCTGTCTCAGGCAGCTACTGCACACGTTCACAGGAGAGAACTATGCATGAGTCAGGAGGAGCTTAATCTATCATGCAGAGGAGGCATATAAAACACACTAAGGTGTGTAAAACTCAAAAAAAGTGTCATATGAACTCTTTGGGTCATGTCAATATTTAGTTGCATCACAGAAGTGAATTGTTTATCTGGACTAATAGAGCACAACCTCAAAACCAGGCAAACTGTTTTGTCAGATTTGACACAATGACTTCATTTGACCAAAATGCAGTGTCGTTTTTTTTTTTTTTACAATGCTGCCACTCATGTGAGATGGTCATGGAACAAACCAAGGGCTAGAGGTAACTTCTGATGTCTGCTTTTGATTGAGATACAACCACAAATGAAATTATAACATCAAGCTTAAGTGATGACTCCAGTCTACAGCCAGTGTCACTGAACAAAAGCAATATAGAGTACAGATGTTTCTAAAAGGATAATTCAAACACTGTTTTCAAGGCACAGCTGAAGTTATCTCAGCAGAGGAATACCAAAAGTGTCGCCAAGAAAAACGCAATGCATTTCTTAAGGATGTTATCACAACAGTTAAAGACTGTCAGTCTTATCACTCTTATACTGATCACCTCAGCAGCCGTGCCCACCTTCTACATCAGGGGTGGGCAACTTTAATTACCAAGAGGGCCACATAAAACAGTTTTTCTTAGCTTGAGGGCCGCATTGTTACATATTTTTCGGAAAATCTTGATGGGGAAAAAACAATGTTGGATAAACAACACAAGAATATAAACTAGTCATAAAAATAGTATACCAATATTCATACATTACAACACAAACACAAGTTATTATGCATTATTAAATTAACTTGACATAGAAGTCATGCAAATTTAGCCAATGTACGTAGAATTAAAGCCAAGGAAGCTATTTTTAAATCAATGAAATGATGAGTGTTTTCCCATTTTTAAACCACAAATACTTTACCACAATGTTTTTTTTAATATAATATGGAGTAATACTTGATATAACGCTCTAATGCTATATGAAAGAGATTTAGAGTCACTATCATAACAAAGTAAGTTCATCAATAACTTGCAAAAGCCAATAAATAATTCAATCTAGATTATATAGTATTATTTCTATTAGATATCTGACTTTCCTTCATATTACAATTGCTGATTTTTTGACTGCTGGGCTACATTTAGTGACATGGAGGGGCCACACATGACCCCCGGGCCACCAGTTGCCTACCCCTGTCCTACATCATCTAATTGGCCAGTCATGAATGTGACTGACAGAACTGTCCAATCACCTTAAAAAGAAAAAAAAATTCCATGCTGTTTCTGAGGGATAGGTTTAATATATCCCGTAGATAAGTGAAACAGTCCATCAGGTCAGGTTCATTTGTTGTTGTTGGGATCAAACAGGTATCACTGTTGTTTGATTTAGTTAAAAACTACATCGGAGTCTGAGTTGTTTCTCTCCTGAAAATGAGAAGAGTATCCTTTGCTGCCACTCAGCTATAAAGTAAAATATAAAGACATGACTTTTGGGTCCATACTGCTCAGCTCTTACTTCACCATCACTTGTCCCTTGTCTCTCTCTCTGTCTTTTTACTGTTGTGTCTTCACCTCTCCCTCACCTCTACTTTCTTCCTTCTTCTTCCTCTGCCCTTCTTTCCTGTTCTTGTTTTGCTTTTTTACTTTTTCGCCTTGCTGTTGCACCCTCTGATCTCCCGCACAAAGAGCTCTCTCTTTTCAAGCCTGCTCTCTTTATTCCTCTTCTTTCACTTTTCTCCCGCTCTCCCTTTTTCCCTTGCCCTTTTTTCCCTCTGCCTGTCTCTCCTTCTTTGTGTATGCTCTGTTCCTTTGTGTGGCACTATGTCTCTATCTCTGCCTCACTTTTCCTCACCCCTCCCTCCCTCCCTGCCTGCCCTTTTCTTGGCTATCAGACCATTTTTCCAGCAATGAGACTCGTCACCCCTCCCCCTTTCTGTCCTCTCTCTCTCTCTTTTTCTCCCTCCCTCCTCCTCTTCCTCCTCTAGTGGCAGAGCTCCTATCAGAGAAATGATAACACTACGTCACTCAGTAATCTGGCAGAGGAGGGCTGCAGCACACACACACATAACACGCACTCAGCTCTCTACTCATTGCTGCCATAGCAAAGACCAAATCTGTCCGTTTCCCATCTATCACTCTCTCCCTCCTTCTTCTGTCCCCTGTCCACCCTCCTGCCTGTCTCCCCTCTCCCTGTACCGGAGACCTTGATGTGTGTGTCTGTGTCAGATAGCCACAACAGTCGCCTTCAACGTCATGCTGCTGTAAAATCTCCATAGTAACATGACCTTGCCCATCGCAGCCCTTCATCTCATCCCTGCTTCCATCTTCCATCCCTCCTTCTCCTTGTCTCGCTTTACTTTTTTTGACAGGCAGCTGTCTGCTCCAATTGATAAGGAAGTAAATCTCTTTTTGACCTCGCTGTGGGCGGGCCCTGCCGTCGCTCTACCTTGGTGAGAAAGCACAAGAGAGATAGAGGGGGTGGGGTTGTTTGTCTACATGTAACAAGAGGTCACTAATACACCCACTCGCACACGCACTCTCTCCATACCTTCACCAAACCCTCAATCATCTCTTGATCTGTGCCGTTGTAACAGTAACCACCAGACGGGCTCCCCGAGCGAGCAGAGAAATGACTTTAATCAAGCCGCTATTTGATCATGATGTTCAGCTAGCACTGATTGTCTGTTAATGTCTATCACCGCTGTGTCACCCCGGTCTGGAAAGGCACAAACAGTTCCTGCTGAAATTGCTCAAACTTACCCCCCCCCCCCCCCCCCTCACTTCTCTGGCTTAATCTCTCCCTCACGTTCTGTCACTCTCTCTCTCCTACTTCACTTTTTTTAGTCACTGCGCTGTGATTGACTTAACACAAGGCGCTGTGGCTCTCTGAAGCTACCACTACAGCTGTGTTGGGCTTCTAAGTTCAAATAATTGGTAAAAAAAAAAAAAAAAAAGTCCTATGATAGAATAAAACTCTTCTTTTGGATGATTATTTCTGTACTATGTTGAAACATTGTGCCCAGTTAACTTACATTAATTTCTTTAACATTTACATTAAAATATCTCACTTTGGCATTCACACTGTTGATTTTGTTGTCATTGATGTTGACCATCTTTTTCCATGACAATAACAAGCTAAAGATAAATATTTAATGATAAAAATTTCTGATGAAACCTAGAGACAAGCTTTAAATGTAAGGGGAGGGCTGTCAGATGTTAGAAATCCTTTATAGTTCAAGCATTTTTGAGAGACACACTTGTCCTACAGCTATATACAAAAGTTTGCTCTCTGTCAAAAACTCTCTCATCTTTTCTCTGTGTAACGGAGCCTACACACCGAATGCGACTTGAGCGTCCTTGGCGATCACTCTCCATGCAAAGTCGATGTACAGCAGCGATGGAGCGGGTATAACCCTACAGCGACGTGTTGGCTGCCATCAAGGCAACCACTTCGCTCTTCGCGCATTGCCAAAGTTGAAAATGTTATATGATATATGATATGATCGTGGTGAAACTCGAGCGGACATAATGTCACTGAGCCGCAATGGTGACCAAAATGAGGTATTTATTTACACAGAACACAACTTCAGTGGGCAACGCATGAAGAAATGATTAGGTGTAAACACAGCTTAAGAGTGTTCATGGTATCAAGATTCATTCACGAAGGAGTGTTAACAGGGTATTTTAAATGAAAACCCTGGTCAGTTTTAATAACATAATTATAATTACATATATACAATTATATAGAATATATACATTTTGATCTGACTTACATGTGATCTGTATCAGCTGCAAAAATAAACTAATAAAAGAAATAATACATAGCCTCAGTTAAAGGTTGTCCTTTGTTTTTCTGTTCAAGATGGTGGTAGAAAAACAAAACTTCTGTGACCTAAGGCAGAAAAAGTCAGTGGAATTAAATAATCATGAGTGTTTCAGACCGAAAGTTAAACCTAACTAAGATTTTGGAGTCAATGAAGAACTTAGATTAGAATAGAGAGAGCGAGGGAGACCATGGAGTATCGCCCTAAAGGCCTTGGTCACCCACGCAGGTGTTTGTACCCACTCTGGATGGTTAGACCTGCGACAGGTTGGAAACAGGTGGGGTTATGGTGGGAGATTTAAATGTCATGATTTACAATGACCAGTCACAAAAGGGCCACAGATTCTCCTATATATAAAGGTTCTTCCATTTTCACGGGGTTGGGTAGCTGTCCGTCAGACTAAACCAACCACACCTACTAAACCCTGAAGAGACGTCTAATCAAGGAATGTTTTTTTTTCACTATCACATGCGTGTTTTACCAGGGCCTTAAATACTAAATCTACAGCATTGTGGCTTAATGCCTCTGTGAGGTATGCTTTACCTGATTATTGAATTACAGTGAGGGTCACTTTTCCGCTGACCTTCTATCTAATATGTCTTGTATTAAATGTAGAGTATATGTTAGAAAAGTTTGGCAGAATCCCCCTTAAATTTTGACCAGTGAAGATCAAAAGAAAGGCATGAGCATGAGGCCCCAGGCCATTTGGCTTTGCTCCCTTTCAATATCTTAGAAGTTTGTTTTTGAGTAAAAGGGAACATTTGTGCTGATTTTAGAAAATAATCCTGGAGCTCTTCTTGTAGATATTACCATCATGAGAAGACAGAGAACATGATGCCTGTCAACTTTTGACCTTTGACTTTCAATTCTTAAGTTCATTTTTCAGAAGACTAATGTGTAATGTTTTTTACAGATATCATTGAACGTTTTCCTGAGACACTGCCATCACAAACAAGCTGCATGACAAGAAAATTACAGGACCTTACTTATCTTACTTATGTCATGCTGGATGTTTGTGCAGTTTGAAAGAAATCCCTAAAAGCATTTTTGTGATCACTGCCACTGTCCTCAGTGAAGTCTAAATCTAAAACATGGGTCACAAACCTTTGGTCTGATCTGGTCTAACACAAAACTGTTACATTACTCATGCATGACAGTATTAAGTGTGTAGACACCCAAACTACAGTCCAATCCCATGACTGTAGTTCACACTAAGTTCAACATTTTCAGTGACGATGAGGTTGCATGAATTAAAAAAAATAGCAGCATGATAAATCTCAGACAAACAGGCTGTGTGTAACACTCCTTATCACACCTACAGCTGTGGAGTAGATATGAGTGTGCAGCTACCAGGTAGGTGACACACTCAGAACTATCTGTGCTCATATTAGATATGAAGCCGAGAAGCAGACTCACAGTCAAAGAAATGTCAGAGTTACAGGGAAAACTGCTGCCTACTTACTGTACATGTGCTCTTATGTGCTTGCGTTAATTTGTGATCTTTAATTTCTATCCTTTCATCCACTTTCGTCTTCCCTCTGTTTCTTTTCCCTGCCTCTTTTCTTACCTCTGCTCCTTCGCTGTTTCCACATTCCTCCTCCCCCTTTCTCCTTCCATTCCTCACTAACCTCTCCTCCTCCCTCCTCCCTCCCTCTGCAGAAGGTCAGGGATAACAGTACGAGCAGAGTCACATGAACTCTGAAAACTTGCACAATCACCTGCACGTAAATGAGAGGAAGCGCAGCAGTGTTGCTTTTTGACCAAGGAAATATTCAAAAGAAAGCTCTCGTTAGGAGCTGATTGACTCAAGCTTTAATGTGTCCAAAGGCCCGTAAAATGCCAAAGACCATCATTGTCCCCCACCTCTGTGCCTCTCTCCTTACTCCTCCTCCTCCAGCAGCAGCAGCAGCAGCAGCAAGGGGAAGCAGTATTATTCTCCTCTGGAATGTCGCATCGAGCTAAATTTAGAGCCTGAGTTTCCGTTCTTCCTTCTCCTACCCTCCTGCTCCTCCTCTCCTGCTCCTCCTTTTCTCCATCTTTGCAGATGAGACTGAAATAGTCAGGGTTGTGTCATGAGACTCACCTGGGTGTACAGGACCCTAAATGCTCAATTCACTTGGTACCTCCTCCGACCTACCGATACCTGTACCATAAAACTGCATACAGTCTGACCTTGCAGTGTCATAATCACAAGATGTTGGAGGAATACTGCATACCCCAAAACTTAGCCAGATCTAGTTCAGTGTTCAGAGAGGACTGACTTGATAGATGTGGGAAAATTGCTGATGGAGGTTAAGCCTAAAATGAGGGGCAAGGCTGCTGTTTGAGGTTTGTGTGTTGTCGGGATTAAAGTTTGCTGTATCAGTGACAATCAAGACATCAGCTTCTTCAAGAGCACTGTTACACTCTCACTGATCCTCACAGGAATAATGTGAAATAATGGCAGAGTTGAAGCGGACTGTGCTTGGTCAAATTAACTCTAAATAAACCAATTAAATCAACAAAGCTTCACTCATATCCCCCTTTAGTTTGTTGACTGCAACAGCTGCACATTTTACATTCTTAATTGCCTGTGTTATAGTGTTGTTAAGAAGTAACACTCAGTTAAAGAATGCACTGTCATTTTTGTGTCTGTAGGGCCAAATTGTGTTGGAAATAAATGCAATATTTTCCCCCTTTCAATAAATATTTGGATTTTTGAAATGCATGTTCCTAGCACACAAGCTGTCATAGCAGTCAGAAGTGAAATGATTTATCATTTTGCTCTTGCATCTGCCATGGATGGCTTCAAAAGACAGCTTCAGTAAGCACAGGGCTAATGCCACTCTGTCATTCCTAATACTTTAAACAGTCTCTGTTAATGAGTGATTGCTTATGCACCTGAAAAAGACTGTGTCCAGTCTACATAAATAAATACTTAGAAATAGGAAAACATACGTGTTAGATAAACATGCCCCTCCACAGGAAACAGAACTTATAAAAAAACTCCATATGGCCAAGTTTGTAGCTTCTTTTATAAAATTACATGTTTAAACTCACTGTATTGGCGGCAGCACGATGACACAGCAGGCAGTGCACATGCCTCACAGCAAGAAGGTCACTAGTTCGATCCCTGCGTCGGTCAAGGCTTTTCTGTGTGAAGTTTGCATGTTCTTCCTGTGCATGCTAGGGTTTTCTCCGGGCACTCCAGCTTCCTCCCACAGACCAAAACATTCTCATTTGGTTGATTGATGACTCAAATTGCACTTGGGTATGATTGTGAGAGGGAGTGGGTTTCCATCTCTTGGTGTGGCCCTGTAATCAGCCGGCGACCGGTTCAAGCTGTACCTCACCTCTTGCCCATGACAGCTTGGATAGGCTCCAGACCCTTTGCACCCCTGGAGTGGATAAGTGGCATCTAGAAAATGAATGAATAAATCAACTGAACTAGGCAACTAAGCATTAGCGTCATTGTGGATTTGTAGATATCCAGACTTCTTTGTTTGGTTGTGGTAGGTTGTATATACAGTATGTACAGATTCAACGCCTCTACAGATGAACAAAAAGGAACTACAGATTGCATGCAGCAAGCTTACATAGTTGACTGTAAAAATAAACATTCATAAATGAAATCTGAAGCATATCAACACAGCAAAGTCACTCTTTGTAACACACCACACACTGCAAGAACAAAACTGTTAAATGTGTCAGTTATTGTCTTCATGTGTGGGGTCTATCTCAGTCCAAAGTCACTTAATATTGCAAAAATCATTAATTGTTTTTTTCATTCCAGGCCTAAACCTAAAACGAGTACAATTTTTCCACAAAACCTTGTAGGAGCAGTTCAAATAAAAGAGAAAAGGATACATATAACTGTTGTCTGTGCCGTGTTCCTGATGGTGTTGCGCCCCATGGCAGGGCGTTGCATCTCTATTTTTCCCATGTATGTTTTGGTTCATTTTAAACACTTGGACACATTCTGTCTTTTGTAAATGTGTGGCCCTAATTGTATTGAGCTTTGTGCTATGTTGTGTGTATTTGTCTACGTGTGTACGTGCTTGTACGTGTGTAACAATTTATCAATACAGCCCCTTTGTTGTAGCCATTACCACTGATTCATGCCTCACTCCTAATGGTCAAATCATTAACATTATTTAGACCACAGGCTGTGGAGATGTGAGTGTGTGCCTCCCTCTCTGCCCATGTTTGTCTGTAAAGAGAAATGTTTGTGTGCTCCACTTGAGTTTGTATGTGTGCCTGACTGTCCTCGGGCCGCTCTAAGTATTGATCTCCATATGGTCAATGAGCAAGGCTAACGATGCTACAATATGCCGCTCTCACACACCCCCAATCAATCTCGGCAGCCCAGCCACAAATGGTCCTCGTTGGTCTGTGAGAGGACCTGACGCATTAGCCCACCTCAGCCGCCATTAGCCAGCACTAATTAACACCTCCAGTTACAAACACATTGTTGCTGAAGAGGATTAGCAGGTAGGTAAGCATATTTTATCACCATGGCTATATAACACCTTGTTATCCCTTTGTCTTGCAGGGATGAATGAGTCGTGCAAATATCCACCTCACATAAACATTAACACACACATACGCACGCACATGTGCTGCTAACCACCACATCATTGGATTTCTAAGGTGGAAGAGTTGTGTTGTCATTGATTTCTCTGCAGCAGAAACTGGAGGCATAGCATTACTCTCCCAGGACAAGCGCACACAAACACACACTTAAAGGCACACAAAGAAATGTGGAACATATCAATACATTGGGTCAATAATCTGGGGTGTCTCATCTGTTTAAAGAAGCATCATGTTTGTGCCACGGGAAAGAAGGAGGGATAGTAGAGAGAGGAAAGGAGGAGATGCAGGGATATCCCTTCTTCCTTCCACTGCGTGTTCTTCTTTTCCTGCGTCTCCTGAGGCTCTCATCGAAACTGAAAAGCAGAAAAATCAAGAGGAGGAGAGACGTTGGTGGCGCACTGGTAGCACTACCTTTACTGTGGATCCCTGTAGATTTACCTATCACTCACTAACACCGGTACGGCAGCGTTAAACACTTACACGCTCACTGACTCATTCACAGCACTCCTTCTCTCCCCCCGCCCCTTCTTTCTGTCTCTCTCTCTCTCTTTTCCTCAAACTGTTTGAGGTCTAAATCCCTCCATACTCAGCGACTTAACCCCTCTCTTTCATTTCGCCCCCTTCACTCGTGCTTGGATCTGCCGGTAACCATTAGCTGCAGCGTGTCTGTGTGTGTGAATGTGTGTGTATGTGATCAGTAAACTAATGCTTTGTCGGGTGCCACGTTCCCGGCACGTGGCGTACCTCACTGCCGGAGTAGAACGCAGGAACTGCAAATGAGCTCTCAGCATAAAAATACACAGACACTACACACACTTCCTCTTTCACATTCCTCATTTCCTTACTCCACAGCATTAAGCTATATGTACTCTATATGGACCAGAACTATAGCACGCATGAAATAGCGGAAGAATCTCAACAATTTTTTTTAATTCAGTTTAAAACAAACTGTAATACATTCAGTTGACCAGTGTACGGCTGTTAAATCACTTTTATTTTGTTGTGAAAGACTGCTTTTTATCACTCATTTTAAATGTGGAGAACAATCAGCAGATGAACATGCAGTGATAAAAAAAAGTTAACTTTCTGTTCAGGTCTGGTAAAACTCGACTTTTGAAATACATGTTGGTTCAACTGACACTGCCCTATATCTAATTTCTTGATGTCAGATGAACATGATATTGTCGAAGAATGAAAATATTTTACTTGTGTACTCCTCAATCAGACCAGACTGGACTAAATCTTCCACTCATACTCTAAAGTCTCTGGGCTGTCACCAAGAAAATGAACAGCATTTACCCAAAAGTCTGACAATATGCTAGTGCTTGGCGATTAGCATAGATAATAAGCCAGAGGTATCCAAACATTTTCTTCGAGGACCACAAAGTGCAAAATACAGTGGGATAGGGACACTTTTTATACTTCACCTTAAATGTATAAAATTTAAGGGTTTTGGGGTGAACAATCAGATTTCAGGAGGTTCTGGGTGACCCAGGGCACTCCTGTCTGCCCTACGTCAGGACAAGAATAAGAAAAAGAGGCTCCTTACAACAGAGAGGGACCACAGCAACAACTCATCCTCTCAAGACAGAAAGAGTAAACTGCATAAGGCAGCCAAAATGATAATGAAGATGGTCAGCAATTTAGTTTCTGTTTGTAGGACATCAAGTCGGTGCCGTAGTGTAAATGAAAACAATTTATGCCATTTACTAAGGTAATTGGATCCCCGTTATCAACCACTCAAGCAAAAAACGATGTTGTGAAGTAGGGCAAATTTTATTTAAGCTTTCTGAAATTGCTGTGGGCAGATTAAGAATGGCAAGTGGACTGCAGTTGGCCCCACAGCCATAGCTCATCCCTGTACTAATGGCCCTTTTCCACTAGCATGCCTTGGTCCTACTCTACTCAGCCCTACTCGATTTGCAGCGTGTTTCCACTAGCCTGGTACCTCCTAAAACAAGCTAGTTTTAGTACCTACTCCGCTCTGGTTCCAAGCGAGCAGAGTCGAGCGACTGCCAGCTACTGATTGGTCAGACAATGTTGTTATCGATGATTCATGAGCGCGACGACCTAGCATGCTAGCGGTAGCTACCGTTAGCTTACCCTCATATGTCTTTTCTTTGCAGCTCGATTGCTCTCGTCCTCGGCTTCATTCTGTTGTTTAGCCTCCAAAACTGTCCTGTGCTTCTCAAGGGGTATTTCTTCCTACCACCTGCAGCCTTCTCCTGCTTTCATTTTTTACTCTGTTTGTGACAAAAAAGCCACAGATTGTTGTGTCGCGCTCAAAATGACGTCACCCCAGAGCCGCTCAGCGACGCTGCACCCCGTTGGGCAGGCGACCGGGGCTAATGGAAAACTAGCAGAAGGCCATGGATGTATTATGAGAACTGGATACCAGACCGCCCCTCGGCGGCACGCCGATTTTTCCCAGTGGCCACTCGTGGTATTGCAACGAAAAATCCCCATTGGGCCCAAAAAGCATTTTTCCCATAGGCGGCAATAGTAAAAGAGACGGCTGTAAAACTGTTTACAGGACATCTTCAGCCATAAACACGGTCAATAACGGATCTTTGTATTTTATGTTTTTAAGACTTGGACTTTTGATCGGTCAAAAAGTGTTCAAAAGGCCAGAAAAGCCAGAGGAAAGTCGCTATCTCTCTGATGACGTCTCAGCTGCACACACGCACTCTCAAAGCGCGGTCATGCTGTGTCTCGAGAGCGAGGACACCAGCTAACTTAAGGCTGTATGGAGCAAAATTGTTCTGAAAGTTGGGAAAACGACTAAACGGTGAGTTTATGTTTAACATAGAGTGACTTAACACATGTATTCTCTCAGAGTTAACTATCACTCACTTGATAGTTGGGGTTTGTAAACGTATTTAGACTTTATATTTCAATTAAATCCACGTCCACGTATCTTGACTGTACTTACATTAGACTGCTGTGTATTGGATAATATACAATGAAATAAAGAATAAAGTAAGATACATTTTACTAACACGATGGTCTTACATTCCAAGTATATTCAGTTGTAAGAAAGTTTTAAAAACATGCCAGAATAACTGTAGCTAATGTGTAGAATATGTGTCAGGGGATCACAGAGTTGTGTTTGGTAGATGGATCTTTATTCGGAATATATGTAAATTTATTAATTGTTTTATAAATAATACATTCAGATAATGTAAGTTTTAGACTGTAAAAATAATAATAAAAGAGACTTTATAAAACGAAAAACTTTACTTGAATAAATTGATAAAGTACAATAAAGATCAATAACAACACAATTGTCATGTTCCAGTTGATTAAATAAGATTTTTAATTTTTAATTTAAGATTTTTCTCTCAACAGAGATTGGAGGTAAAGAAGCATCACTCCAGGGAAAAGAGTGAACATGGCTGAATGTGTCCTGCAGCTGTGGAGGATGGTTTAATAAACAAGTTTCATTAATGACAGTATGGTGGTCATTCTGATTTATCTAATGTATCTGTCATATTTTATGTATCACTCATGTATTACACCATTAACTCTATTCAAACAAGATAATCTGAATAAAATACAAACTTTTTTTGGCCTACCAAGAACATTGGCATTTTTTTCTGAGAATAATTCATTAAAAATTAACGTGAATAACATTTTTTAAGTAAGACAAAACATTTTTTTAAACATTTCATTATATTGTGTTTTTATTTTGATTTCTTACATTTTTTATGCCATTCATATTTTATAGAAAATAAAATATAACAAATACAACCCTTACCCCATAACATTATATATAAAATATAACTGTTTCAGATAACATTCTATCTTAAAAATTTAAGGCTGGGAACAAACATGAAACAGGTTTTCATATTTAACATGAGTATTAAAAGTGAACATCTTAACTGAAGTTATCATTAGAAATTGACAAATCAAACCAAACTAACCATTTATGTGAGTGTGTGTGGTTTAGAGGTCTTGGATAATTTACTCCTAATGTTATTAATGATAATTATGTATTTGTTTATTTCATAACCTATATTTTAGGTCACATTACTTCACTTTTAGTTCAGTAGTTCCATCACACTGTTCACTTCCAACGCTGTCTGTTTTTGAATAAAGTACATTTTTTAGAACTTTTATTACAAATGTATTTTGATTTGTTCAGATAAAATATGAGTGATATTCCTGAAACATCACTATCGTTGACAGTTTTACTGACATACACTGTTGTCTACATATTTTCTGAGTGTTTCATGACAGTGACACCATTTTGAATCCCAGACAGAAAATAGACACCAGGACAATATGGCCTAATAATAAATACATAACTGAATACATAAATATAATTGTGACTCACATACAGTATTCATTAGAACAAGCAATGTGTTTATTCAAGAAATTAAAAGAAAAACCTCTTGTGTACCAATTTGATTCTTCTCATAAAAGTTTAATAAAATAGATAAATCTTAATATTGTTTTTTACTTTTACTGCTTCAAATCTTTTCCACATCTTCCTACTTAACCACAGATATATAGTTTTTAAATGTTTTTTCTGTATTTAATGTTTTTATCTTTTTGCCATAAGCTCTCTGATGATCAAGAAAACACAGACAGAGCCAATTTGATACCTGATGACTTGAACTTTGCCTCAAGGGTTAACAAAGTAGATAAAAACCTATAAAGAAACAGAACATTATTAGAGAAGCTAGTCTTAATCTGGGTCTCATCCCCGGGATCCATCCATGGTTCATCTAAAGACTATCAGATTGCCTATCAGAAAAATAAAGAGAAAATGAATGGGTAGCACAAGGACTTTATGCATTAAGAACAGTATGACACTTACAGCGAAAGCCTCATTAATATGTCCATGAAAAAAGGTAATACCTTTGAATCATCATTGAAACTTGATCTGATAAGCAGTCATCTCTCAAATATGGGATTAATAAAATGAACAAATTACTCTGATTTATGTGGCTGATGGACTGCTAAAGTCCACGACAGTTTTTCTGTTGTTCAATCCCATGATTTTAGAATAGTCAGCTATAGAAAGTCATCAAATAAAAATCACTCGTCTTAAGCTCTTATTATGCAGACTTATTACGTATATGATGTCATTATATTACATCGTTGTCGGATCATGTGCCCTAAAACTCATTATTTGAGTTTGTACACCTCTCATACTGTAAATTTCACCCGCGGTAGATTTTTATCGTGGCCGCGCGTCATTTCATTAAGACCGCGCTTCGCTCGTTCCCATTGACGTGAAGCAGTATGGGAGATGACTTGACTGCGCGTGCGCTATGGGCCCAATGATCAGGAAGTAAACCCGGAAGCCAGAAACTTTTTCGGCGTATGCGCTGGGTGAGCAACTCCCATAGAAATGAACGGGCGCCATGTTTCCGTCCGGCATCCAGTTAAAATAATACATCCATGCAGAAGGCGAGCAGAGGACAGCCGGGTGGAGTCGAGTAGGCTAATGGAAAAGGGCCTAAAGTGTTAGCACAATGACATGAGAAGCTGCATTTTTTTCTCCTGTTAGAAGAAGACATGGCAGAAGAATAGTTTCAATGTCATTTACATCTTAAGTAAAGAAAAGACAGTATTTGAAATGATCCAATTTGTAAATTTGTTTGTAATTTTGAAGTACAACCAGTTATCTTCTTACTGCCTACTGGGATAACAAAAGTTCCTGAACCAACTTTAAAGGGTAACCACCTTGGATGTGGCAATTATCCATGAGTTAATAAATTAATTTCCTACAAATACATGTTCGTAGGGATTTCTATGGTACTTCAATTAAATTTTGTCATTGATTTGTTAAGACAAACTTTGAAAGGGATGTTAGACTCCTGTTATGCTAACCTGTCATGCATTATATCTGGTTAGTTGTACACTCCACCATCATATTTATTCTTTGTCCACCTCTTTACCATGTAAGTCTCTAATTAACAGCTTCACTGTTCCCTTCCATTTCATAGTTCCAACCTTCATATCAAACAGCATTGTGATGGGGGACCTGGCTCCTTTTTAATGAAGCAGGTGTATTAACAATCTCCCCATTGAAAGGTACAGTAGTATTAGTTTGATATTTAAATTTCTATGTCGAAATAAAAAAAAAGTTACATATTGTTGCTTTAGCTGCACATGTAAACCTCATAGCGGCTTTGCTGGTTTGCCACTGTGGCCAATGTTAGTAATGCTAGCACCCACAGCCACTGCCCCCCCCCTTCCTGGTTGTTGTTCATGTCTTTGTTCTAAGTTTGGTTACTCGTGCCTTCACCTGAGTGCTTTTATGCCAGTATAACCTGACTGCCATGCAACTTAATTCTCATCTCTGCAGCTAAAACAGGCAAACCATGCTATTCAGGAGCAGCAGTGGACAAAGTACTCAATGCCAGTACTCAAGTCAAAGTATAGTATCAAATACTACTCCAATACAAGTGAAAGTTGCTCAGTCAAGTTTTTACTGAAGTTAAAGTACTGGAGTACCTGCTTTTGAAAATACTCAAGTATTAAAAGTACATTTTCCCGTTGACCTTACAGAACGCAATGACTGAAACAATCTACTGAATGCACTGACCTGCTTATAGATCATGTAGAATAAAGAGTTTGAAAATATGCAACAAAGCCCGTGGAAATGCATACTGAAACACAAATGAATCAACAAAAGAGCAACCATTGACATTTTCTTTTTTTTTAACCCAGCAATAGTGTCAGTAATAGTCAGTAAAACTAATCAATTTGTTATTAATCAATAGGTTAAATAGATTCAACTTTACACATAAGAATATACTACAGTTAAAATAAAATAAATAAAAAATAAATTTGAAGACCCTGGAAAATAACCTAAATAAATCCAATAAAAAACAAAAACATATATTTTTAAATTGCAAAATAACCACTGTGTTTAACTAAAACATAGGCATACTCTACAACTGAATTAAATAAAAAAATAAATAAATTGGAATGAACTGCTTGTATTGGAGTGCTGATGTCGGAGATTTTAGATGCAGGCCCGATTGGATGCGCGTGTTCTTCTTCTTCTTTGTTGTTTAATGGCTGGACTGGCGTGTGGAACAGGATGCACGAAATATAGATAACACCACTTGAACAAATCACATTTTAGAAGAGAAAATAAATTTCATCTGCTGACTTCATACCTGTACCTAAAAGTAACGAATAATGAGGCCATTTATAGAAATGTAGTGGAGTTAAAAGTAGAATATTTGTCCTCTAAATGTAGTGAAGTAAAAGTCACAAGTTCCAAAAAAAAAAAAAGAAAAACTCAAGTAAAGTTCAGATACCCAAAAAATGTACTTAAGTACAGTACTCAAGTAAATCTCCTTGTTACTGTCCACCCCTGTTCAGGAGTAGTAGTAGAAGCCATCCATTTCCAATTTAGTCAGATCATTCAATCACAATTGAGGGGCTGAGTGGTTAAAAACAAAAAAGATTTAATTCAACCGTAGTCATCTACACAGGACTCTTGACTATCATTTAGCTGGCGAAGTGTGGGCATCCCTCAAATGTACAAATGAAGATCACAGGATTTCATGCTAATCATTCTAAGAAGTTTCTTATCTTTAGTGTCACCTGAAGAAACTTACAGTTTAGAAAAGTTTATACAATGAGGAAAAAACAAACACTCATTTCATTTTTCTCGACCCAGAGCAGATTCAGCTTGACAGTCTTTAAATGTCATGAGAAAAGATGCAACTTTTTGATTGCTGCTCCTACTAAAGACAAAAAACAAGCCTACAGACTGTTTTTTTTCACAAAGTGTGTAGCTTATGACTCAATGACTAGTCATTATAAATGAGAAACTGTAGTTGGCATTATTTCCAGAGCCAAGATTTAGCATATGGCTAAGTTTTATCTGCAGTGTGGTAAAAGGTCCCACCAAAAACCTGTTAGGCTGTGAGACACCCACTGTGTAACAGAGAGATACAGATTCAGAGAACAGATCAACTTCAACGTTGTGAAACCTAAATACACTTTCTTTTTTAACAGCTCTATTTTAGAAACTTAAATGTTTTCGTTTTCTTGTACAGATTTTGATTTAAGATTAGGAGACTTTTAAGGCTTTCACACTTTCATGGACCTGCTGAAGTTTTGGGGTGGGATGCACATGAAGGCAAGTTGACAAATTCTCACTTTGATTTTGCTCTGACTTATTCTGCTGGTCTCGTGTATTTTCTCCACATGAAGTCAGAACGATCTGATGTGAAAACCCAGCAGGACATAATCTGGAGAGTTTATTTAGAGCCAGTAGGAGGTATCTTTTCTTCGATTTTCAAAGTGCATTGTATTATCAGCATATGTTCAGTCTTTACCAAGTCTGTACCCGCATTTAGTGATGGTATCAAAGAGCATATTAAACCATCATAAGAGTTACTAATTTACAAATCTGAGCAGCAAGAGTTTAGTGAGAAACAGTTGCCAACCAGCTGTCAAACAACTGTCAATATTAAAAGACCAAAGATGTGAGGCCTGTTTTGGTCCGCTTGTCTGAAAACAAGAGTCCTTTGTTTGAAATATTACTAATCTTTTCCAGTGGTAAGTGAGCCATATGTGCTGTGCTAAAAGGAAGTTCAGCAGAAGTAGTAACAACAAAGAGGAAGAGCCTTTTGAGCTGTGTGAGTGTACACATATCTCAAAGTACAAATTAACCTCCACCGATGCAGAATCAAGAGAATTTACAAAACGTTATGAGAACAATAATTAATGATTGATCTTGGCCACACCAATGCTACTTTTTGGCAAGAATCTGGAAATATGAGACATATCACATTTCTGGGGTGATGATCCATTATGTTGTGATGGATGAAGTTAACTGCAGTAAGAGGAGAGAAAACAGAACCAAGATTTATTTTCCTTCAGTGTCATGATCTTGACCATATCACGATTCTTTTGGTACTCATAGCATATTACCAACTAAACAAAAATAGATATCAGTACATTTTATCTTAAATGCATAAATATTGAACTTAGAATACAAGTTGAAGGATATAGTCTTTAGCAATAAAATGTTGGTCATGCATGGATTATTCAAATACTTCTCATTTTACAGTTCAAACCATTTGAGTGGGGACAGGGAGGCCAACAACAAAACTTTGGGGAACATTTGGATATTACACTATGAGAAAATTAAACAGTTTGTTTGATGCCAGTTAGTCAGTGAAACATCAATAGAAAAAAATCTGTATTCTTTAAAAAAAAGCAGCATAACAGTTGTTATGATGCTGTCTAAAATGTGCCACAGTATCAGTTTTTTTAGTGACATTGGTGGAACTACAACACGGAGGCAGTTGTGAATTTTAGTGTTAATTTTACAGTTTTTTCTTGATAGATCTTTTAAGTATGACTGAATGTGGTGTGTACTATTTTGTAGATCATGAACTGAAGTTTTTTTTTATCGAAATTATACATTTCTGTACTTTATTTCCACAAGTCCAAGTGTCTTAAGCACACAGTAGAGACATATTGATTCTATATGACTATTTATTTGTCAATTGTTTCATCATTGATCTGAATCTAAAATTGGACAAATGAGGCTCCAAATATCTGTTCAACTACTTTTATCCATTCAATCATGAAACCCTGCAAAGGAAAATAGTGCTATTCTGTGAAGATAATATAACATTCCTGAACTATTTTCAAAACAACCATTAATTCATGTTTTCATTTTGTCGCTGTAAACCAGGATTTGCTGTGTTGTGTTACCTGTTGTGTGTCTTCCTCCTCACGAAACAACAATGCACTTGACATTTTTCTCCTTCATGTAGTACATCAGTCATTCTCTGGCAAACTCACACAGATAATCAGTCTCAAATATTCCACTTGGTCATGAATTCATTTGCGCGTTGAAGCATATAAAGGTTTTGTCCAGACATGAAGCGGTAACGTACATCAATGTTCGCTGCTGAAACCAAAGCATAATAAAAGCTGAATTAGGCAGACATGGTGTAATATGACAGGAGGACTTCACATAGTAAACTTGATCAAGGTAACTAAAACACATTCAAATGCACAGAATACAAAGTTATATTTGTACTGCAGATTAAATGCAAAATGCAAGGCCATTATTAAAACACCTGCTTTTCTTTTTCCAAACAAATTTGGCAATGAACAAAAAGTCATTGCAAACATGAAAGGGTTGAACTTCATTGCTGTATTGGAGAATTTAATCCCTGAAAACAGAAATAAACCAGGAAATATTCTGACCTTTTGTTGCCAACACATGCACACACAGCCTGCCTTTGTCTTGTGAGGCACTTATTAGAACACAGTCTGTGTTTAAAGATGACTTTTCCTCATTTATGTACCAGTGTGTGCATTATCTGCAGAGTTAAGAGCCTAAATTGGATTTTTAATTGTTGGTTTATGTAAAAGCTGCTCAATGCATGGTCAAACAGACGTCACAAGTATATCCCACAGGGTTTCTGCCTCTCCTCTTTCCCTCCCACTTGACGGGGGGGCTTCATGTCACTTAAAGTCCACATCACCACCACCACCTCCTCATTCTCCATCCTTCTTTCTATCCACACTTCCTCTCCAGCCCTACCTTTGTGCCTCCCTTTCCCCTTCCCTTCCGTCATTCCCTCCCTCTCTCCCAGCGCTCCCTCCTCTTCCACCCGAGCCATGAGGGTAGTGTGAATCCTTTGGTAAACGTCTGTTGCCTCGCAAAGCTTGTCAGTAAAGCCAGAGCTAATTAGCAGAATCACAGAATAATTAGTTTTTCTTCTTGTCGTTTAATTCCCCACCACCCTCCATCTCCCCATCTCTCTCCTCCCACCCATTCTTTCCTGCTGTCACCGCTGTCACTGAAGGAAGAACTTTCAGCATTTCTTTACTTTCTAACAACATCTTCACATCTTTTGATTTCTATACTCCACATCTCTTTACGGATCTCTTTACGTCTCCATCCTTCTCGTCTCTTTCTGCTCCTCACAGTGCCTGTTCCCCTTCTACATCTGTCTCCTCTCTCCCTGTGGAGTGTTTTCCCTCCCACACCTTTTTCTCTATTGAGGTTTCTCTTGCCGTTGTTGACTTAAACACATGGTCGAGCTTGTTTTCTCTCTCCGTGCCTTCCTCCCACTCTGCTTCCACCCCCCTCCCTCTCTGTGCTCTCTCTCCTGCTCACTCTTGTTTGTCCCTATAGCCAGTGTTTGTTTACACATCTATTTCTCCCCCTAGGTTGGCCGACAGTCCACTCCTTCAAAGATGATTTCCCCTATATATATCCCCCCCCCCTCCATCCCTTCCTCCTCTCTTCATCTCCTCAGGGTCTGTTTGCTCCCTTCCCTTTATCAACAGCTTTCCTTCCATCCCTCCTCGTGTCATTCCTCCACCCACCCTTCATTCGCTTCCCTCCCTCCCTCTTACCACTCCTGGATTGCTCTTGTTTTGTAGAAATGATAAGGCGGCAGAGGAAGGGTCTCTGGTCACAACGGAGGTAATTGGCTCTTTACGGCTCAGTTTGGTGCAAGCAGCGCTGCGGTTTAGTCTGGCTTTTAGCAGCTTTACAACAAAAGCCCCCAAATGTTGTGTCAGCCAGCAAAGGTCTGACATTATCTCCACAGGTTGACTTTCAAAGAGGTAAAATGTTAGAATAAATGAACAGACAGATGCTCTTTGATGAGTGAGCCTACAGGCTCCTGTTTTAATCTGCCTGTGAAACACGTCCGTTATAAAGAAAGAAATGTACACTGCTGAATTAACACAATGCTGTCGTTTATGTTACTATTTGACGAACTTTTTGAGAGAAGATGCTCTG
Source organism: Scarus forsteni (assembly GCA_036419115.1). NCBI lineage: Eukaryota > Metazoa > Chordata > Actinopteri > Labriformes > Labridae > Scarus > Scarus forsteni. The sequence continues at coordinate 6,259,575 of JAZDUH010000471.1, forward strand.
TTGATGTCTCACTTACTAACCCTTTTAATGTTGAGTGGTGCATGGATGATTTATTTTTGTAGGCCAATGTGGAAGTTAGCATCGCGCCGGTTATCCATTTCCAGTCTACTAAAAGCTTTTAAGATTTTTCACTGTGTTCTGGATCATTACTGGTGATAAGTCTGCAATGAACATATTGTCAAACTTACTTGTTCTGTTCTTTGTGATATATTTTCAACTTAAGTGTCGAGAGTAGAAAGTTATGGAACTACAACAATGGCGTTTCAACTTAGCAGCAACAACAGTTTCACCATGATAGATCCATGTGTAACATCATGTTGCCACCTGTTGTTTGAGGATTACCTAATAATTAAGTGACCTGATCTAATTGGAGTTCATGACTGTGCCACTAGTTTATGAATAATTGATTGTTTAAAAAACTATCAGAACTAACCCAGCCATTTTTGTAGTCCTTGTTAGCAGTTAGTTGAAGCCTTACTTTAAACACTCAACAGTGGATAAAGATTCAAAGCAGTGGTTAAAGATTCCAAGCAGGTAACATCAGATGCATTTTTTCTATTAAACATTAAAGCTGCATAGGCCTGTGCTCATCACAAACCTTATTTAAGGCATTTCTCCAAATCTGGTATTCTGAAACCCATAGAGTTCCAGGAAGTGCAGAATATTAACTCACTTCCAAGTTCTTGGACTCATTTCTGCACCACTCTCTTTTACACAGTGACATTTTTAGGGGACAGGGCTTTGCTGGAGGCTGAACAATCCTTGAGACCAGAAGATTCAGACTGTTTTTGGCCAAGTCCAAACTGTACCAGACCAAAATGTCAAGGCACATTCAGGCTTTTTTGTTCCCATTTTTGACAAAAGTGCTGTATAAAATGGGCCATAATAAGTGATGTGTGCTGTTAGGCGGCCGAATTGTTCAGTTTGGGTCATTACTTTGCCAGCACTGTACTTACAGGTTTGTTCAGTTAGTTCTTTAGACATTTTTAAGAGCAGGCCTGAATTGTGAGCGCTTTTATGTAAGTGACTTAACAAAGCTCAATCATTCGAGACATTCACATTGAATCCATGAGCAAATTAAACTTTGAATGGCTTCATAGTACTTAATGGCTTTAATGGTGCAAGACTAGGCATGGCACAGTGCATGCTTCACATACACAATAAGGTGGACACACACACTCACAGCGCTACCTACCCTCTCTAGGTCCACTTGCCCTCCTCTCACCAATATTACCCAGCTGATGGCAGAAAATCATATTAGCACAGACCACTTGTAGTGATCTTTGACATTACCTCTATGGAATCCATTGCAGTGACCTCCTCTGGATTATTTAAGCACTTTGGTATCAGTGGTGTAGGTTGCTCTATCATCAATCAGAAGGTCAAGGATTAGATCCTACCTCTGGCTGTCACATGTCAATGTGTCCTTGGGCAATGCACTTAACCCTATGTTGCTCCCACTGCTGCACCAGAGGCATGTAAATGGACACAAAAGCACAACGAGATGTGAGTTAATACTTTAGGATAACTTAAAAATGATACTCAGAACCAACAGTGTGTGAATGTGGGGTTGCCGGTTTGGCGGAGTGGTTAGCAACCAGGCACGTCCCATATACATACTTCTGCCAACCTGGGTTCGAATCCAGCCTGTGGCCAGATTGCAATGTGTCTTCCCCTACTCGCTCACCCCTTTCACAAGCCTATCCACTGTTTTCTCTCCTATCAATAATGGCACAAAATGCCCAAAAGTACTAAAAAAAAAAAAAAAAAAGACTGAGTGAGAAGTGAACGGGTTGGTGGCCTTTGGTGTGAAATTGCTTTGAATCGTCAGAAAGACTAGAAAGGCGCCATACAAGCTGAAGTCCGATTCACTCATGTTAAAACTACACATGACGCAATTTAGTGGATTTCTAATTAACATCAGCAATTAATGAAAAAACATCCATAATTCATAAATAACTGACTGGGTCGATGTCAACATGTAGGCTATTATTTTTGAAAATGCACATTTTCTGTTTTGTCCTTCTGTCCACACATAAACTGCATTTTTGGTCACTGAAAATGCATATTTTGAAAAAGTCTTGCCAAAGTGATTTTTTTAGAAAAAACTATTTTGTGTGCCTCTGTTCAGACATAAAACACAGTAACACCATAGAAACATCACACTCTGAGCCCACCCCTGCTCAGGGTAATGTCAAACTATGCAAAGTTCTCACTGTCACGTGTTGCTTTGCTGCTTCTGTTTAGGTGTTTGTGATGGACTATTACATGACCACACATACTTTTTCTGACATTGCTATTACTCCTGATGTTTTGAAGGAGACCAGCATTTAGCTGCATGTATGTGTTTTTCAGTTTTCATGTGGACGTGGATGTTTAGAAAGTTTAACCCATGTGGACGAGGTTATTTGGAAAACGGAGGAGGAAAACGTTCCTTTTTAAAAATGCCTGCCTATGTGTGGGCATAGCCTAAATCTCCTGAATGACCTGAATGTGTGAATGTGACCAGTAAGGCTTTTTCATGCTTTACTCTAAAAAAATTTCCTTCTTACTTTCTGTACTCTACCTGCTAGTTCTGGACAAACAACTCCAGTAATTTGCTGGGTTGGTTAGCCCTCAACATTTCTGGACTTTTTCAGGGTAGCACTTTAAAAAAACTCTATTGTATCTCTTTTATCTGACTCCCTGAGCTCACATTGTTAATGTGAGGAAAAGGCAAACCCCTCTCTCTGTTACAAACGCCCACCTTGCTCACCAGGTGACTTGACAAGGGGGTTGAGTTTTCTCAAACCAAGACTTCTGGGGAAAGCCACAGCACATGTACAAATGAGCTCAGTGTTTGTGAGCTCTTGCCTCACAGATGAATAACAGTGAACACAGCAGATACCAGCTTTAAAGATTATTGAAACAATATTTTAGCCCTCAG